>REGM01000082.1:8934-120592 GCA_004194415.1 Aurelia aurita | reverse complement strand
AGAGAGGAAGGGATTTGAGTGAAAGTGGTGTTAAAATCTAGAAATTATCACCTGAGCCACTTATTCATACGCTCTCTGACTGGGAAGATATGACTCCCGTTAACCACTTGAGCAAAGTTTAACACAGTGAAAACATGGGACTTAGGTAATATGTCCCGTTTAAACCTTGCCTTTTTGGAGATGAGCACCGCACCGCTTCAGCAACAAAAGTGACGAAACAGAAATTGTGAAGACATTTCTAATCCTAGTTATATGACATTACGTCGCTGAATGTAACGAGTCTTCATGGCTTATATACTCTAATCTCGTTCCCAATAACGGATCATGGTGTACAACAGTCACTGCAGCCCCGTTCTGAGTTCTATGCACGCCATTTCGTAACGAATTCAAACTTCCGTTATGTGAAATGGTTCCACCTCGAGACGGCGTTCCGTGCTGTGAAACTGTCCCATTATGAGACAAGCTACCATTTTGACAGAGGGCACCATTATGAGAAAGGCTTCCATTGTGTGATGGGCTACCATTTTGAGTAACCTTGACAACATGGCCATTACGAAATGGTTGCTGCTCTTGTTCTGTCATCTTTAAAATTTCAGGTCGACCACGAAGCGCCATTTTCACTTTCTAAAATACGAAAAAGAAACTTAAAGATAATAAAAGGTAAAAGAAATATCTTAAAAGTAAGAGCCAAGCCAGAGTATACACAGTGAGCCAAAAAGTTCCTTACGTACTTGACATCCCAGAGATGTGTCTGTTTAAATCAGTCTATGACTGGAAGAAAACATGAGCAGTTTTAACATGGGTCGAGTAATCTATAACCTCTGGGCTGTCAAGAAGGCAGCTAAATTTTTGGCACCACACGCACTTGTCTGTAACTATTGCTTAATTTCAAGGACAATATTCAACTACAGGCCAAAGCATTTTTATGGCTTTCTCCTGTGGCTGTTCGTGTTACGTGACGTGAAAGGGTTCCCGTAGAGACGAGGTTGCTTAAATGTAGGGTCTTAAGATAAGAAGATAAATGCAAAAGAAAGAAGGCATTTTGAATTGATGAATGTTGCATACCTTTTTATGCATTCTCCAACAAACAAAGACGAATGTGATGCAAATGATACCTGCAACTGCAGGAATAGCAATGAGTAAAAATAATGGAACTCCTTGTTTCTTGTTATCCTCATTCTCTATCAGTTGATCTAGAAGATAAAAGTATCACAAATATAATCATGAAACGGCAATTAAAATACCCAATCAGGCTACTGAAAGTTCTTGAGTCTGGTGCAAGAAAGAAAAGCACGAAGACAAAACAAATCCCTTTAGAACGCCAGGAGAGAGTGCCTGGTCTAACGGCATTCAGAAGATGTCTGGAAAGAAGCAATGTGCGGCGGAAAGATGAAAGATGTCAAAGGTCAAAGAAAATAAAGCTGGCTGGAAGTGTGACAAAAATAAAACGTGTTTCGTTGCAAGCATCCTTTCTTATTAATAATGAATTTCATTTGGGAAATACATGCTGAGAAAGTCTTTAATTGTAAAACGGTTAAATTAGATGAAGGAATGCTTTTGACTATAGGCCTAATCCGCCAACTTGAAATAGGATTACAATAACCCAAAATATTGAGGACAGGACTGGCTAATCATACATGAAGTATTAATATGATTAATAATTTGCAGACCAAAACAGTGAATTCTTTGACCAAAATAAGATTGGGAATTGAAACTGTGACTAAATTGGAATGATAATCGATTTAACTTTCCCGATATTTCATTGGCTAGAAAAGCTGGCCTATTTCCACTTCAGAAAGAAAGTTTAATTGTAGGATTATCTGGTTATACAAATATTCAAAAATCTTTTGTTCGAGGCAGACACAAATGAGATCAAAGATTTTCAAAATGCAAACTTGAATAAACGATTATTTTCATTCGGCAAAGATCGATTTACTTTGAAGGGCTCCTGCCACAAAAAGACAAGAATCACTTTTAAGAGTGGCCATGAAATGAACTGCGGTTTCATTCGAGTGCACAGGACAGGATTTTTAATAAGGCAAAGAGGGCGAGACTGGAAGATGAAATTAATGGCTTGGCTATGGGCAGCTCCCGTGCTTAAATGACAAGCAGAGAACATATAGAATGTATTGTTTAAAAAAGTATTAGAAAATATTTATAGCCAAGAACGAGGAAGACTAATATTAGTAGGAATGACAAATGTTGGAGATAACATATTCTCTTGAAAATCAGTACCATAATGGGCATACTACAGCTTTTTGCATTTCATATAATCTTCAAACATTCCAGCATTTCTGCAACTTTTGAGCAATCTAAAGATCCTCTACCTGATATAAGTTAACTGTTCATGGGTACAACTTGAGGTTGATCTTAAAATAGATTAAGGAAAACATTTAGTTACATGAAGTCACTAAGAACAAGAAACCAATGTTGCTGAGTTCAGGACGAACCTGTTTAATAGTGTCATAGATGATTACATACCTAGGACATTTAGATACTCAGACTCGAGGATTCGAATTATATTTAAAAGGGTCGAACTAATGTCGTGATAAGTTCTTTCACCATTGATTACATTCGAAAATTGTTCAAATCCTTACACAATGTAGCAAAAGGTGGAGCAGCCAGCGGTGATAATTCAAGTCGTGATAAAATGAAATTCCTTCAGCCATTTTTAATATCCGGAATTATTGCCGCACTAAATAAACAAGGATTTAAAACAGTAAGAAATATCATGATACGATTAAGTCTTATTCAAGAATTTAAATGATTTTCTTACGAAGAGGCGGAAACCACCAGTATAAACAAATATGATTCGAAAGAAGGTCACATGACTTTATCGGCAGATAAGATCCAAAAGAGAAGAAACGAGAATAAAGTACTCCACTAATTTGAAATTAGCCAATGAGAGGACGGAGAGGATGACAGAGACCTCTAGAGCTTTGTACGGCCAACTGAAAGGACGCATACAGAATTCTTGTTGTCGGCAAAAGATGGGTTTTTAGCCCTGATGACAACAACCTCCAAGACCCAAGGTGGAACGTGGATCGCGAGAAAAATATGATACTAAATGGGCGAAATAATACGCAATTCTGTAACGGTGTGCAAATGGACGAGTTATGATACTGTTCGGAATCAATACAAAAATGATAGTATATGAACAATTTGCAGTCAATACCCAATAGAACTTTCCATAAAAAGTTGTCAGTCAGTAAACAAAGGAGCTACTGAGACCAATTTGAATGTTGGAAACAAATCGTGCACTGCTGTTGGTAACAGAACACAAATACCATTCTCAGGGCGCGGTGTTTGGGTGCTCCTTTTAAAGTTACGTATTTTCTTAAGAGGTCTGTTGGTTGATGAATAATAATTCGTTTGAAGAAGTGACCAACTAAGGATTAACTTGTTGTGACTTTCAGTTTACATTTAAAGATGTTTTTATTCTTTTTGACCCAAGAGAAAATCTTATAATTATATGAATGACAATAACTTAAGCTTATGTCATGAAAATTTTAAGCCGTTTAAATTTAACAAACTTTCTTCGGTTTATTATTAACGGAAAACATTTCAGACATCTAAATTTATGAAAAATAACAATTTCATTGTGTTGCTTAAAATGACATCGTAGTTATTGTAATATATTAGCTAGTCTAGATGTAATTGGTTTATGCAAATGTATGAAATTTCTTTTTAAGAAAAGTTGGGTCAAACGCATTGCCAATTTTTTTATCAGAATATGATGGCAGATTCTTCAAAAATTGTTGATATTAGTTTTGTAAGTATTTTGGAGAAATACAGCGAGAACTTTCAAACCAAAACAGTATTTGAGGTAATTTAAATGGGCAATTTTGCAAAAGAATTTAACGTGATCCTAGAAAGAGAACTTTTGGATAAGAACATGGACCGAGGGCCCGTACGGATAGCAAAGAGTGGGGTTTAAAAGGAATATTTTTGGCAAATAAATACGTGCCTATGAAATGTCTAAATGCATTCGAATTTAACTCAATGAAAGATAGATTCTTGCATCACAAAATGTAATAAAAAATTATGAATTATATGATTATGAATTATATGTAATGACTTACCATTCGAGTCCACTGCAGGTTGCTTGCCACCTAAAAATAAAATAGAAGGACTTCTCAATAAATATTCCCTGTGCTACAAGATGACATCAAAATTAAATTCCCAATCAACAAAATGGAGTACAGCAAATGTCAGTAAAAAGACAAAGTTCTATCGTTCTTTGCAAGAAATGAATCCAATTTCAATGTCAAGAACTGAACAAATTCAAACTTAATAATTTTGATATTAAGAAGACTTGTTATTTCCTTCTTCATGAAGCAAACTGATAAAATTAATCAAGAACTGCAAAGATTGATCCGAAGATAAGACCACAACAAGTGCGACAAGAGATATCTATAAAGTTTTCTTTCAATGAAAGTTTACTGCCTAACTGATTAGCTAATTGCCCAAGGAATATGAAAACTAACATGCTCGTAAGAGATTGATAGATGGATTAACTGATTAACTGATAGATATATAGACTGATTGATTGATTGACTCACCTCCAATTCCTTTGTCTTTAGGCTTCTTAGTCTCCAATTGTTTTACGATTTTAACCATGACTCTTTTCACCGCAACTGACGATTTTCCAGTTGTACAAATATAAAGTCCCTCATCTTTATAAGTCACGTTTGTAAAAGTTACCGATACAACAATACTACCAGTTATAGTGGGTATAAATTGCCAGCTTGTTCGAGGATGTTTTTTGGTCTTCTTCTTCTTGGAGTCCTTTAATGGGGCTTTAAAATCCTCTTCCATAGTCGATTCTCCAGTTCTCTTATTTTTCTTATATTTTAACCATTTCACGCGTGGGATTCCTCCGTTTTTCCTTTTTGCATTAGATTGACAGACAAGAGTGAAGTTGCCGGCGATAACAGCTTTAAGAAGTTGAGATGGGACAATGTTTGGATGTTTGTTTTTCTTGCCAGGGTTTGATTCTATTATTTGGTTTTTAACAATAACAACAAAAGTGTAACTATCTCTTCCTAACCTGTTTGAAACAATGCACGTGTAATTTCCGCTGTCCTTGATTCTCAATGATTTAAATTGCAAATGTTTTTTGCCCAACTTTAATTTCATTCTTGGACCTAACTGCAAAGAGTGTCCGTTCTTCGTCCACGATATTTCAGGAGGGGGGTTCGCTTTATTGATAAGACAACGCAATTTTGTACTAGCTCCTACCGCATGTATCCTTTTCGGGTTTTGTTGACGTGGTGTTGTGATTTTTGGGGCGACTTCTTTACCTGCAAAAGCGAAATTACTTTTAGTTTTATTTAAAGAGATTAACAAGGATAAAAGAATAAAAGCTCAGATAATAAACCTCACAACAATCCTGCCTAGAATCAAAGTAATTATTTGGACTACCTCGTTTCTAAACTTCCTTGGTAAGCTCTTTTTGTAAAATATCTACTGGTAAATCTACAGGTAAATCTACTGGAAAGTTGTGCTCAAGAGTTAAAATCCAGGAGAAGGTGCAAAAGGTTGTATTTTAACGCGCAGTTTCAGAGCATTTGTTTAGGGCTGTTTAATCGTTATACAACTTCAGAAGATTTTCAAACCAGCCTTCTCTGAGTGTTACCATATTGTCATCCCAGTGCACATCTAAACAAAACGACGTCAATTTGCAGCGGAAAGACCAAAGTTTGAATTAAGATCAATCACTTTAAAAATTCTGAAATACTGTAAATGGGTAAAATAGAAAATAAATTTACCATTCATGAATTTGACTGCAGGTGGCATTGGTCCTTTGCGAACTAAAAAATGAAAAAGCAATGAGATTTATTGATTCAGGATTGACGTATCGTTTGTGTATAAATAGCGGTCAGCATCTCTGTGTTCGAGATTCGCTGGATAGTCTGATTATTGCAAAGAATGCAAACGCATTCTAGCATACTTTGAGCACACGGGGAAATATATATCAAAATACGTGAGATAACTCCTCAAAGTATACATAAAGTACAATTTAGTTACTTAGGAACAGGCATTCGAATCCGATTCGGAAAGTTCGAAAGATTGACGGACAAGCTTTCATATTCATTGTTTTTCTCCAAAAATTCGCAGTCTACCAGAAAATACTGCTCGTTCCAGGCCCTTAAAAATGGGTGAATAAATCAAAGAACGAAATGACGTAAGCACTCACCTGGTTTTCTTTCTACTGATGGTTTAACTGGAGTAACCTCTTTTCCATCTTCAAACACAACCAATGTTCGATTGGCTTCATCATACCCAAATTCATTAGTCGCTGTACATAAATATCTCCCAGCATCCTCTGCTTTTATGTTCGATATTTTCAAGTACTTGTTTTGTTTAATTTCATATCGAGGCGCTCGGATTCTGTCTTGCCTTATAAGGCCAAATTGATTCTTCCAGAAGAATAGGGTTCGATTGTTCGTGTCATCTTGTGCTCCTGTTGCCCGGCAACGTAGTTTAACATCCTCCCCAATGTTCTTCTTGTAAATGATTGCATGACTTTGACTGATTTTTGGAGGAACTGTAAAACAAATAAAGATGAACTGAGAGACCAGAATCACTTTGACGAGAATTCTAAACGAGTTATCAACATCAGGTCAGAGTTTATGGGCTTTCAAGCATGTTGAAGTTGCATTTTTAGCTAAAACAAAAATCAAAATTAGAATCAAGTTGTGAGAAGCGAGAACATGGAAGAAACAACAAACCTAAATAAACAACAAACTGGACATTAAATAGGCTCTAAATTAATGGCAGATGTGGTATTACTGAAGGTGAAAGCCAAAAAATCTGCGGCGGTGTGTGCGGTGTGCGGCGTTAATTGTTATCGATCCAACTACCCATCATGGATTGTGCTGAATTTGATTACTTTCCCTTAGGACGGTAATTCAGTAATTTCCTGTGGTTGACCATTTGTTAGCTCACCTTAACTCCAATTTCTACCATGTTTTATTTTTACCTTTGAATCAGAAATTGGATCTATTTCTTCATGACGCAAAAGGAAATTTATTTCAACTGGGAGATTCGGAAATCTGAAGGAAATTACCTGCGGTAGTGTGGGGTGTAGGCCACTTATTGACAGCAGAATAATCAAGTGTACATATCACGTGGTACATATAGACACACGCCGCAATGGAAAGTTCTTTTTTCATTCATTCAACAAATGGTACAACGACAACTAGCAACTATGAGAAGTATCCAGAAAAAGTTTGTCGTACTCAAAGGAAAGAAGGCATTGAAAACTTAAAAAGCATTTAATGTGCTGTTGTATTCTGCGAATAAAATTGAATTGAATTGTTGAATTGACCAAGTCTGAGCAATTTTGGAAGCAAAATGAAACATAAAGAAAAACGTTGAGTCCATTCGAAGATTTAAGAATATCGCGAACAACCATATGCTTAAGGTATCTCAAAATGACCGACAAAAAGTTCGCATGCTCTGATTGTTGTATTCTCAAGAATATAGGCCTTGCTTCAACGATAAAACAACCCCAACCGTATGTTCTGCTAGATGTTTTAAGCTTCTCGATGACTCGTTATAAAATGTGTGGTCCCTTCGATGAAAGGCCATGAATTTTATGGACCAATCAAATGGGCCAAGAACTAAATCCAGTAAAAGATTATTGCGATCTCGTAATTACAAATTCTTTCTTGAATAGAGATCAGTAACCTTTGCTAGAAGGGGAGCCTAACTATGCATACCACATCATTAATGTGTGTTCTCCATTCAAAAGGGAACATTATATTTGTAAGGAATATTTAGTCAGTTTATTGGTTGAAGGCCTAATCACAGACTAATCCAAAATAAACATTTAGATTAACTGGTCTTAATATTAGCTAAGCAGACTAGACATTTGAAGAGAAAATCGATCCCCCTTCTCAACCTAGAATAATATACCTAAATCTACGAGCTCAGTCTTTGCATTTCCTTTATCACAACTGTAAACGTTCTACAACTTTTAATCAACTTACACAATAATGTCTCCAATTTCCTTAACTTATGTTTGCTGTTAGGCGAAGAAATCAAAAGCCCAACTCAAATATGGCTTATATCTTAGAACAAGTATGCATGCAGCGGATCAATGGCTTCTTATGACAAACTCAACTAATCACAAATGAACATTGGTCATTTTAATTAAAGTTTAAGTACAAATACAATGTACAAATCGTTTGGTTTTCGTAATGGCAGAAGTAGGGTTTAATTGATCAGAATACAAGGTTTGAAGAGGCAAGTCCAACTGACATAGCTAATGAGTAATAAAATGTTAAAGGCATAGAAAGGTAGCTTAAATTGCAGTTGTGTCGAAATATCAATTTTCCTAGGCAATTCCATAGGTCCATCTCCTTCAAGGTTCCCTCCTTAACTAGTTCTACCACCTTAACTAATTCTGTCATCTTATTTGGGTCTACCATCTTACTACTTCTTCGTTAAAATACATTTTAGTGTCGAATTGACTTCGGTAAATATGTGGTTCTTGGCCTGCAGCCAACCGACAGCTAAACCAAATAATTTCCTTGCAAACACTAAATGTAAACATTCTAACAGTGCAAATATAATCTGTTGGAGTAATCGATTATAATCTACGACCCAGAATTTCCAAAATGAAAGAAAAAGTTGCTAAGTTACGGCCAAAGGCCTTGAAAACATGCAGTACTTGATTAGTAAGGAGCTGAAGGGTCTTAAGCAGATGGATTTTAAGCTTGAAAATGATTGGATGGCTTCATAAAGGACAAAGAGGATTATGGGTAATTACATAAGATAAGCAGCGTTACAGGGCAATATATATGGCTGCCACATTATGACACGAGAGAAGGAATTAAAGATGAAACAAAATGATTTGAAAATGAGATTAAAAGGATTTAAGCAGTAACTATTCTTATCTGCGGGATGTAAATTTTTATTGTGATTAATTTAATAAAAGATGTTTATCACAGGTAGAGAGACGTTGATGTAAAGTTGATTATTTTTATCTCTCTTTTTATGAAACACTGGCAATTACAATATGGTAATTCTTAATACAATCGCGGATTCATCGCCCCCCAACAATCCTTCGCTTGATTACAATGTATTTAATTCACAGAAGAAAAAGTTCTTTTTAAGTCATTCAACCTAGAGTTATAATCTTGGTTGTGACCTTGAATTTTAAGATGGGCAATCTC
This sequence comes from Aurelia aurita, assembly GCA_004194415.1. Classification (NCBI taxonomy): domain Eukaryota; kingdom Metazoa; phylum Cnidaria; class Scyphozoa; order Semaeostomeae; family Ulmaridae; genus Aurelia; species Aurelia aurita. The sequence continues at coordinate 111,407 of REGM01000082.1, read as the reverse complement.
TGCTTGAAGTCGATCGAAGAACGGACAGTTTTTCCTAAAGTCTCACACCAAGGACTTTCTAACGAAGAATGTCTCCATCAATCACTCGCTTGAATACCATGTAATAGACTCACAGAAGGAAATTAAATCATTCAACCTAGACTTACTTATGACTGTACCTTCCTTTGATGAATGGCAAGCTCCGTGTAGCTTTGATGTGAAGACAGGCCAAAACTTCCTAATGATGATTTACAACTCTACCAAAATATGATTTGAAGAGCGAGGAAATCTTCCACGAAGAAGTCGCTAAAAAGGGTTCATCATATGTCTATTTGTTTATATCTTTGGCTGTGTCTATTAACTTCATTTAACGATGAATTGATATTTTAGATGAGTTGACGAGAATGCCTTTCTTCCACTCTCCTTCGCAGAGGCTGTATTACCGGAGGACGGATAGGATGGATAATATGATCCGCGCCGAAGGCGCAAACAGCCTCTGCGAAGGAGAGTGCATTTCCTCTTTAGCTGCAGCTACAACAGCTTGAAAGATTCATCATGGTAAAAGAAGAAATTATCAAATAATTAATATAATTATCATGATTATATAATATCGTATTGGTATAAAAGATTGCATCAATCATAATCTACCGGGTGCGCCAAAAAAAACTATCCACGTTTGAAAAATCGTAGTACCTAGAGTACTGGATGGATTTAAATGAATCAAAGTTTGGTTGATAGCAGAAAGACTGAAGTATTTTTGTGATTTTTCTCATATTTTTATGAGTACAGATAATACAGCTAAATTCGAATTTAAGAAAATTCTGTGTTTGCAAAATGCGTGAAAAAGGGCCTAAAACACTTGATCAAATCTTACAGAAATTTCTCACACCGAACAATGCAAAATTGCAGTTTTTCACGGGTATCGGATGTTGTCTGCATTTGTATTGCCGTGGGATTGAAAATCTTTAGTATTTCTTCAAGAATTCATTTCTTATAACGCGGGAGAGAGATTAAATGCTCTTGCATCTTGTTCTATGCGGGAGATTTCGTACGATTTGATCGAGTGTTTTAGGCCTGTTTTCAGCCATTCGCAACAAACGAATTTTCGTAAAGTTGAATTTATCTATGTTTTCTCTGCTGATAAAAACACGAGAAAAATCACAAAAATACTTCAGTCTTTCAGCTATCAGCCAAAATTCAATTCATTCAAATCCATCTAGTACTCTAGGTACTACGATTTTTCAAACGTGGATAGTTTTTTTTGGCGCACCCGGTAGATGCACAAAATATCTCGACAATACGTAATTCAAAACAAAATAAATTAGCTCAGGACTTCGACACAGTTTCATGAATATCTTAGAAAAGCTAAAGAAATTTGGAAGGCCTGAAATTGAAAGGTCAACAGAAGAAGAGAAAAAGCACACTTCATTTCAAGAGGCACACTACTAAATCCATTACATAAATAGCGAGGGTAAAAATCTCGCAAAGCAACACGGGAAGAGTCTTAGCAGCAAACTGTCAACTTGATGATAGAGTAATGATGGTGTGAGAGGAGGTATTTTGGGTAAGTTAAGAAGCAGATAATCGGGAAAACTTTGAGATTTAATGAAAAGAACAGAAATTTGAAGAGATTGTGCGATTTGATGGGTTTGAACATTGTCTTAAAGTTAATGACAAAAGCAGTTGTATGGATCAAAGGGATTTGAGCATAAGCATGGATTTTGGTCATCTTAAAAGACAAGATTAAAAAAAGAGGTCATTGCTTATCAAAGGCTATTCCATCATACTCCTTTCAAGCATGTTAACTTGAAACAAAATTAATAATCGTGACATCGCCTGTCTAAAAAACTAACTAGATTTTATCGAAATTGCGGCAGGATTAAGCTGATTTCTGTCAAGTTGTAATCTCAAATAAGTAAGCCTATTATGAAGCATATTGTGAATTAAGTTGACATATATGGTAGTCTCCTTAATGCACACCCTAATGACTCAAAGCTAACTCAAAGCAGGTTCAAAACCAAACAACATATAAAACAACAACATAAATAAGCCACAAAACATCAGCTTCTGTTTGAGAAGGGTAAATGTTTATATCAATCTATTGTCAACAGAATTTATTGAAAGCTCAACATTGAGAGCAATTTCTTTAGGAAGATTAAATTGGGCTTAGTTCCTGGGGCTTGATTAAGAAGTAGGGGCCATAGTTGAATAGCCTCGGTTGACTAACAGCTAAATCATGTCATAGAGGCTGTGAGGTTAAAGATGGCGGCAAAATAAAGATCGATAGAGATAGCGGTGATGAATCACCCCAGGGACCTCAGGGAATGAAAAAGATCACAAAAAGAGATAGAAATCATGTGAAAGAGGATAAAACCCCGTCAAAAACGACAACATGGCAAAGCTTGTCAGCATGGGAGATTGATAAGCTCTTACGCCACAATCTCACCACAACTGTTTTTTCGTTTGAACGTTTTCACCTGACAGCCCAGCCGTCAACGATGTAAAAGCACTTGAAATAGGATTAGCGTTGGACAATAAACTCATTTCATTCAATTGAACACATCGATTTGGATCAAACTAAGGCATGCTAAATTTTCATTTCAAATGCACATTCGATCCTATTCACTTTAAAGTCTTACTTATTTCAATCACAATAAAAATGCCTGCACCTCTGGGGGTCATTCCTAAGACGGAAAAGACCCTCCTCCTGTATAATTTTTCGTGCATTTACTTATTTCTATTCAACACTGTACATTTTTATAAGAGAAAGACATTTAGGCCAAGATGGTCTGGTCCCCCACCTATAATTATACTAAGGGGTAAATAGTGCAATTCGTCGCTACTTCATCAAGAATTTTATCATAGATTGTGCGATAGCATTGATTAATTAGTCACTGATCAATCGCGATTCGTGCATGATTCATCTTTGATGAATCGTAAAGAACGTGAAGCTGAGATAAGAACACAAAATGATCGATCATAGAGATAGCTTTGGCTGTAAAGAGAGTGATAAATTGGTTCGCAATTTCGGTGACAATAAGGTGCATCTTATGTAGTGGCTAATGACGAATGAGCTTGGTCATGAACTCGAAATCCCACTCCCGGGTAGTGTACCATAGCTTACATGGAAAAAAGTGGCCGATTCGGGAAGTACGCCTTATCAAAACCTTGAAATAAATGAGGGTTAGGGTTAACATTGAAATAAATGAGGGTTAAGGTTAGTTTTGGGGTTAGGGTTAGGTTCCGGGCTAGGGTTAGCATTCGGTTTAGGGTCAGGGATTTCAAGATTTGATATATTGGCGTATCACCCTGATTCGAAGCGGTCGGTGAGATAGGTTTTAGATAGTAAATAGAGCAGACTATGAAAAGCGACAAAGGATGTCCGGGGGAAAGGACATAACGGGCAAAAGGACATACCGGGGAAAAGGACATACCGGGGAAAAGGACATACCGGGGAAAAGGACATACCGGGCTATTTCCTAAATAACATCACAGGAAAGAAACCTTGTGAGTCACTAGTCCGTTCGCTTTGCAAAAATAACAAAGTTAGCCCTGAATGGTCTAGGAACGCAATGATTGTTCTTGGACAGCGGTGACGAGTTAGGCAGGCCTAAATTGAACTGTGCGGTTGATAAGAGTTGGAATGAGATGGATACAAAGCGAATGCTGTCTGAAAAATATACAACAGCATTCAACCACAGCATAATAACCACCGCGTATTTCGATCATTTGCTTCCATGAGATCAACTCAATGCGCGGATTTCGTATTCAAATGTTTAAATGGAACAGCTCCCGAAGTCTTTCATAACTATTTTACGAAACTAGAACATGGAAAAGCAACAAGGCGAGATGGTGCTGACTTACGCATACCAAAAGTTAGAACGGAGAGTGCCAAAAGAGGAATATATTACTGCGGAACAAAGATCTTCAATGCTTTGCCATTACACTTGAAGACTGAAAAGTACTATATCTGTTTTAAGAAAGCATTGAAGGAACAATTCATTCATTAAACTTTTTGTAACTTAATTATGGACAGATTTTTAAGAGAAATGACATTTCATAGGATATCGACAATTTTAACGTTTTTAAATGAAATTTTTGTATCTCCCCTTTTTCAGTATTGCACTTTTTTAATTTAGACAGGGCTTCTCTTGATAGCAGCTTTACATTAAGCTGATAGAATTACCCTGTAAAAATAAAGTATTATTATTATTATTATTATTAACAAAGTTAGCCCTGAATGGTCTAGGAAGGCAATGATTGTTTTTGGACAGCGGCGATGAAGTTAGGCCGGCCTAAATTGAACTGTGCGGTTGATAAGAGTTGGAATGAGTTGGAAACGAAATGAATGTTGTCTAAAAGATAATCCGAATGCAGACGAAGACGAGATTACAAGGCCAGTATGTTGACATATCGAAGAATCATTTTACTGATGAACCAAGCTAACGAAAGATAGAATTACTTTCAATGTGGTCGACTTATATTTTTTACATGGCTCATTCAAATCATTTGATCAAATTGATCTTATTTGCTTCATGTCAGTTCTTGACATCTTTGGTTCCAACCACGATTGCTTTGACTGCAACAGCCCCCCTGTCCCCCCCCCCAAAGTAGGTTAATCATCTCAATTCTTGCGCTTATACTGCCAATCTGTGAAGTAAAGTACTTACAAAACTGATGCAAATTTTTATTTGATGAATAAGTCTAATAGACAGGCACACGAGAAATTTACTCCAGCTGAGGGAAAGGCAAACGGAATTGAAGTTCTGGGCCGCGTTCAAGGTTTCCAGTTAACAACTGCTATAAAGTCCCTCGAGAACACCTTGTTCTAGCTACGCTGCGATCTTAAATTTGCGATTTCGATAATGAGCGAAATTTAATACCAAGAAGTATAATGCCAATGCTTATGAAGATAAAACTGCTGAAATGGCTTATAAAAGATGGTGATATGCAACACACCGAAGTTAGCCCAGTATTGCTAAGGCCTGCATGCTGCTTCAACTCAAACCTAGGTACTTTCTCTGAAACAAGCAGTCACATAAAAGATCGTGATATGCAACACAACGAAGTTAGCCCAGTATTGCCAAGGCCTGCATGCTGCTTCAACTCAAACCTAGGTACTTTCTCTGAAACAAGCAGTCACATATCAATGCTATGACAAATAAATGACCAATGTGAATGAAATAAAAAAAGCGTTCAAATAGTGTTTGGTCAGTTATTTTAGTTTGCAGACAGTTTACCGGGGAATACACACTCAATCAAAGTCCCCTTTTCAGCTTTCAAATCAAGCGATTAGAAACAACCCTAAATTTAGTCACATTTCTCTTAAATCGGATTTGGTAAGATTAAGGACACAGCACCCCACTAGATTACCAAAGCTTTGAAGCTGTTACCCGATATTCAAAAGGGATCGATCATATCAGAAAGGGTATTAAAGCTAAAGTAGGAATTTAAAGTTAATATGAACCCTGACCCATTTAGATAGCAAACAATGCAACGTAACAACGCCTGACTCTGTGCAAGCAGGGGAAAACAGAACTGCAGTGGGCCACCCGGATTATCAAACCCTGGGAGCTGATATTTGCTATAAGAAAGGGATCGATCATATCAGAAAGCCTATTAAAATTAAAAGTAGCAATTTGGCTTTGGCATGAACCTTGGCCCGTTTAGATGTCAAACAATGAATCCAAGCAAAGCTTAATTCTTTTCAAGATCGGACACGACAACGTCAGATGGGACACAGAAGAAACCTGATTAGTGAACCATTGTTGATATTATTTCAGAATTGTATCATAAAAAAGAACATTTACGAGATGGTAAAATTGAAAGGGGCCATAAGGGGGGGGGACAAAGAAAGGAAATCAGCACTTAGCTATATAAGCAAATCGTGTTAATGACACTCTATACTGCTAAGGGTAATGGTGATAACAAGATATTCAAAAAAGTCACGAACCATTCAAATATTTCTAATACGTATTTAGCACATTTTTAATCTTTTGACGATCTAAAATGGCTTTAATCACGTGACTGAGTATTCGATTTTCATTTGATAGACAGCTAAATGACCACGTTAATGACCTCGTTTTCAGTTTCATGGTTAGTGTTTTGATAGTTCCACATTTCAGAGATCAGCCTTTCATGAATTATCCCATATGGTGTCTATTTTATATTTTTTTATATTTTGGATACCATATTGCCAGACTACAACGAACATCAGAGGCATGCAAGCGTCATCAAACTTTTTTCAAAATCTGCTTCGTTCAGTTCAAACGAACTATGAGAAGAATATCTTGCATCAATGCATTATTCAGCTTATTTCTAGAACAAGAACTTGCACTTGTCAAAATGATAATCTAAACTAATATTAGTATAAGATAGTTTCTCTCCTACTCTATCTTCTTTGTTATTAGCGGTTACAGAAAGTTGAGTGCAATTTCTACATTTGGTGAAATGCGTTTTACAGAACTGAGAACTATTATTCATTTAAAACCTGAGCTACCATCTTGTGGCAAGTTTAGCAAGCCAGTACCGCAGCTACCAAACAAGACTCTAAGGTTTAGTGGCTTAATCGTACCATCCACAAATCTTACCAACTTTTAAAATGCTTTTCATCATGGGTAAGGACCGCTAAGCAACGGGAATACTTCCCCTTTTAATAAATAAAAATTAAAAACATCCTTTGGACAGAATAATTGAATGAAAACTTACGCCTAGCTTGAGCAAGAGTAAAGAAGCAGGCAAGAAGCAAACACAGCCAATGTTGGGCAAATATTATCTTTCTCTTCCAAGCCATGCCGTGTTCCAGTGGTTGAGCGTGGTTTGTAGTGGTTTTGCCAACTTAACAGGGGCAGACACTTCTCTTGAAGGTTGTTGAGTTCAATTTCCGCTTGGTTTCTGCAAAGAATGAATAGAAATGTGAGCAAATCTTGCAGCTAAATGTTAAGAACGGAGGTACGTTTTAAGAACGGGGGTACGTTACTAATCAATAGTAAAACGGCGCATGACGGAACCGAGGGCTTGATTTGAAACGCGACACGACGATGAACCAAGGTTGAACGACATGGAACGAAGTCGATGTGTTGCTGTGCTTTGAATCATCTCAAGCATACTTGGTTTTCATAGTTTGGTTGGTCTTTTGAGTGAAATGCATCTGGATATATAAACACTGAGAAAGTGAACGCAAGAATGAAACTAATTACACCAAAACATACCAAACTTAATTTTGTCGCTAAAAATTAAATTATCGGCACACACTAAATATATATATATATATTTTTTTTCACTAAATATATATACTGTAGATCTCACGGCACGCGCTTTCACGAATATATGTTTTCCTGAAAATTGTTCCCCCAAGTCTATTCCGAGTTCTACGCGAAGGCATTTGTAGTGGTACCCCAGTGGTACACTGTGAGGTATGGTGCTTCAAGTTCAGCAATGCCAGCTTTGTACCCGATTAAGTCATTAACAGTTTACGCCACAAACACGTGTTATCAAACGATGACGAAGTGCGTTATTCAAACACGGTGGGGATGGGGAGGAGATTGGCTCAAATATGCATGTGCAAATGATGGGTTAGGAATAGCAAACAATTATGTCATTAGCACGTTCTTTCCAAAGTGCGTGTTTTCTAAGCCTGTACTGATTAGGTGTTAAATGTGGCTTCGTAAGGGCCTGGGTCGAGCTCCTAATAACAAAGCATGGCCAAAGTATCCTCGCCTATTCTGATGCCCCAACAAAAAATGTGACAGAGAACTGTGAACCGAAAGAAAATTATTTCAAGTAACAAACTTCCTGAATCTGAAAATGTCAGTTTCTCTCTACGTACCTTTTGTTGGTTACCAAAAAAGCTACTTCACCCCTATCAAAAAGCGCCAACGAAACCTCGGATGAAACCGATGGAACACAGCAATTAAATTCCAGTTTGAGAGTTGACTTCAACGAAGACTCAAGTTTAATATCCAGTGTAAATTCGGTAAACTCGGTCTGAATTCACTTTGAATAGAATCCGGTGAAAGTTGAATGATCACAGCACCAGGGTTAGCAATTAAAACTAGACGGAAATCTTCAATAAAAAGTATGCCTAATAAGATTTTCAATTAAAAATCCTATAAAAGATCAGATCATACGAGCAGATAAAGCGTTGTACAGGTGTCCATGTTTGTTTTGATGTTGACTTCTTGAGAACATTTTCAATTAGCCAGGAGATGTGTGTTTATAGGCAAAGCAAATAGTCTCTTCATAACCTGTCGCAACCTGTAAGCCCAAAAGCGTAATGTTATTTAAAGATTCACTCCATCTCAAATTTGGTCTTGCAATTAAACAAAGTATGATATAAATGTTGACTCCTTGAGAACATTTTAATAAGCTAGGAGATGCCTTGTTTATTGGCAAAGTAAAAAATGCCTTTATAACCTGCTCCAAAAGCATAATGTATTGTGAAGACTCGCTCCTACCTCGCACTTGTTTTTGTCATCAAAGAATGTATAACTGTAAGGTCGACTGTACTTGTTGTTGACGGAATGGTTGAATTGTCATCAACGAAGATTCATAATATTATTTATGTTCCCTCGTCGAAACCCTGCATCTTCTCTTTTTCTTGTTGTTAATTAAAGAAAGTTGCATTTAATCGAAGAAGCACAATTATGATCTATAAAATATAAGCTAATAAAGATGTGAAACCAATAAAAGCTTATCCCTTATAGAAAACGATAAGAAGATTGCGAAAGAGTTACTTGTGATAAAACTATCGTGACCAGGGCCGTAGGACTTCACTTCAGCAAGCAAACGCGTTGTGAATTTGAACAAGCTGTGTTAATCTTATGATAAAAAGTGGTTATATACCTGTATGACTGCTCAACCACAACTTGAATATAAAGTAAATGAATCTCTGTCTTTCTACTTGACTGCGTGCTGTATAAAAGAGTGCAGCTCTCTCTTTCCGTGTACCCTTATGAGTCAACAGCTGAGGACTGAGTAACCGCTCCACCTTCTGTTCGCTATATTCTCTCTGCCAATGTTGGTTATGTGTATTTTTGCTGTTTGTCGGTGATCATAAAGTACATTCAGCAAGAACAATGGGGCAACCGAACACGAAATACGATGTAATCAAAGTCTTAAATTCCTTTCTTTGCACACTGGAACCGACTTTCCGGGGTTTTGAATAATATTTGCCAAACGTGAAAATGCGAGCTTTTGTGACTCCTGCTCAAAATGCGGACCGGCGTCCTTGTGACTCTGGGAAAGTATTTGACTGTAGAGTGAATCCATAGATCAGGTGACTGCGGCAAGGTTATAGATTTCAGATGATTTCAGATTTCATTTTATAGAGCAACATTATAGCTATCGATCTTTTAACTAACTCATGATATCTCTTTATGGTCGATATTTGCAAATGTAGCAAGGAGTTTGTAATTTTTACAGTTCACACAGACAATTAACAGGGACAATTTATGATCAGTACAGCTGATTTTATCTTGTAGTATGTCTATTTTAAGTTCAGTTTAAACGTTAACTTCCATACTGACTTTGTAAATTCAGCAATGAAATAATTAAATAAAAATTCACCCAAATAAAAAGTTAACGGTATAAGCGAACACTAGTTTATCTAGTTACTTGGTGCCTGCTTCGTCCCCATTTAATACCAACAAAATCGAACCTCATGTAGTTCGAATTAGCAATTACTTTGTCTGAGAAAACTGCGATATTGTAAGTCAAATTCCGCCTTTTATTCCATTTTTGAGTCACTTGAGATCGAGGTCATAGGGTCATAGGTTGTCAAAAGGAGGCAGGATACGCTGATATTGTTCCTTGGTTGTTGAGGGAAACTGCTGCAAATTATAACTTTGCGCTTTCTTATCATAATAAACTCATCTGATTTGACGAATTCGGTCAAAGCTGTTCTTTTCGGTGTTTTAATAAGATACAGTAGGCCATTTGTAAGCAGGAACAGCGACACACGTTCTTCCGAAGCTACGAATAGACGACTGTGTAAAAATGGTGTCACAATTTGCTTACCATGATCCTTTGCGTTCTATGACGAATCGACCACTCAAATCAATTGCATTCTATGGAGCGCAAAGAATCATAACAAAACTGCAAACACTGGCCCTGTACATTTAATAATATTTGAGACACTGCTATTTATTAGAAAGCAATCGACGCAAATAGGACACAATTTTTAGGAAAATAAACAAAGATCAAACATTGTACCAAAAGAAGATGCTAATATGTGCAAAAAGCGGTCTTTAGTTTCAAGTCACGCGCTTTGAACACAATCAATGTTTACTTTTGGTCCAAAGGTTAAGCTCAAAATCCTTGGTCCATATTTGTTTCAATTTCGCCATCGGGCCTAATTCCGGGTGGTGCCATGTTAATCTATAAATTGTCACAGTACGAAATTGAAACAAAAAGTCTTGTTTACAATGAGCTGATTCCATATTTCATTACGAGTGTAGTTATTGTACATTTTGTAACAACAAAAGGATATTTGAGGCTCTCGGGAATCTGTTTTATTTCAGCCTATTTGTAAAGTGATTTGTAACTAACAACCTATGCTCAANCAAAACACAACGGATTAGGAAAGAAGCACGAATTGACCCTCTTTGCTTTGGTGAAAGCATTGTAGTTGAAATTCCTGCCTCTTTGCAAACGAAAAGCCTCAGATTTTGTCATTCCAGGAGATCATTTGACATTTGTTTTCTTGTACCGTAAAAGCTCTATTTAGCTTAGCCCCCCTCTCTAATAAACCCTTCCCTTCTGACTCACAGTTTTAAAACCCTCTCTATTCTGTATTATGGCATTAAATTGTAAAAGTGTTCCCCAGTTGCAGCGGAGTGCCTTCATCCAATTCAATAAACGAAGCGAACTGGGGCTGAGGTAATCAGTCTATCGTTCCCTTCGTGCGATTGCTTTCCTATGCAAAGTCAAAGTGAGGCTAAGGGCATTCCCCTGGGGTCCGGTCCGTTGGGGTCTTGGTCCTATGGGTCCTAGGTCTGGTTATTCCGTTATGCCGCTAATATGTGCAAAAAGCGGTCTTTAGTTTCAAGTCACGCGCTTTGAACACAATCAATGTTTACTTTTGGTCCAAAGGTTAAGCTCAAAATCCTTGGTCCATATTTGTGTCATTTCGCCATCGGGCCTAATTCCAGGTGGTGCCATGTTAATCTATAAATTGTCACAGTACGAAATTGAAACAAAAAGTCTTGTTTACAATGAGCTGATTCCATATTTCATTACGAGTGTAGTTATTGTACATTTTGTAACAACAAAAGGATATTTGAGGCTCTCGGGAATCTGTTTTATTTCAGCCTATTTGTAAAGTGATTTGTAACTAACAACCTATGCTCAACATATTTGGACTAAAGAAGGCTCTGCTACTTTTGCGAGTCCGTTCGCAGGCAAATTTGAACTGTACGTTGGCAAGACTACTGGTAGCTTTAGCAATGACAAGTGACAATGACAATTTGACAAGTAATGTACAAAGCGATGTACAGTGCTGGCCTATGTGCAGCATAGATCTAAAATTCGGACCAAGTACTTCACAAAACTGACGTAATCGGTTGATTGTTCCAACGAGAGATGTAAACAAACAAGTCGATGTGGATTTTGAGATGATGAAAATGAGTTGAAATCCGCTGCCTTGAGAAGCATCTCAGAATTATACCAAACTGTTCATAACAAGTATGCGGATTTTAATAGGATTTCATTGGCTCAATTCATTCTTATCCTATCTTTCTTGAATTGAATTTGTGATAAGCCTTCCCTACTGCTCCCCTTCCAACTGATTGGTCAAGTGAATTAATTTCTCTTGTCTTTGTCACTGGTTTGTAACTCGCTATTCTCACACGATATCAATTGTATATTTTGGGGGATCAAATGACCTCTTATTTCAATCCATCATTCGCCTCTTATCTGCCTATCTTTGCAGTTTGTCCGGTCTGTTTACAATTCCACAAATTCTCAAATAGAACAGTTTTATTCCAGCAGCTTATCGCCAGATAAGATAGTCCACCAGAACTCCAAGACGATCCTCTTTTTCAAAGTCCATTATTCTCAAATTGGAGAAAAACTCGAGACCCTAACAACAAAATGGAAAGGACAGGCCAATTTCTAACTAAAGCGTAGATAGCCAGCTGCTCGGCCAGCTGCGAGCTAGGGTTAGTAATAAGGGGCCGGAGGGGGACGGGGTTCAAGTTTAGGTAAAGCACCTAAATGAGCTGGATGTTAATTTTCTAACAACTGCTAGAGAGCGTTCCAAAAATTCTAAATCATGAAAGCAACCAACTTCGTTGTAATTCTGAGAAAATTCGTCTATGGCCTATGTATATATAGGCCTACTATCCCTATATTTTATTGCCATGCTTTAATAAAGAAAGTATTTTTTATTGCGTTAAGAGCGTCTTTTAAAACTTCAGACAGAAACAAACTAAATGAATCGTGGTTCCCAAAAATCATTTTGCGGTTCGAGTAATCTTATGCATGAACAAGAGCGGCCTTGAACCAAAAATCAAGTTTAGAACTGGCTAGACACGACAAAACTTAGTTAAAGGGGCCCGCAGCAATCCATTTCCAGGCTTATATGTTCTGTAAACAATGAGGAATATGGAACATAAAGCAGTGGAGCCTCTTCGACCACAATTGTGTTATGGGTGACAGATAAAAATGGCGTTCACGATCACAACATTGTTTAGGAGTGAGGGATATCTATAGTTGCCATGGTGATATCAGAAGTACCAGACCAATGCAAAACAGAAGAGACAGAGTAATGAGTAAAAAGTCCAGCAAGTGTCAAAGCTGAAAATTCGTTTGTTATCGGCAGACAGGATGCCCAAAGGACAATTCTCAATCTTTTCCTCATTTCACTAATATTTCAATCAATTTCTATGTTTGGTTGCTACAGATCGTTGTGAAATGATTTAAAAAAATAAGGGAAAGCCTTTCAAAAACTTTTGATACTTCTAGAACTTTTAGTACCTCTGACTTCAAAATCATTGTCTAGCTTCAACATAATTTTTATATTACATTACATAGATCATATCAGAAATACCCAACCCATTACATAGATAATATCAGAAATACCCTAGTTTAACAATGTTCGCTAGACTTTTGTACTATGCATAAAATTAGATTAATCCAACTACAGAAGTTGTAGCTTAAGAAATTTCCAAAGTTTGAAGCTGCTATGCTCTGGATGATGCAAGTCAAATTGATGCCATCTGCAATGGTTTGTTTCACAACTCTTCAAATTTAATTATTCANATGTCATTGCAAAGCCATATTGGCTTGCATAACTTGTGATAAACACAACAACGAAAATAACGAACCTTGTTTAATCCCCTTTGAGAAGAAAATTGCTTTCGACACGTTATTTAGAGCGGCAAATAAATGAAATATCTGATGGATGGAAATTGCGATCTTTCATGATTCATTCATGATTCACTCATGTGCGTCAGAATGTTTCACAATCCAGTTTCTTTCGTCCGAGCTTCTTCGAATTGCAAGGGTTCAGTACGCAGTCTGTACGTCACTTGCTTCCTTCGTTCATCTGTGTAAACCACCTGACGTCACAGAGGTCTGGTACCAAGCGTCCTGACCGCGCTCAATCGCCGCCATGATTTGAATGAAAATTCGCTTTTCGATGCTCGTTTTCAAGAAAACTACGAGGAATATGAAACTGAAACCAAGAAAAATGAAATCTACGATATCGATTTGCTCGAAATGTATGAAAAAAAATTTCGATTCATTTACACTTTAATTGTAATTGAATCTACACAATAACAGACTGAGGACATCAAAGATAATGGAAGAGAGACTCTCTTCCATTATCTTTGAGGACATCATATTTTTTACCCTTGGGTACCAGGGCCTTAAAAAGTATGGAACTTTGTCAAAAAATGGTCCTCAAAATTCTTTCAAAAACGAGGAGAAAATGGTTGGTATACGTAGGGTAGGGTAAGAATTTTTCTGTGAAATACTGGAATGTGATTGGGAGAGTCGTTCCAAGCCAAAGTAAAGGTTGACGTCCTTAAAATTTTTCCTATTCGAACTATTGCAGAATTGTCAAGGTTTTTTGGGGGCAGGCAAACATAGGATCGAGATAGGCCTTCTAAGCCAAAATAAATGTTGTTTTCTCAAAAAGTTTCCTGGGGATACTGATTTTTAAGAAAACTGTTACAAAATTGTCAAAAATTCTATTTTAGCACCAGCAAACATGGAATTGGTAGAGCTGTTTTAAGCCAAAGTAGAGGGTGTGTTCTCAAAATTTTCCTGGTGGCTTTGCCCCCAAACCCCCTCGCTTTGATATCCTGCAGGTGATTTGCCAAGGCCATGCCGCTTGCTTGGACCCAGGGGCTTAGACAACACATGTATTGACTTTAAATGATGATAATTGTTTTATTTTTTGTCTGCACAAGTCATTTCTCAAGTTTAAATTGGAAACGGTTTTTTACGTTTATATCTATATTATTTTAATACTTATAGCTGGGGCCCCGAGCTGAAAAATCCCTAAGGGCCCCGACTACCTCCGTTACGCCACTGGGGGCACTATGTATATTTTGGGTACTGGGGACGTGCCATCGGGAACGGTATCGATTTTCACGATTTTGGTATAAGGAACGGTATCGATTTTCGTGATTTTGGTATAAAGTACAAATAAATAGGTCATTTTTGAAAAATTTGGTATAAAGTCGAGTATACTTTTTCGAAAATTTGGTATAAGGTAGGGTATACATTTTCGAAAAATTGGTATAAGGAACAGTTATGTTTTTGGAGCTTCGATGGCACGTCCCCAACCAAAATTTGGTAAAGTGCCCTCCCCCCCGGGTTGGAAAGCAACCATTTCAACTTCAAAACGGCACTATCTTTCTGTTTGGGTATCATAATTTGGATTTCGAACCAGAAAAGATGCACAAAGGTAGTTTTGTGTTAAACAATGTTTTCCACGCTTATGTTGTACCTGTTAGGCAAAAATGTTGGATATGAAAGGGTACCAGATACACAGAGGTACCAATCTTAAATCACGTGACAGTCCTCCGTTTTCCTCATGAAAAGAGAATTGTGTATTACGGAACACTAAACATGGTTTCTTGACACAATATTGGTTATCTTTAAAAAATGTTTACAGCATTCATTTTTGTGAGAAGTAAATATCCGCTACAGTCTCATCTAGTATTTTCTTTCTAATCTTATCTCTGGGCCATTTCTGATTCTTGTGATCAAATAGGCCGACTGTCTGGTTGAGAACTCATTTATTCGCTAAGATCGAGTACAAGTACAATACACTTCCTGCTTGCTAAAAACAGATATCTTTTCTATCACATCTAAAGCTTTGGCGCAAAGAAAGAGGAACAAATATAAAATTCCCATTTTCTCTGTTCAACTTGAAGTGTATCCGAATAAAGAATAATCGAACGATTGTCGTCTGAAATCGTACAAAATCACTTTTATCATTATTTGATGTTTTCAGTCAAGTAATTCCGCGAGCAACTTTTGTAGTAAATTCCTCCATCACTTTCATTTGTTTGTTTTCATTCAATGTGGCTTTCCGTTCTTCCCACAATTGTATCAAGTTGACCAAGCCATCATCGCGTTTTCGTAAGACCTGCCTTTCATTTCGTTTAATTTGAAATTGCATAGTTAATATCAATTCAATTGGTCAAACTTTGTTTTTCTTTGATTATCTGTATATCGCCTTATCACCTTAGTTAGACCAGACTTTAGCGATGACCATATTTCTCTTCCCTTAATGTTGAAATGTAGGGTACTCCAGAAAAGTGTTTCACCTTTGTTCTGAAGGGCAGAAAATCTAACAACACTTATGAAAAATATTTTTAAATAACTGTAACTTTGGGGATTCAGCTTAAAGTTTGAAATAACGACAGGGAAAATCTGTCCACAATCCATCGATTTATGATCAATTGAATTTCGGTCCTTGCTTTACCAAAAAATTTAGATTTCGGCCATGGCCGATGTATATAATAATTAGAAATCGATGAGTTTATGAAAAGTGATTACGGGGTCTCAAAACTTTAAGTGAAACCCCTCAAGTTTATGACTACGAAAATGTTTTCGAGAAGGCTGTCAGGTCTATAGACCATTGCAGCAAAACGGGAACACGTCTTCTTCAGTATCCAGCAGTAGTACGCAAAAAATATCAAATGTTAGCTTCGGACGTAACTTAGGAATAACAAAGAACAGTTTTACTCTGGAAACATAAGATCATAAAATTGATCAGCAAACACAACTGCGTCATCAAATCCTTCACATACTCGTTTCCATTCATCCGGAATAGAGGCAAATCCAAAATGTGCCCCAGCTAAAGCGCCAGCCATTGTCCCAATAGTATCGGTATCACCTCCTAAAGAAATTGCATACAATAATGTTTCCATGAAACTTGAGTCGGAACAATGTACAAAAGAAAAAATGGCTGCGGGAACAGCTTCTTGTGCCGAAATGTCATTTCCTAAATGTTTGATAACGATCTTTGGGTTTCTTGCTTGTGATTGGTCCGTGATTAATGATTCCATTGTTTCTAATTGCGACGTGAAAGAAAAGTCATCGCGATGTGAAATCTTCTCATTTTCACTCTCTCTTACATCGCCCCGTCCAATTTCCCTGAAAGACAAATTACATCTTGTAAGAGTCGATGTAACAAGATTTCTTTTAAAGAGAATCTCCATGGAATTTCTAATTTGCAAAATTTAGGAACTTTGAGCAGTTTCCAATGCTTTCCTTCTTGACGAAGACATATTTTTGATGCAATTATTTCATTCCCACCTATGATATGTATGCACTTCAGAACTTAATGGATATTGTCTATGCACATCCCTGCGACTTTATATTTTTCTAAAATGTTTGTAGAAATCGTCCCCAAAACCAGGGCTTTTATGCTGTTTTTAAATGCCTTTTGGAATCTTAGTAAAATTTCCGTAAGAATCCGTTTTTTAAAAAAAGTCGACTGAGTTTCGTTTATTTTCCAAAGTGCTCAGTGCTGCGGAAATTTTTATCGATATTATATAGGCTTGCCCTGCTGGATAGAAAGACGAATTATGTCCAGTTTTTTATTTCTNACGAAGACATATTTTTGATGCAATTATTTCATTCCCACCTATGATATGTATGCACTTCAGAACTTAATGGATATTGTCTATGCACATCCCTGCGACTTTATATTTTTCTAAAATGTTTGTAGAAATCGTCCCCAAAACCAGGGCTTTTATGCTGTTTTTAAATGCCTTTTGGAATCTTAGTAAAATTTCCGTAAGAATCCGTTTTTTAAAAAAAGTCGACTGAGTTTCGTTTATTTTCCAAAGTGCTCAGTGCTGCGGAAATTTTTATCGATATTATATAGGCTTGCCCTGCTGGATAGAAAGACGAATTATGTCCAGTTTTTTATTTCTGAGCCTTTAAACAATCATTGATTTAAATAACTAACCTTTTTCTATCGAGTTTCACACCTTCAATTTTACCCATTGAGTGCTTCAGTTTGACAATAAATTCTTTTTTGTCAATACTTGCTTCTGCATACAGGACGTTGCAAACAGCTAATGCCTGAAGTATTGCACCATTGAATCCATTTTTGTTTGTATGTGTCAGCAAAGCAGTATTTTTGGCCAGCTGAGAAGCATTGAAAGGAATACACAATGTGAACATTAATCAGGGGCAGAGCTAAGAGTTTTGCAAAACACCACAATAGAGCATAAAACAGAAAATTAATTTTTATCACAAAATATATGCCAGTCATTTTCATTTGATTAAAGTCGTTGAATGCGGAATATTTTCGTATTCGACAATGGTCATAGCAAATTCACATTAATATACAAGGTAAGGCCATTTATTGACGAAATATACTTGTTAGGGTAAACAATTAAACTACCCACCTTGATGACATCATCCTCTTTTGATTTGAACAATGCAACTGGAGCAACTCGCATTGCAGCACCATTTCCATAAGATCCAGATCCTATGATGAAAAGAAGTTTAATCATTTAAAAATCGCTAAAGCTTTGAAAAATCAGAAGCAAGGAAGGGTGGTTTGCTTGGGTTTGCTATAGCTCATTTCATGTTCTACTTGGAAATCTTTAGACTCTTCAGAAAAATTGATTTTGCAAGCAATTGGATATCAAAAATTTGTATGATTCTAAAATAAATGTTCATGTTTTATTAATTCACTGTGCAAAACTTTTGACATTTTCTCTTGAATTCAGTAAAAGTTAAGAGAAGCAGTTAAAATTTTTCCCAGCAGCTTTGAACAGAAAATGATAACCTGAAAATTGTTCTTTCGCTGGTAAAAATGGGTCTGCTGTTGTGCCATTTTCCTTCCATTTGTTGAAGATGACTCCCATGCCAGAACCGTAACCACGATCACCTTCTTTGAGAAAATTTTCCAAGAACTTAGATGCCAAATCAGTTCCATCAAAGCAATTGTTCTGAAGTAATGATTTGCAAATTGATCTTGCCATAGCTGTATCATCTGTGAAAACATGCAGAGAATACAAATAACTTTAAATACAATTCCTTTCAGAAAGCAATATTTAAAATTAGCTGCTTATCAATTAAAAAAAAGAACATCACTTGTTGCCTATAATATGCAAACAGCACATTTTCCACAGTTATTGGTCTCATCCTAGGAATATTTTGCGGACACTTTTTCAACTCCTTTCTTTTCATTTTGTAATTTCAGATAAATCTTGCAATACAGAATGTAACATTTGCCTTGAATGGACAAGATCTTGCCTGTGCAAAACAAAGTAATTTAAAGATTTTTCTAAACTGCCAACAAAACTTTACAGTACACTGTGTGTGTTGTGTGTGGACGACATGCTACTTGCATATTCATAACATTATAATGTCTAGTATTTTTGTCTACCTGTGTATCTATAGTGTCCATTTTCCTTTTTTCGTAATTTCTTAGAGTTAATTCCAATCAAATCTTCAACAATTTGTCTCTTTAAACATCCCATTGTGATCCCTTCAAAAGGGGACCCAATACAGTCCCCTACAACTGCCCCAGCTAGACATCCACAAAACTTGTCCCTTGATGGCTGTTTCAGAATTGTGTCCCCTTCATTTGAAGCTCCATCGTTTGAAGATGCCATTGCCATTTGTGTTTTGCAAAAAAGAAACAATCTTCTTGGATTTTTAAAGTATTTTCCTCTCAAACTTTTCAGCAACATTCCCCTTCCTCTTCAACTTTTGTTTTGTTCTCTGTTCAACCACAACAACAATTTCTATTGAGCACAGGGAAATAATGTAGCGAAAATCGAAAACAGTTTCAGTTTCAGTTTCATTCATTTATCATCCAATCCTAAATACAATTCTACACAGCTACATTACAATTAAAACTACATTACGATTAAAATTAAAATACTTACAAGACATCATACAACAACTAAATTAAACTCATTGGAACTTTACAGGATTGCATTTAGGACTGAGTGACTAAGGAGGAGCTCTCTAAATAGGTTAGAGAGCTCCTCCTTAGAGACAACTGTCTCTAAAAACAGTTGTTGTTGTTGCAGCATTCCACTCCAGCATCAAGCAAAAGCAGTTGGCAAAGGGGCAACGTGGACAATCAATCCAAAAGGCAAATCATTGATAAGTAAATGTAAGAAATTTTTACATTTTACCGTCAGATAGTTAGAATCATGCTTAGCTTTATGCATCTAAATTTTTAGAATTTTGTATCATTATAATTCTTGGCTCAAAAAAGCTTTGCAAGCAAGAAGAGAAGAAAGGTGGCCAATTTGAATGATGAAGTATTGTTTTGAAACATAATCAAAATATGGAGTGACTTTGATTAGCCTGAGCACTGATTTTGAATGCAAACTGTATTGATACTCATGAAACTTCTTCATGTGAAGCCTCATATTGGACCAGATTGCCAACACATTGCCTTCTTGTGCATAATTGTGCATATTGCACAAGTTGCTAGAAGCACATTCCATGCACAGACAGTGTGCATTGCACACCACTGCTACCTGTCTTTGCAAAAGTGCACAAAGAAGATTTTTAAAACATTAAGTGCACCAATGGATGAGATTTCAAGACGCATTGGCAGAGAATCTTCAGTGCAAAATAGAGTTGGATCAAAGGAATGTACAGTACAGGCCTTGCGCACATTAACATTGTTTTTCTGCCTAAGAATTCTCAAAAATTTCTTAAGAATTACTTTTTAAACAAATTTACAGTCTTTCATATGACTCAAGAATTCTTGTCACATATGTGCGCAAGGCATTTGCTGTATGGGCCAGGCTGGACAGTATGGCACCTCTTAGGTGTGCAGAGTATGGCAATTGCGACAAAAGAAGCTTCCCCATGCACACCGGAGATCTCATCTTTGAAAAGTGCCATACTCTGCAGACAGGGCACTCCTCGCCAAGATCTTGGGTGTAGCAATACTTTAGACGATTGTGCTAAAGATAGGGTGAGGGAAATTTCGACCATGATCCTTTGCACGCTATGGTAAATTAACCAACCAAATCAATCAGATTCTTTGAGACGCAATCGATCATGGGAAAAGTTCCTTGGCACCATCTTTTTCACAGTCCTCTATTCAAGGTTTCCAATAAATTTTCCAGAGCTGTCAGCTTTTTGAAATATGCCAAGTGTTTTCTTCCAAAGGAAACCCTGAAGATTCTATACACAGGTATTGTGGAGCCCCACTTTCGATACTGTCGCTCTGTTTGGGGTTGTTGTGGTTCAATGACAGTTGCAAAAACTTCAAAATCGTGCTGCTAGGGTTGTAACAAATAGCAGTTTTGATGCCCCAAGCAGAGCAACTTGAAGAACTTATTAATGGTGAAACTAAAACAACGGTTTTTAAATCCTTGCATGATTTGGCTCCAGAATACCTGGGGTAACCTCTTCACCCGTAACTCACAGTGCTCTGCCCATGCTCTCCGTAATACAATGACGGACCTGAAGATGCCAAGGAAAAACTCAACAAATGGGCAAAAATGTTTTTCCTATAGAGGAGCAAAATTGTGGAACAGCCTCTCAGCTGAATCTAAGCAGGCATCATCTCTAAATAGTTTTAAATTTATTTTCTTTTTAACTAAGTAGGTTTTTGATATTATGGTTTTTTATAGTAGTCATTAGTTTCTCTTAGACTTGTAGTATTTATATTGTGATTAACGTTTTTATAGAGGGCCCCTTGAAAATCAGCTCTGCTGAAGGGCAACCCTCAAATGAAATGAAATGAAAATGAAATGAAATGAAATGTGGTCATTCGTAGGCTCCATTAGCAAAATCAAACCCATGAAATCCAGGATGAGCTAAAAATCCATACTTTTGAATCTAGTATTAGTAAGTTCAATATATTCAGTTGTGGCATTCCAGCCTCGTTAATTAAAACCCATACTTTTGAATCTAGTATTAGTAAGTTCAATATATTCAGTTGTGGCATTCCAGCCTCGTTAATTTAAAACTTCCATTTAATTCTGCTAATTATATAACTCTTTTAGGTTTCAATGGCCGCCTTACATGCCACCAGGATTGATATTGATGCACCAAGATGGAGTCAAGACACTTTTATGGGAAGATTAAAACATTTTTTCAGTATTACCGATTCAAGGACATCACTGTGTTCTGAGCAAGACCTTGACAATGCAAGTGAGCTCCTACAACAATATAGGTAAAGTGGTATTTGTTTTATGTTGTATACGAATAATGAAAATTTTTATTTACCAGAAAAAAATAAAGACAGTCAACCATGTATAAATTGATGACTTGATGAAATGGTGAAATTTATGAATGAATAGTGGTAGATATTTAATGTCAATAATTTCTTTCATAAATGGTTGATTCTTTTTAGTTGTTGAAAATTGTTTATCTCATCACATTTGTTCTTTAGACTTGGCAATGAACCTCCTGGTACTACAGAAGAGCAAATTTGGTATGCAAAGAAATTGTATTCATCAGCCTTCCACCCTGACACTGGTGAAAAAATGAATGTAGTTGGAAGAATGTCTTTTCAAGTTCCAGGGGGTATGTTAATCACAGGATGTTTGCTGCAGTTTTACAAGTGAGTTTATTTTTTTAACATATCTTTAATCTTTGTTGCAGAATTATCAACATTTTGGCTTGCTGTTTTATTACAGAAACTTTTGATGATGCACATCTTACCGTTAATGATCTGAAAGTTGTATTTTGAAAATCAGCTAATCAGAATAAATATTACTATATGCTTTCTAACAAAGAACAATTGTTTTGGTTATCAGATGTTCCATTTTTTGCAGGACAATTCCACAAGTGGTTTTTTGGCAATGGGTTAACCAATCCTTTAATGCATTTGTCAATTACACAAACAGAAATGCAAAGTCTTCTATTACGAACAAGTGAGTTTAAATGTTTTTAATTCTTAGCTAAAAATCTTGGCATATTAAAGCTACTGGAAAAATCTGTTGGGTCGTTAGAATTTTTGATAGGCGTGAGGTTTGAAGATTATTGTTCAAAATAACGTTAAGACCATTGTGATATTTCTGACTGGCGATAAGAAATATGAAAGATATAGTAAGAAGTTTGGCTAAAAATTTGCACAATGGAGAGGCGTGCATAGAGTATTACATTTACGGAGCTTTTTATTATACTGTCAGATAATCATGCTTGGTACCCTCTAGATTTGATCTACACATGTCAGAACTACACTCTACTTTGTAAAATTCGTTCTCCTTGATTCTAGACAAATTGGAGCCGCTTATGCATCAGCTACAACAACTGCTACGATTGTTTCTGTTGCTTTAAATTCTCTTACAAAGGTAAACTTTTCATACTACAATCTGTAAGACATGCTTGTCTTGTCGATAGAAGGACACAAGAGGATTCGTTGTTTGATTCTTGCTTCACTAAGCCTTAATTCATCAATTGTCATGGTTCCTTCTTTCGTTTGTTATTGCTTTGTACTTATTAACTGATATTGCAATTTACTTTCATGACAGGCATCACCCCCCTTGATTGCAAGATTTGTTCCTTTTGCTGCAGTAGCAGCTGCAAATTGTGTCAACGTTCCATTTATGCGTCAAAAGTACGTTCTTCTGTATCATTGCTTCTTGGGTTTATTCTGTTTTTTCTGTATCACTCCTAGTCAAATAAGCTGTTCTTGAACTTAATTTTATCCTGGTATTTTAATTATCTGTATATAGTACAGAGTGAATTTTTTTTGCCAGAATGTTGAATTTATGCAAACATACAGTATTTTGGGCTTCAGTTGCGAATCATATGAAAATCTTTGACACGAGTGTTACACAATTCCTTTTTTAACTATTTATTTATCATTGCTTCTTTGGTTACTTTGTATGGTTTTCTTGATGACCAAAAACTATGCAGACGTAAGAGAGAAAGCTAAATATAGAAAGATGTGGAAATCTTACAAGCCAAGGACATGTCATGAAGGGGAAATGACTAGGTACACGAAGACTTCGGTTACTAAATAGTTTGTTATTTTTAAAAATTAAACAACTTTGTCTAACTTCAAGATGTATTGCTTACTTGATGAATTGATTGATTGATGATCGTTCCTTTTTTCTTTATTCTTTTTTTATTTTTAGAGAAATTACGAATGGTATTGCAACATATGATGAAAATGGTGAATTTATTGGAGATTCTAAACGAGCTGCAAATAAAGGAATAACACAAGTAGTTATTTCAAGNATAGTCTTAGTAAACTTTCTTTCTGCCATGATCTCTTGTTCTGCGAAAGATAATTTTTAAAGTCGTCTTTTCGAAATGATAAGTCAGCTTAATTCGTTTTTACCGATTGATCGATTGATCAGATTGAGCCAGAAGACTTGACTTTTATTTTTCTATTTCAGTAATAATTCCAGTAATTATGGATAAACTAGAGAAATACCCATTTATGCAGGTAAGTTTGCTTCATTTAGAATAATTCCAAAAACCTCAACAATTTTAAATACTAGAATCAGATTACTATCTAGTTTTATTCAAAATTCTTCAAACTTTCATTTATTTTCAGTGCTGATTAGAGGTGTTACAATGTTGCGGTAGGAACCTTGTTCTAGCTTATGCAAAGATTCGTATTTCAAGTTATACTACTTTGTGAGTTTCTCCTTAATAATTGGATTATATATATCTAATTTCTCACTTCTTTGCAGAGAATTCGAATTCTACATGCTCCTCTGCAAATATTAATGTGTGGAGTCACGTATGTATTTTCCTAATAAATTTCCTCTGTTATTCTTTCTATTAATTCAGTTATGATCAGAAATTTTAGAATTTCTTGAATTATCCAATCTCGATCCATGCAGCAGTGCCACGATGTCATTGATGGTTAGTGTAAAGAGATAAATAAATTAATCAATCAATCAATCAATTAAAATCAGGGGCTGTAGGCTAATTACAGTTTTAATGATTAAATTTCAATGTTTATACATTTTAGTAACATGAATTACGTTCTTAGACTCTTGGATAAAGATTGCAGGTAAACGCCTCTCAAGATTTTATTTTCTACTTTGAGAAGGACTTTCTCTTGGTTGATTTTATTTCTTGTATTTTTCAGGCTTACTCTTATGGTTCCAGTTGGATGTGCAATGTTTCCACAAAAATGGTAATTCAAATCTTTTTTACGTTTTTATGAAGACCATATTCCTCACCTTGTATTATAATTTGTTTTAATTCATTCCACTTATCTGGGACTGTACGGGGGAATAAGGAATATGGAGCTTTTCTCCATCCTGTAAGAGCCTGAAACTACTGGATACGTTTTGTGTTCTTTCCCAAGATTTCTAAACATTAGATGTTCATCTAAGAACCTATTCATTTGACTACTTAAAACATTTTTTGGCTATACTTGTTGAAGAAAGCGGCATCTAATTATTTTTCACTTTTGTTTTAAGCACATTATCAGTGGAGAATCTTGAGCCAGAATTGAGACAGATTTATGAGGAGAAAAATGGACACAAATCTGGAACAGTATTTTTCAATAAAGGACTTTAATAATCACAAGTCTCCTAAAAGTTAAAACACATTATAGGAAAACATTTTTACGTTTGACTTGTATTTTCATTTTTATCTATTGATAATTGAATGCTTTTCTTAGTGACTTTTTTTAAACGGTTAGAAAGGTAGAAAAAAATAATTTCATAAGCGTACGAGATTGAATAACAACCTATTCTTAAAGTATTCTGGTTTGTATGATAACATTCGAGAGTCCACAGTGTTTATCCAAGGGCTGCGGAGATTGTTTATCCGAGACTTGTTGTGTTGCCTTCAAATCAACGAAAATCCGTAACCACACAGCTTAGGGTTTGATTTTCTTTAGCGTAGCTTTATCAGTTGTAATAAAATTGTTCGTAATGTATCATTTGTAGATCAAATGAATATAACCATTCCATGAAACTGTCATAAGCAATTTTGTTTGACACAGTCAATTAATGTATTAGTTGTCTGGTTTTAGCTGTCATTGTATTTCGAAATTTTGGTAAAATGTAGTAGTCTAGCTCATTTGAAATCTATCAATGCAAGAAACTAAAATTTGTATGTGTCAGGAATCATAATATTTGTGTGATGTCTTCAAATTTGTTCTTGTTTTGAAATGAATCTTCGGATTGCGTTGCAGTTGTGGATTTCCACACTTCTTTTGTCTTCCTTGTAAATATCGATGTTTCGAAATGTTAAAAGAGTCAGCCACTGTTTTGAAATCATTTCCACATCAAGTAATCCAGAAAAAGTTGATGCAGCAGAACGAACGAACTGCCTGTTTCGCTTAAATGAAACGTTTTTGGAGCAGGCTTCCTACTATCACGATAAACATAAAATAGAGTAAATAAAGAGATCCTTACTCGTATAATCAGCTTTTTTGTAGAAACCAAAAGGAAAGCGGGATAAGGAAGTTAAAGGATTTACCCCAGAAAGTACCACGGGGGTAAACCTGAAAGAAGTTATGGCAAAGAAATACACAAGACAACAATTTGCAAAACTTAGGAATGAATCAACAAGTATAACTATCCAGAGGAAAAATGATTCAACAAAATAAATACAAGAATCAAAGAGATTTACAGTCCAATAAAGTTCGACGAAATGATTTCCATACACTATTTTTAAGATGCTAACCTAATTTTGTTTTCCCATACGAAGGATTTATCTTTACTGCATAAAACATTCCAGAAAAAATATGCTTGGTGCCATGAAAATATTCTTGTAATGACAAACCGTGTTCTTTCGACCTTTCAAGAACGACCAGTCATTTAGTAACAGTGTTGTTGGACTATCTGTTTTGAAGACCATGAATTCGCGTCATGCCTCATTTTCTGGTAAATATACTCTGCTCGTAGTCTGCAAACAATAAAAATTGTAATCTGACTTTCACGTTCAAGAATGGCTTACTCCTCGCAATGGAAAACGGGAAAGGACGATCTAATAATTGGAGTTTTGGTGACCGGTTACTGATTTAAAACGTTTGATGAAAAAGCCCGTATAAGTGTAAATTCCCTGCTATGTTACTGCAGCTGACCTAGAAAGTAATCACTGTATCTTACAAACAATATTTAATGAAAATTTCGAGCAAATGTCAAATCAATTGTCAACCTTGACTTCAACTTCGAAGTGCTTCCAACCTCGCTTGCATTTCCGAGATTTGTTCCTCGTTGTCTGTTGATGCTGTTGCTCCAACTGGCTCCTCCTGAAATAAAAGTTTAAAGGCTAAGCTAAGGAGAATGAAATAGAGGCTACAGCTTAACACTCATGGACTTAAAAAAGGCATACAGTTCTTCATTTATTGCGCTACAATTCAAAGCGGTGAATTGAATATAAGATGCCTCGCAACTTAGAAAATTGTCACTGTAAGGCTTCAAAACTTGACACCCTTCTGATGTCTTTTCTGTGAGCTAGGATCTTGGAAACAATCTAAATTTCTTATGTTGTGCAAGACAGAACGCATTTACTAATTCAGTTACTGTAGTTTAGATGTTTCATACATATATGTAACGAAGAAGAGCTACGTAAATAGAAAAAAGGACGAAGAACTCACCGGAAGTTCATTAGAAGCCACTGGAGCGGCAGTGCCAAGAACTCCTAGTAAAGACAAGATAAAATGATACAACTAGTTGGACATCTGGCTGAAATTTCACGATGAAACAAAATGCAAGAAACTGTCTCCTTGCATGATATTAAGAATATTTTGTTAGTACTCAGTACTATCAAGTTTTAACTGGAATCCTAAAATGGCCCCCTTCCTTCATCATAATGCAAAGAACTCTGAAACATGCACTGCACAGAGCTAATATAATATTATTAGAGCAATATTACTAATTAGAGGGATTGAATTGTTTTGTACAGTTGAAAACGTAAAGACGTACCACTTGTGACTTCCCATAAAATTTTGTCAACTTCTTCTTGAGCTGCTTCTTCAATGTCATCATCCTCAAGACTCTCAAACGTTTCCTCAATCATTTCCTCCATTATTCCAGCCTATGCAAATTATTTCAAGGAAAACATGTTCAGACAATAGATATTGTATATCTTCCAAAAATGCTTTCAATTTCCTCTATTATTCAGGCCCATAAAAAGGATTTTAAAGAAACAATCCAGAGCAGGGGCGTCACCAGCCCTAAAAACACGAGGTGGACTTAGTATGGAACTAAATGTTCAAAGGTATACCAAGCCTATTTTACATTTCGTTTTTGCTTATGAATAAATACTGACTTCAGAAACTGGGGTGGACATGTCCACCCCCTGGCAACGCCCTTGATCCAGAGATTAGATAGTGTAAAAAGTTCTGTTGATGATTGGTAGCAATGGTGTGTAATGGCTTTCAAATCTAAATTAAAAATTATTTCATAGAAAGTAGGACTCAAAGCTAAGAAGTTAGTTGCAGCATGAGATGTGTCAAATAAAAAAGTGAAAAGAATTTCAAACAATGTTCACCTTCATCATTTCTCTTGATAGTTCTTGCATTGATGCTGCTATTTCTGGGACTTTAACCAATGATTGCATAAACTGCATTATTTCTGTGCTCTTTTGTAGACATCCAGATACCCTTAGAGTTGCTGAAAAAAACATTTACTTGATTCTTCATGTGTAATGAGTTCTAATATTTGTTATTCATTTAATAATTTTGTTCATCTTTATCTTACAAACTAATCAATTAACCAACCTGTGTGTAATACCAATTTTATAGTTTTGTACAATATTTGTTAGATTAAGCTACTATTGAAGGAGATTTTTATCATATGTCTGTTTCTTTAGTTATTATCAAAAAGAGATTATAAATTTGTGATGTGCTAGACCCTGCATCATTTCTATGCAGAGGCAAACTTTGCATCAAAGTGCATGGCGAAATGGGCAAAAGAGCTTTTTATCTAACAGTGAGAGTTGGAGAATGCTTTGCAGTAACTTCGCAAGGGGGTACAGATTGTTATGTAATTTGTTCCCATAAAAGTAGAGAAATGGAGCATGGGAATCCATCATCACATTCATACATATCAACTCTTAATAATTTTAAAAGCCGAACTTACCCAATTGGTTTTTCATTTGAAGTTCGACTGAGTTCAATTGTGCTTTTGAAGAATACAACTTATTCACAGCTCTTCTTGATCTTATGACTTCTTTTGCCAAAATTGTGCAAACAGCCTTTTCTCCTTTCTTTGCAGCATCCTTCATTGATTTTTGCACTTTGGCTTCTTCCATCTTAATTGCTTAAATTGATAGATAAGACAACTTAATTTATAAATTATATAAAATCATAATTTGTTTACTCAGCCATTCCATAGTGACTCGCGTGACCAAGTCACACATATAACTAGCTGTCTACTAAAATTTTATTGATTTTTCAAAGATTTTGATACAGTGGTAGAATGCCCTTAAGCCATTCTCTATGCTGACAATCTTTTCCCCAAAAAAAACATGCTTACTAATGCAAATTTTTTGGTTTATTTGGTGTGACTCGTGTGACCGTCACATTTGCAAATTCTTGACTTGAAGTTATTNTTTTTTATAAATTTGCATAAGCAAGGTATTCTACTACTCAAAAAGCCATTTTTCATCTTCAAATTCCAAAATAATTTTTTTCATCAAGATGTGTCATTTCTATGGAATGGCTGTACTGTGATTCAGATTGCATCATCTTCTCTTACTTCCCTCTCAACATTGGGGAAAACCAAACCTATTTAACTTGTAGATCAATATCAAATGATGACAAAATGAAGCTGTTAAGGAAAATCACCTCTGATTTGTCGATCAAGCTTTCTTCCCTCTTTTCTTACATTGGACGTCATGTCTCTAACCTGAGAAAAATCAAATTGAACAATTACAATTTATTGACATATATACATTTGAAATTTGTTGTTTATGAAATGCTTGTACTGCAGAAAATGTTCGAAATTTTCGAAATTTCTGCTGAAAAACACAAAAAACCTCATTGGAAAGTAGCACATAAAACCTCATTGGAAAGTAGTAATTAAACATACTTTTGAGCACAATTTAAATCATTCTCTCTACATTTATTGGTGGTGCGCAATAGCAAACTTTCCATATTAGTATTATTACAGTCCAGTGAAGGTGTTGTGGTGCAGTGGTGTAATCCTCTGACCTTGCAGCCAGAACAGTCAGGCGAACAGGGTTTGATCCCAGGTGGAGCCCCACCATTTGGGCGTCATGACAAGGGGTTATGGACAGGGGCGGATCCAGACTGAAGTTGAAGGGGGGGCAACCTGCATGGAGGGCACCAAAAATACAAT
The DNA here is from genome assembly GCA_004194415.1 of Aurelia aurita. NCBI lineage: Eukaryota > Metazoa > Cnidaria > Scyphozoa > Semaeostomeae > Ulmaridae > Aurelia > Aurelia aurita. The sequence goes on along the minus strand of REGM01000082.1, from coordinate 81,738 downwards.
AGAACGAAAGCGCGCCGGAGGCGCGCAAAAATTTTTCGACTCCAGGTTAAGAAGATTCTTTGGTTTTTCTCCTAAATAATGCCTTGATTTGTATGTTTCATCCCATATTCTAATCAAAACAGTTAAAAAAGAGTGTGGTAGGGTCATGATGAGGGGGCGCATTTTTTGCCAAAAGGGGCGCCAAGCTGAGTTTTCATTGTGAAGGGGGGGCAGTTGCCCCCACTTGCCCCCTAAATCCGCCACTGGTTGTGGAATCGATTAGGGCTTCTCTACTTCTGCGATCCCAGTGCTTGGCGCTAAAAAACACAACTTGACCTCCACCTTCACCAGACTGGAAAGTTTGCTGTGCACGGCTGATTTCTCTGCCACGCACTTTAAATTTCAGCTGCGGTTCTAGCCAAGAAATTTTCATAAAACAACAAAAGGAAACAATAGGTCTATTGTTTAGCAACACAAATATAGCCGCGCAAACGATTTGAATGAAGGAGAGATCCTCCGCCCGCGCATGCATTCTGCAGATTTTCCAATCTAGATTACAGTTATGGACTATATGGTGCAACATGATGAGAACAATCTGCAGTTTGTGGAGAATTATTTGCTCTCTTTATTGTGACCTAATAAGTGACTTTAGTCTCTACGAAATCTTGCTAATATTAAGCCTATTTATATCGGCCTTAAATTAAAAAAGAAAGTGTCAGCAAAATCTTGAACCTGTTCCTTGGGATCTTTCTGTGGAGTTTTACCAAATAAACCCATGATGTTTTGCAGCGATCTTTCAATGAAATTTATCTCTTATCTTCCCTTCCTTCCAATCTTCAAGCGAATTGCGGTATAAGGTCAGACGTAGGCAATTATTAAAATCGAAAGCCACTCCTTCCTGCAATAAACTTGTCGGCCATTTTAAAAATAAATGTATGAATTGAATTGAATTATTGTTTTGCGACTTGCTACAGCCTCGTTTCTGCAAAAAAAGAGAGTTACGAAGTTACGAATAGTTACTTACGTCATACACGGCAGAAATTTGTTTCTTTCAATCAAGACAAGACTCCAAACAGGTGTCTCACAATTTTCAGACAATTTTCAGACTTTTATTTATTGCAAAATGCAAAACAACGTTCTATTTGCTCGTTCCAGTTTTCCTGCTGTATAAAGTTCATTAATTAGACTATATGGTTTGTGAAACTGCTACATTGACTCACTACAGTAAACACCCACGCGTATAAAACAACCTACAATTTTGCAAGTCAGCCTGGTTGCTTATAAAATAGGTCTGTTATGCAATGGGTTCTATTAAAATGGGGCTGTAATGCACGGGTGTTTACTTTTTAAATGTTCTGTATTTTCTTTCCATGTTCTGGGGATGTGTGATTCCTGATGGGCCCCATATTTCCCTTGCAGATAAATTTGAAATAATTTTGCAGAGAGGCAGACACCGGGGACAGACCAGACATGTATCAATCTATCAGCTATTCACAGGAGAAACTGCTGTGCTGCTAGTACCAACTTTAGTCTTGTCTCCTGCAAAAGGAGCAAGGCACAGCCACCAGCTCAAATCCTGCTACTCAAAGAGAACGAGCTTGTTTGATCTATTCTCCAATAGCAACTAGCAATAATGGGAAAGAATTTTATATTTTTACTGGGAATTTGTACCAGTTGGCCTTGATTAATAATTTATCAAAATACTTGTTGAGAGAAGGGGTCAAAAAACTTCTTCCTCTTTGAATCATGTGGGTATAAATGTCATGGAGTTTAAGGGACACTCAAACGACGTCAAGAACGAGAGAAATGACCCGAAATAGGAGAAAAATGGTTCCGAAATAGGAAAAGAGGTGCAAAGAAAAAAACTGATTTTGATTTTATCCCTAAGCTTACCAAATTTATTTTGATGTATGTAGGGGTGATATTTCAAAAGTCCGGTCGTGTAAGTTTCAAGGAATTATGTGTTGCCTCTGCGCAGACATCTTCTTGTTGTAAATGACATTTAGTACGAACACAAATGCTAGGTGGCAGGTATCCTCAGTGTTCATTTGACTGCAGGCAGCCGGAGGGAAGGGACAAATACTCTGAGATAGAAGCAAATGAAACACTTATAATTTATGAAATATAACGCAAAGATGTTTACTAGAATATTATCATCAAGGATACGATCCTGTTCAAACTGTTTATCAAGACAAAATGTGTTACCAGTTGGTGGATTTTCACGAAGTATGGTCGTGGTGCCTGGAGGCCCGCAAAAGAAAACAGCACTTGACTTCAGAAATCAGTTGAAAAATGCGAAAAGAATTGTCGTCAAACTTGGATCAGCAGTTGTAACAAGAGATGATGAATGTGGTGTAGCATTGGGAAGACTTGCTGCCATTGTTGAACAGGTATTGACCATGTTGGTGTCAAACAAAACAGCGCGCTGAAAAGGCCTACAAATTTGTTTTGGTTCTTCTTGGAGGAACCGACAAGAGTCGAGAGAGGGGAGAGTGCAAACGCGATGAAATTGACCGAAGAGGGTGCAGTTTATTGACTTCACATCTAGGCACTCTGTTTATAAAGAGAGAGCCATGTAACGTCAGCGTATAAGTACTTCAAAATGTATGAAAATAGGGCGATGAAAGGATTTCCTTTCTAGTTTCCGAGATTGGCATGTTTGTCAGCCATTACTTCCTCTCAAAACATATTATGAAAACCTTGTATCCCTGTGAATCTGCCCACGTGTTACTTTGAAACAATTTAAATGTGTTGCATCATCACCTGATCAGTACCAGCCAATCAAATAAAAGGATCATACTATCACGTGATAGGAACCAGCAAATCAGTTACAAGGTTGGGGGGTCCTATCCTTGAGTAAAGGAAGGAGAGATTTAGTGCAACAAAATATTTACAAAATTTTGACAAAAAATTGATTAAATATTTTTCCAGCATTATTAGCCAATGGGAATCACATAGTGACAAAATATATTTCAGAAAAATAGAGTTTTTCACCTTATTAGCCAATGGGTCAATCATGTAGTGAAAAGATAATTTTGAAATTATATATAATATACAAGTCAAATCGATTGGCTTTGGGAAGATGCTGTAAGATTAATTAATCAAATTCTTGTAACATAATATTTGCTGCCGGTAGGAACCCCCCAGGCAGCTGAGGGGTTGATGAAAATTGACTGCACAAATGCCCTGGGGGCGAGGAAATTTTTTGGCGAATGCCCGGGGGCCGGGCACTGATACCATGCCATATTCCCAGTATTTGTATAATACGAAATCTCCTGGTACTGTCAAATGCCTGGGGGGCGGGGAATATTTTTTGTCCAAATACCTGCAGGGGTGTCCCGGGGGAGGGTCAGGGTAGGAATTGAACGAGACATTATTATTGGCCCTAAATTAAACTATTAAAAGAAACAAATCCCACTCCAGCAGACCTTTTGATCAAGCCCTCATTGACAACGATTCAACAATTTTGATTAATTGTCTCCCTTTTTTCCTGCCAGGGAACATCTGTTATTAGTCAGACTTTTGTGGATTTACACTCTTCAAACTCACTCTTTGAGCAACGCATATAACTGATTGGTTCAACTTGTTATGAATCCCAGGATGCACCCTTAATGAAAGAGTGTGATTTGTGATATCGTTTTATTACTCAGGTTTCAGAACTTCAAAATACTGGCAAACAAATGATGGTTGTCACAAGTGGTGCTGTTGCATATGGTAAACAAAGGCTGAGAGGAGAAATGTCAATGCAACAAACACTGAGACAGTCTCTGAATTACTCAAGAAATGGTGGTGGACCTATTAGCCAGGTGATTACAACTGGCGTTTGCTATCTTGATTACCCGCTATCTTAAACGTTTGCTATCTCAAACAAATTTTATATCCCCTTGTTTGATTTGTAAAGAAAAAGAGTGGGGCCTTTGAGTATCAGAATACGCAAACCTGGACCACAATTTGCAAAACCCGTAAGCAAAAAGACACAAAACCGGAAACTGCATTTTTGAACAGAAATTTTGAATTTTTGTCAGTTGTACTCGATTATTTCCAACTCTTTCGCTGTGAGTGACTCTGTTTAAGCATCTGAAAGCTGGTTCTTCAATCTCAATCAACTACACAAACCGTATCATTTGGAAATCCTGAAAACCAAGGGATATTAGATAAAGACCTCAAAATCTGAGCAGAAAAATAGGCTAAACCCGCAACCTGTGAAACATCTCAAAACCTGTAAACCCGCATGTTTTAAACATAAACCCCAAACCCGAAGGCTAGAATTGCCAAACCCGCGACCTGTGAAACCCCAAAGCCCCCTTTAAAAAATTGTCCGCTGTCTCGCTCATTCGTTATCTCGAGCAAATTTTGATTTCCTGACCCTCAAGAAGATCAAATTGATTCTGACAGCAATTCTTTATTCTTGCTAAATTCTGTATGTCCTTGTATCATTCAACTTAAAATATATTTATATGCATGATGAAGAATTTTACTACATCTATTTAAAATGTATTTTATATTTGCAGAGGGGCGGATATATTGAACCAAGAGCGTGTGCTGCAGTTGGACAGGGAGGTCTGGTATCTTTGTATGAAACCATGTTCAATCAATATGGAATTTCTGTTGCCCAGGTATGTATTGACTGAAGTGGTATATTATTTATTATTACTTTGTTAATAACAAAAGAAGTACACATGAACTCATGGAGTTATTATGTTGTAACAAGGTTTTTCAAAGAATGAGAAGGACTGATCAAAAATGTCAATGCCCCACCAACCGGGCTAATATTTAGAGCAAAGATGTTGTTAGAGTTGAAAATCTTGTGGTTTGAATATCATTTTTTATCTGTGGTGAATCAATGTAAAGTAAGTCAATGTAAAGTAAGGGGGAAATGTTCTTTGATTATGTTTCAAAGCCTATAAAATCTGAGAATTGACTCTCATGCTGTTTATGCAAGAAACTTGGCACACAATTTAGATAATGATACCACATTACGGTATATGTAGAAGATTAATATTTTATCAGTTTTCCTGGGAATGTAAAAATAATGTTGATGTCAAATTAAAAAATTTCCTATGTTCTGTGACAGAATCTATGGTTAGCTATTAACCATACAAATTACTGACTAGAATTCATTTCAACTTAATTTTCATCTTATTTATTTTGTAGGTGCTTGTTACAAAGCCAGACTTCAAGGATGCATATTGCAGAGCAAATTTGAAGACAACATTAGAAGAATTATTGAAAATGCATTGCATTCCAATTGTAAATGCAAATGATGTTGTTGCTCCACCACCAAGTCAAGATATTGATCTGCAAGGGGTTTGTCTTTACTATATATATGTATACAATTTTTTTTCCTTTTCAAAATATTTTTTTGTTTCTTATGAGGGCCGTTTTTGATTATATATTTGGCGAGTCAGAAAAGACGCATGCTGTTTGAATGGCTACTATTCCCTGAATATGAAAAGGAATAATATATGACAATATCTCATTGAATAGCCAATATATTTGGTTAGTTTTAGATTTGATTTTTTTGTCTTGGCTGAAATCGGTCTTGCTGTTCCGATTTTACAAGGAATTTTCTTGGGAAGTTCCTTTCGAAGAACCTTGAAAAATGGCCTAAAATCATGATCAAATTTCCCTAATATTTCTGCCATACAGCAATGACTTGAAAACGCTTTTGGCTCTTGTTATCCTCTTGGGAAAATAAAATTAGTCATCCCTACTAGTGTAACAACGCTATTGAAGGGGATCCTAAGAGGATAATACGTGCTACCACAGGTAAATGTCATTGCTGTGAAGCAGGAAAACCAACGAAATTTGATCACCATTTTTGGCTGTTTTTTTTTACTTCTTGAAGCAGCCTTCTTGAGAAAATCTCCCATAACTCCAGAAAGTAGAGAGTAATTTAAGCCAGGTAAATTTTCATATTTGATTAAACATATCAGCTGTTACGTAAGACATTTGCCAATATTATTGCTTTTATATTCAGGGGACTCTTTTTTCAAATGTTATGCGCTTTTTGAACTCACCTGGTATAACACACTCCCATGCTGTGGAAGAGGTGGTGTGAAAACTGGTATAACAGCTCTCATTTAAAAACGAATGTTTGCAAAATCTCAGAAAGAACCTCAGGAAGGCAAAGGTGTATGTTTTGAATTTGTGGACAAATCCTATTGAAAAGTTGACCGATTGTGAAAGAAACGTATCACTCTACTTTCACCACTCTAGAGGCAGAGTCAGGTTATTACAGCGAGGAAGGAGATAGATTTTTGTTATTAATGAGGGTGGCATGTCCAGGAAATATTTGTAAAATATATTAAACCTGAAAGTAGATTAAATCTAGAAGTGTTTGTAAACAGTAAACAATAAATGCAAGTGTTGTTTTGAAGATCTGATTTAAATAGTCTGCATTTTTTGACCTTTTTTGCACATTTTATTTTAGCTGACACCTCGCCAGCAAACGGTAAGTAATGAATTCAAGTGTATCCTAAATAAACAAAAATTAAAATGCACACACATCAACAATAAACTTTTAATTTTAAATCAATAGTTAATTTCTCAGCATTATTAACAACATATTAAAATCAAAATCAATGAAAAGTAGGATAAAAAGAAAATTTAGATAAGAACGTCTAAAGGTTTTAAACAGATGATACATCATAAAAGTTAAGACTATATATGAATAGTGCTTTGATTGAGATTAAACTATGCCAATAATAATCATTTAACCACATGTAAGGTGCATAGACTGTAAATGTCAGGAAGCTATATTGAAATTATTGTTTGAAACAAACACGATTATTTTTGAGTTTATTTCTTATTTGATGTCTCTAGCTGGCTAGAGACTTGTTCTGAAATACGTATCTCTTACTTTTTAGTTTGTATCTGCACGAAACACGGTGAGTCTGCACAAATATAAGAGACTTTGCCTGACGCGTAATTTTGTAAATGAGGCTAGTTTCTATTTGGTTTTTATAGTAGGCTGTGTGAATAGGTGACATTGAGTTGATAAGGAGGTGGATGAGAGAAGGGTATCACTTGGAAAATACTCATGTGAATAGCTCTTTCTAATAGAGTTAGAAAGGGGAGAAGAGAGGCCAACAAAGGGAAGGTGACGAGAAAAGACTAGCACATGATCATCATAGCAAATGGTGGATGCAGAAGAATGGAAATGGCTCCTATATACTTTCTTGTCTCTATTCACAGCACAGCATGTCTAGGAAATGTTTTTGCTTTTTTATTTAACTCGAATATTTATTTTATTCTTCCTTTTATTTCTCTGTTACAATCATTATCGTTATTTCTTTTTGTTTTCTTCTTTTCTGTGCTTGATTTAGCAATCGTTTTCTCTCTCTTATCATTCATAGCTAGCCTCTGTTTACAGACTTACGTTTCAGGTGCCTTATTAAGGTAAATCTTTAACCCATTTTCAAGGCTGTGAACTTGCTTTTTCCTAAAAGGGTAATGTTTCTCTCACAAAACTAGTTCTAGAAAATTTATTTTAAGCGGACATTTGACATAATGTGCAGAAAAGGCTTAAGTTATTATAAGTTGTAGTTGTTTTAACGAGTGGTGGACGCTTTGTCAAATATTGGAGGGTGAAGCTAATGTTTCAGTTAAAATCATTGTTTGGTTCTATTGTTTTAAAACAAAAGGTCATTGTGCTCCCCAACATTGGGGTAACCGCACTCCGTTACCCCCAAGTTACCGCCACTGGTTTTAACTGTCGTGTAATAAACCCATAAACATAGAGCATACGCCATGCAAATATAGCATACACATAATATTATGCGGTCAATAGTTTTAAAAATTACTTAAATCGTAATTTTGTTTAAATCTAACAATGAAAATCCCCAATTTTATCACGAAATGTGCTATGAAGTATGACAGGGGTGGTCATTTAGTCTTTTGACAAAGTAAATTTAACTGAAAAATTAGGAGACCGAAACAAAGGCGAATGGTGTAATAACCTGTCCGTGCTTGCGAAAAAGGTACAATATCATGTTGTGAATTCATTTTTTTATTGAAACAATTCAGAGTAAAGATTTATATTGATCTGAAGTAATAAAGCAGCAGAAATATTAACTTTTTCCTTTTATTTCGTTTGTTTATTGTATCAGTTCAATGATAGTTGTGTTTTGTTTTCATATAATGTCATCTGTTTGTCAAACGTCTCGTGTAATTGTTTGTGGAAGCCATCATTTGTCAGAAATGTTCACATTTAAAATGGAGCAATGAATATAATTTAATCTGTCCACATCGTTATCGCGGCCTTACGTTGACTACCCCAATAATCCTGGCGCATCATAAAACGTAGTTAACGCGTAAATTGACTTTCACCATGACGTGGTAATACCTTATTTATTAAATTTACCGTTAAGACAGGTAAGTAAATATTTTGCATGTCCGTTTTGTTTCTCTTTCAAAATGAGTTGTTCAAAGTTGAATTATTTGGTTTTGACTTCGAATACTTTGATTGTTGTTTGGAGTAATAGACGATTCGTTTCATGGAAAATATGAAGGATTTACAAAATTGTTTTGCAATCTGTGATGGGATGTGCTAAAACCCATTCGTCATGAATATCCTATTCACACTTGCAAGTTAAACCAGCTTAAACTAATCTAATTGGTCAATCCAACAAATCGAATGCGTTTGATCGGTTGAATTTTAACCTGGTGTAGATAAAGCTGGTTTGACCGTGTCAGTGTGAATGGGGTATAAGACTGCAGTTCACTGTTAAGCGCTATTAGCAATATTTATTTAAAGAGCAAGTAATGTAAGTTGGGTAATAGTATAGTTATTGTAATAGCAAGTAATAGTATAGTTGGGTTATTGTGATGGTATTCAAGCGATATTTGATTCTAATGAAAATCGATCATCGAAGGCTGTCCATCTTGCTAATTAACTCTTTATAACGTTGATGGTATTTTTGTTACAGGTCATCAGTCTCAAGGACAATGACAGTTTAGCTGCCTTATTTGCAGTAGAAATGAATGCTGATTTGTTAATTCTCCTCTCTGACGTTGATGGCATTTATACTGGTCCCCCAGATCAAGAGAACTCTCGCCTGATTGATGTATTTAGGCCTGGAGATATCGAAAATGTCAAATTTGGTGGAAAGTCAAGGGTTGGTTTAGGAGGCATGGAATCCAAGGTGAAGATACCCTCAATGGAAATATCAATTATCAAAAGATAAATTTTTGATAATAAATTCTACTGACGCTTCACACAGATCTTTTAAAATTGCTCCACCACTGGTTCCTTCAGAGCATCACTTTTTGTTGGAAGCTGTAAATTGTTTACTTTAATTAAGCCAAGAGCATTTGAATTGGCACATACTAGCTAAATTGTTCACCAAAAAACAAAGCTAATGCAGATGTTTGTGAACTGGAAATTGCGAATAGATGCTGTTTTCGTTAGTAATTGAGTGTTAGTAGTGGTAGATGAAAAATACGTTCAAATCAGAGTCAATGATTTTCGTAATATTTGTACTTGGAGTTGTTGAATATTTAAGCCCATGAAATTACAGCAAGATGTGTAGAATGTTGTCATCAATATCTGATATATTTTTCCATTCGAAAGTCATTTTGAAAGAGCTAGGGGCGTTCAATATTGCGACATTTCCCATGCTAACGCAGGCTCTTCTCTGTCTTATCAATGTTCTTTGTCACGTGAATTTTTCTATTTTCCACTAATGCAATGCTGCAATGTGATTACAATATGTATTTGTCTTAGGTCCGTGCTGCGACATGGGCACTTGAGAATAATTGTGCTGTTGTGATTGCAAATGGAGAATTTAAAGATGCTAATATTATCAAACATATTGTAAATGGCAGAAGAATCGGAACATTTTTCACCCTTGCAGAAAAAGTTGGTGCTTCACTTGAAGACCAAGCAGCCAAAGGTGTGTATAATGCAGTTTTGTTTTCAAAGTGACAATCTTGAATTCCCTTCGATGAATTTGTAAATTTAATAGATACTCTCAAAACATAGAACGAAGAGCATGAAAACAGGTGCTCTATGTTTTTAAGATCCTTGTTTTTACACCTGAATTTTTAAATCAATAAAGAGATCGATTTCAAGCAAATCCCTAATTTCCTACCAACATCTTGAGGAAGAAAATATTCTATCATTTCAGTCAATATATTGTTTTGCAGATTTTGACCTCGTTTTCTTTTATAATTTTTATATCTCATGTGGACATTAATGTTCTGCTTCTTCTGTGCCAAACGACACAATTTGTTTTTCGGTGATACAGATTGTGTGTGCAAAACTCACATCTATCTTTGCTTAGCTTACAATAGTACCTCTGAGCAAGAAATTTAATTGCGTTATTAAATATGATAAAAATTAAAATTGCAGGAGAGGAATCAATCAAGATTTAAAGTTGCTATGAAGATACCCATAGTCTTTCCAATCCTTTCAACCCATCGCTTCCATTTAGATTTTGATTAAATTTTTGATGACCTTCTTTTTTCGACAGCACGAGAAGGAAGCAGAGCACTTCAAGCTCTTTCTCCTAACCAGGTAAAAAGTTTTTGCTGATTTAGTCTTCCATTACAATTAAGATTGAAAATTCCCTTATATCAACATCAGCGCACTAGATAATGGAAGACATGCGGTGAATCTTTCTACTCGAAATAAGAAGAAAGCAGGAATTAGGAATCAGGACGACCTTTTTGTAGGCTTGACGATTAATCTCTTAACTATTGCATTCTATTATGGATGATTCCCTTCTGATGTTATATCTTGAATTAGTCTGTGGTAAGAATATTGTTACTGCAACATTGTTAGTTTCTTTTATTTCTATAAATTTCTTAATTGTTTTTCAGAGAGCAGAAATCATCTACCGTTTATCAGAATTGCTGCTAGAAAGACAACAAGACATTTTAAATGCAAATCAACGAGATTTAGATGCTGCCAGAATTGCGGGAAATCTCGCTGCACCCCTTTTGTCACGTCTTGCTTTATCAGCCAGTAAAATAAAAACATTGTCCGATGGCCTAAAACAAATCGCAGACGACTCTTTTGACAATGTTGGACGACTTCTCAAGGCGACACGACTTGCTGATGGACTAGAATTGAACCAGGTCACTGTACCAATTGGTGTTCTTATGGTTATATTTGAATCCAGACCAGATGCTTTACCTCAGGTAAGAGTGATTTATAATCATCTTTCAAAATTGTGTATAATTACAGACCTTGCTTTTGGTGTGTTTTGTTTGTTTTTTGTCTAAACTTTTGATCCTGGTTTTTTGCAGGAGATTACCGGATGTAGGAAAAATTCAAAATGTTTTGTTTTTGAATAAAATGCATATGCCTTAATTTTTTTGACTTTAACAAAACAAAAACAGTTTGAAAATAGGTACAGTAGTTTGATTTCTGTAGGCTATAATAAGCAAAGAAGTTTTTAGCACATCTGGTATTTTCGTTATTTTCTCAGCCTCTTTTCTCTCTCGATTGTTTGCAAAGCAGGGAAATCCAAAAATAGCTCAGATCTTTCCGTGAAACTCAGTGTCCAGAAACACTTGTAACTGCAAAACATTCTATCTTTCTCCGTATATCTCTGTGTCAAGGACATTTGAAACTATGACGTTAGTTAGCTTAGGTTAGATGAGAGCTACTGGTTTTATTTTGTTATCTTAATTTTATTTTTCAGGTTGCAGCGTTGGCAATTGCTTCTGCGAATGGATTATTATTAAAAGGGGGAAAAGAAGCCTACCATTCTAACAATTATTTGTTTTCTTTGGTTCAAGAAGCTCTTTCAATTCATGGTGCAGAAGGATGTCCTCATGCCACTGCCTTAGTAGGTTTCCAAGATAATTTGATTGTCATGCGTAAATAGTTGGTTTCACAAGAAATTGCCACAAGTTGTCCATAGCACATCATAGGAATTTGAATCAAGTTATTAACTGGGGTTTTTTTAAATAGCAGTTGAATTGGTTTCCTTCTGTATAGCCAGGATTTTTTGTATTTGATATTTTCTTCTTGGTCTCTCGCCATTTTAAAAATTGGAATCATTTGAGATAATAATAATACTATAATATATATAATAATAATAATAATAACACGAATCTTTATCGTAAATTTTGGCAACTTGGCCATTAGTGATGTCGATAATATTTTTGATTACAGATAAGTACCCGTGATGACGTCAGCGACTTATTACAGTTAGAGAACTGTATTGATTTGGTCATCCCACGTGGTTCAAATGAAATGATTCGAAAGATTCAAAATGAAAGTAATCATATTCCAGTTCTTGGTCATTCTGAAGGAATCTGTCATGTTTATGTTGATAAAGATGCTGATTTAGAAATGGCCTTGCAAATCGGTAAGTGTTCTCTTTATTTGGCACTACTTGATTGTAACCTTCAACGTTTCTTGGCGTAAATTCAGAGATAGATAGAAAATGAAACTCACAGAACTGCATACAGAATTCTTTAATGGATTAAAAAAAGTTTTACGAGTAACTGGTGAAATTTTAGTACATCTATTTTGCCTCAGAGATCTTTGATTTGTACGATTAATTCCGACTATCTCTCTGTTTAGCTTTCGAAATTAGCTTCAACTGAACATTGTGCTGACCTTCCTAATTCAGTTTGTAACTTTTTCCAAAATATTCATCAGTATTCCTTCTTGCGTAGCGGTACCGTGAGATTTGCCTAAAAGAGTAAGGTTTGGCCTCAATTTCTTCAATATAGATGTCACTGAAATCGGCTTATATATTTCCACATGTTTTAAAGGTATAATAATTTTCCTTTACCTTCCACAGTTATTGATGCGAAATGTGACTATCCAGCCGCATGTAATGCTATGGAAACACTTTTGGTTCACAGAGAACTTTTAAGAACATCGGCATTTGATCAAATTTTGGATGAATTAAGAAATAATAATGTGAGTTAAATTTGTACAATACTTCTTGTGTACATCCGTTGTTTGTTATTATTAAAAGTTGTTTTAAAATGCTTCAACTTGTTGCATGTTGTTACCATTTTGTAAGGATACTGGAATATCACGTCGACTTAGAGAAGATAATTCACGTAGTCAAAATTTTATTCAATTCAATTCATCGGCAGGCATAAAGAGAGAACTCAAAGAATACACTGAATTTGGTAGACATTTTAAAAATAAATGATAATGAAATTTAAAATGCTGCATAACAGATAGCCTGCGTCACAGACCAAACGAAAAGGAAATTGGTCTGTGACGCAGGCTACATAACAGATAACTTGCCATTTTCTGCCTCTGCTAGATATAACAAGTGAATCAGTGGTCAAAATGTCAAGGACCTTTTACAATAAGAGGTGTGGTCTTGTGTGTAGAGATGCAATTTATACAAAACCAAAACAGAAATGAAACATAGAAATAAATTTGCAGGACCCTAATGTTAACATTATGTGAATACTGATTGGTTATCCTGTTAAAATATTCGTGTATTGTTATTATTATTATTATTATTATTATTTATTAGTATTATTATTATTATTATTATTATTATTATTGGTATTAGTATTAATATTAGTATTAGTATTATAATATTATTATAAAGTATTAGAAAGTATTAGAAAGTATTAAGTATTATTATTATTATTATTATTTATTATTATTAGTATTATTATTATTATTATTATTATTATTTATTAGTATTATTATTATTTATTAGTATTATTATTATTATTATTAGTATTATTATTATTGGTATTAGTATTAGTATTATAGTATTATTATAAAGTATTAGAAAGTATTAGAAAGTATTAAGTATTATTATTATTATTATTATTTATTATTATTAGTATTATTATTATTATTATTATTATTATTAGTATTATTATTAGTATTATTATTAGTGTTAGTATTATTATTATTATTATTATTATTAGTATTATTATTGGTATTATTATTAGTGTTAGTATTAGTATTGATAAGTTTATATTTTATTTTCAGGTAATTGTTCATGCTGGACCCCGTCTCTCAAAAGCCTTACCATTTGGACCAGTACCAGCAAAATCATTGAAACTAGAATATGGTTCACTTGAATGTGCCATGGAAATTGTTGATGACGTCGAAGATGCAATAAGACATGTTAATGCACATGGAAGTTCTCATACTGAAGCTATCGTCACTGAAAACGGTAAGCTGTTTTAATTCAGCCACTGTGAATTACCACCTTTCTTCAGCGTAGTTTGAATGGCTTTAATAATTCAACGGTCTCTTCAAATTGGATCGAAATATGACAGCTCATTCGATAAGATCAGATCCAAATCTTTTAAATCACACGATACCGCTATTTTTAGGCACTTCACATCACCCAGCGTTTATTGCATTCGTGTTATCAATAGTTGTAAAAATGATCCAAAATGCTTGAGAAGGCACATGTATGTTTGGGTGACGTTGGTGAATTTGATTACAGATACCTTCTAAAATAGTTTCACAGGCCAAACGACTGTTGTTTGAAATTGTATGTAATGAAAGGAAAGGCAAAAACATTAAACTGATATGATCGAGCTATTTTTCATGAGTTTCGATTATTCAAATTCCTTATTATTTTCCAAAAATGTATGCATTTTACCCTGCAACAACGTTGCTCTAGTTGCTCATGAAAATTGCATTTATTTTCTTTTTTAGATCGAATTGCACAAAGATTTCTTCAAGGAATCGATAGCGCATGCGTATTCCACAATGCAAGCACACGTTTCGCAGATGGATATAGATTTGGCTTAGGTAAATTTGATTTAGTGGAATTTCTAGAAATTCGTGTGGAATCTTGTACAAATTCGTTTATAGTATGATGCATATTATGATATCTGCGGAAAAAAGAAAGCCAACGAGATAAGATAGTATTTCTTGAGAACTGAGCAAGGAGATTTTAATATTTCCACAGACAGTGAATAGTAGTCAGAATTTTAGACGAGAGCTATCTATCTTTCAATAAAAATGAACTAATAGTTCTCTTCTCTATATTTCATGTTTTAATTTTTAAAGTTATTGACTACGCGAAAACTATGATAGGCTTTCATTTTAGCTAAATCCAAATCAGTGCACAGTTTTATTCTGTTTCCTTCGTTTTGGATGACTGTTGTCTGACGAAATTACTTAACAAAAGGTTCCTTTAAACACAATTTTCAAGTTCTGAAGTATGTTCGAAGACTTTTGAATGCGGAGTTACGGTTAAAGTTGTAGATCGTACTTATGATGTACCCGTAATAGTTGCTTGTTATACTGCTAACGTCTTCATAGTACTACTGTGGTACTTATTATACCTTTTCAAGCATCATCAAACACGGTTTTTTTGTTTTCTGCGCAGGAGCTGAAGTTGGCATAAGCACAACAAGAATACATGCACGTGGTCCAGTCGGTGTTGAAGGATTATTGACAACAAAATGGCTGCTTAAAGGAGATGGGCATACGGTCACCCAGTTTAATGAAGGCGGCAAATGCAAATTTTTACATGAGCCATTAGAAGTTGATCCAGGAGCTTTTAATGCAAGGACTGCTAATGAATGATTTGTATTGGGGGTAATGTGTTTATTCTCGTAGTTATATTTTGAGTATAGATATTTTGATTGTAGTAAGAAGTGTATTCAGAGGACATAACCAAATGGACACTTGCTACCAGCACTACCTCCATATCGTAGTGACAAGTGACTACACTTGTACCGTGTTTCCAGGATATATGAAACTCATGTGAGTTTAACCTCCGATGTTTATTTTGAGTAAAGCTAGTTTTGGACGTTTTTTTGCAGGAGGCAAGGAAATTGGTTCTTGCTACCAATATGGCCTTCATATCGTAATATTTACTGACTATAAAGTTATGTATTTGGTTTTCCGCTTTCATAAATCAGACTTCGCGCTTTTTATGTAATGATTGCAATGTAAAGGAAGATAACACTGAGTGAGACTTGTCATAAAAACACATTATTTTCTAATTACTAAATGAAAACATTTAATCTTTTCTATGTAAGTGAATGGAGGAGTCATGTTTCTCCCCAAACTTTTGAGGACTTAGTACAACTATGTGGTTAGATTGGTTACCTAAGTCCCTTTTATCCCTGGGACATTATTCAAGTCAAAGAGCACAGAAAAACAAAGGATAAGTCTATATTTGGTAGGGGAACTATTTCATCTTCGGAATAGTAAGGACTGTTACTGCCGGAATCTTATTATAGCTGCTTTGTAAGCATTTGCAGCAGAAACGAGTATTTATGACCAAGCCTTTCCTGCTGATTTTAGTTGTAATAAACTCCTAGAGAATGTCTAGTTATAGTTTTTTTGCGATAACAGATGACTTGTATGATATGGATGCAATCCTTTAGTAGCACCTGTTGTGTTGTCACTGTGATATGACAAGACAACGTTTTCATTTTCTTAATACATTGTTTTTGAGAATACTTTGGGATTTAGAGATCAGGCTAATAGAACTTGATCCTAGCTTCTTTCTTATTCATATTTTATAAATATTGCTGTATGTGGTAGATCGTATTTATTATTTATATATTCATCCATCCTTGACTATAGCCTAGAATATTTAACGTAACAAGATAATGGGTATCAAATATGTTTCATAAGAAATTGCTTGTTATTTGTTCTTGTCCTTTCTGCTAGAAACTAAGAATTTTATCCAGTACTGAAAGGTTTTCAAAATGCCTATCTTTTGAGTACTCAAAGTTTCTTAAGGGCCTCTTAGGAGTCTCATAAAAAACCTTCATGTTTCATCCTGTGCCTTCGTGAACATTTCACAACGATGTTTTATGAAGCAGTGCCTCTGCCTACAAAAATACATAAGTTAATAGTACCTTCCGAGTAATACCAGGGAAGAAACAAGTAAAGATGAAGTGAAATTATGCTATAGATTTCCTGGAATAAAACAAAAAGTACATTTGCAAACGTTGCGAGCAACACAAAGCCACATCAAAATATAAACAGAGGGTTCGTAATTTTCTCTAAATAAAGTTGCCTGTAATAATCTAGCGCATGCGCAGTTTGCTGCTTCGTCACAAAATGCACGTAATAACTGCAAAATTACATGAAGTACTTACTGCATAAAAGAGAACATTTTCAAGAAGTGATTTCGTTAGATTTGGTTTGCTGCGAAGAAAATTGCAAAGAAGTTTTGATTAGATTTGGATTTGAAGCAACGAAAAAGTCGAAAGGACTGAAAAATTGATCTTACACAAGCAGAGATCACAGAGAACACAGACTTCTTCTAAATTAGCGGACGAGAGAGAAGATTAAATAAAGTGGCTAGGCCCAAACTGGTTCACTAATAAATAAGGCTGTCGTTCATCATCCTGCTTTGATTTCCCTGGTGATCTCAGGTTGTTAGCCGCTTTGAAGAAGAAAAAACGTCAAAAGACATTTAGTCAAAAACATGAAGCTGTATGGCGTGACGATATTGTACAAAGGATCGAAGGTCACTCTCCTCAAAAGAGCACTGGATCTTCAATCTTTCAGCTTTTTTCAAAGGGGCAGGTATGACCGAATCAAAAGACCAATGATGCAGAAGTCCACCTCTCTTTACATATATACTATATATAGGTCTACTATATATGAATTGAAAGGCCTTGAAGAGGGCTATCACATGGTGCCCTCCATAAATAAATCCCCCCTCTGTACCAGCAACCACCCAATTGCGACCATTTGCTAAAGATGCTCTTTTTTAACACTGGTCGCAGAAAATCATTGGAAAGTTTGCTTTTGGACTTTAGTTTAAAGTCCTAAGTAAAATCTTCCCTGTGAAATTAGCAGTTGGAAAACTATAGAAAATGATGTGATCCTTTGTTTAACAGCTAATGCGTGGCCAAGATCAACAAACACGAAAGGTGTTGCGCATGCAAGTTATAGCACGCACAGCAGACTTTCCAGTCTGGGTGGCCAGCATGAGACAAACATATTTAGCAAATGTTACTCAGGTGGTTTTATAAGTTCTGTACCATGAAGAGACCTTTCAACAGTCATTCAACATTAGCAAATAGATGTAACAGATAGCAAATCTTCTTGCTCCGAAAAGGGTCACACACTAAAGCAGTTGATCATTTCATTAAAAGGCAACAGACAAATTATTGCTTCTTTACAGTACAGGCCTTGCAAACTTTGGCATGACAAGAATTCTCAAGAATTCCTAATAAAATTTCAAGAATTATGTATATTCTGAGAAGAATTCTTCAGAGGTATGAAAGGTATATACTGTAAAGACAAGGATTAAAAATTAAGAATTCTTTGGTGAGAAGACAGTATCAATGTGCACAAGACCTGTACTTTAGCTACACTTTGTTTATGCATGCATCAATATCAGTAAATACAATAGGCTAAAGTTAGGCTAATCGT
Organism: Aurelia aurita; assembly: GCA_004194415.1. Taxonomy (NCBI): domain Eukaryota; kingdom Metazoa; phylum Cnidaria; class Scyphozoa; order Semaeostomeae; family Ulmaridae; genus Aurelia; species Aurelia aurita. Next base: position 63,443 of record REGM01000082.1, on the reverse strand, counting down.
ATGTTTTGACTCAATTCATTTGCTTGAAACCATTCAGCTATCCTGTGAAACTAATATTAAATTTTTGACTATTTCTTAGTGTCAGAGAATTCATGGATTTTACTGCAAAGTTGCTTGTAGAGAGAACACAAGCAGGTTTAAGAGCTTCAGTCAAAGAACAAGGTATGTCTAATGAATATGTTATGAAAAATGGATAAAATTCCTTTTTTAATTGATTTTGTGAATGAAACATTCCTCTTTCTTCATTATATAGTCGAAGTTTCTACTACTACCTACCTACCTTAACATCAGTTTCTTGAAAAAGCAATGTTTCAAGTAAAAACCTACTCTCAATAGGCACTATTTAGAAATCTGTAATGTTTTGGGTAAGATTAATTTTATTTTTATCTGAGAGTAAGCGTATATATGGACATAGTATATGTGCCACTTTAAGACCTCTGTTCATGTTCTGGATAAAGATTGGCTGCCATTGTTTATCAATCAACCATGTTAAGAAAATGTTTGTCCTTGATTTACAGAATATCTCTGTCATGTATTTGTACGGAATGATTCATTAGCTGGCGTTGTTGTTGCTGATAAAGAATATCCGAGCAGAGTTGCATTTACTTTATTGGGAAAGGTATATCAATAATTATTCTCATCTTTGCAAAAGGTTTCAATTTTCTAGAGATATTTTCTTACCAAACCATGGACATTTTCCTTGATACGCAGTAGATGGAAAGTTCCTGACCCACATCAATGTTTAATGGTATTTTGGTAGTCTTATTTTGATGAAAATTCAAAGTGAATAAATTTTTTGTAGTAACTTTTTTCAGTAAACATTATTTGGATTAACTGGTTTTTCTTGTTTTAGTTGCTTGATGAATATGCAAATGAGCATCCTGCTTCAACTTGGCCACAACAAGGAGGAAGGTAAGTCAACTTTGCATAAATCAGAAAAATGTCTTTATTTTTTTTTAATTTCATTTTTTTAACCTAATTAGAAATTGGAAAAAGGACTTTATTTAGTAAAAAATGGGATTTTGTTAACCTAACCAAAAATTAGAAAAAGGTCCTTATTTAGTAAACAATATGATTTTGTTAACCTAACCAAAAATTAGAAAAAGGTCCTTATTTAGTAAAAAATGGGATTTTGTTAACCTAACCAAACATTAGAAAAAGGTCCTTATTTAGTAAACAATATGATTTTGTTAACCTAACCAAAAATTAGAAAAAGGTCCTTATTTAGTAAAAAATGTGATTTTGTTAACCTAACCAAAAATTAGAAAAAGGTCCTTATTTAGTAAAAAATGTGATTTTGTTAACCTAACCAAAAATTAGAAAAAGGTCCTTATTTAGTAAACAATATGATTTTGTTAACCTAACCAAAAATTAGAAAAAGGTCCTTATTTAGTAAACAATATGATTTTGTTAACCTAACCAAAAATTAGAAAAGGTCCTTATTTAGTAAACAATATGATTTTGTTAACCTAACCAAAAATTAGAAAAAGGTCCTTATTTAGTAAACAATATGATTTTGTTAACCTAACCAAAAATTAGAAAAGGTCCTTATTTAGTAAACAATATGATTTTGTTAACCTATCCAAAAATTAGAAAAGGTAACAAATAGGTAGACCTTTTATTTAGTAAAAAATGTGATTTTGTTATCCTAATTAAAATTAGAAAAAGGACTTTATGCGGTAAAAAATGTGATTTTGTCAATCTTATTAATAAGTAAATGCAACTGTAGATGTATATAATATCTAAATATAGAAGGATGATAGATCTTAATATATTGATTGCATAGCTTCTTTTCCAGAGAGTCTATTATTTGAAACCACATGTTGTCTGTAATACTATATATATATTGTATATGTTTTTCTGTTGCAGTGATCTTGACTATGCTCCATGTGAAACATATCTTGCTAAATATCAGGTGAATATCTCTTTTACATGACTAAGATTATAAATTTCTTGCTAAAATGGTCCATTCCTATCAGTAGTGATGGGGATAGTCAAAAAGGGATTTTGTTAAAGACGGTATCAATTTTAGTGAACTTTCTGCTTCAAAACAATGGCAATTAAAAGAATTATTTGCCAAACGCTCAAGGTTGCTCACCTGAAAAATTTCAAAAGGAAACTGTTCAATTGTAAACAGTTTAAACAGATTGAACTATTTTAGAAAAATCGATATCATTCAGTTTGTTGTTTGTAGAGAATTTCAAATTGTAGAAGACTTTCAGCAAAGAACGGTTTTCAATCGATCCTAATCTTCGTTTTGATAAAACAGAAAATAAACTCATGATTTTCTCGCTAGAATCCGAAAGATGCTGACCCTATGATGAAAGTGCAATCTGAACTTGATGAAACAAAAGTTATTGTTGTAAGTATAGTGGAACATTATATGTCATTTGTTTATCTTGTGATGCTACTTTGTTCACGAGGTATTATTGAAAATGTACCCCTCTTTAGAGAATACTGTATGGTGTTTGAAAGTTATACCAAAGTTTGCATTGAAGAGAAATCAAAGCAGGGATATCATTTATTGTTCTTCTCCCCATTGTTTTGACCGATCGTGGCATTTGGTGTACTTAAAAACTTCTACGATTGTTGCTTTGCTTTGTTTTTGTCATTATATTCTGATAGTATAAAATTTGCACAATTTGTTGTATATTCGATTTTACCTTGCAGTTCCAAACATTTCAATTGGCCATATCGAATTCTATTTCATTTTATTCCTTCATTCTATTTATTCATACAGTCATTCATTCATTCATTGATTAATTCATTCCAGTACAATACAATAGAGCAAGTTCTACAACGTGGTGAAAAATTAGATGATCTTGTTACAAAATCTGAAGGACTTAGTTCATCATCAAAAGCTTTCTATACAACGGTTAGTTTATACTTTTTACTGGCCATGGTTTGTTCATTTTCTTAACGGCATTGAGTCCATACAAATACAGCAACGTAAACGCTATCCTCAGTTTTTGCTGACAAACTGCTGATGGCCCTAATTGTAAACACGGAGTTTCGTGTTTCATTGTTATTATGTCTTGTTTAGGAAGAGAGAAAATTTTCATGTGGAATGTGATTTTATTGCCTTGTAATTAATTCTACTTGACTGAAAATATTTATGAATTATTTCTCGTAGGCCCGAAAGACAAATTCCTGTTGTGGCTGGTGAAAGCAATCTATTTATTGATTAAATAATTTTAATTTCAATATCAATTTGTAATAATTAGTGTCACAAAATCCATTACGTTTCATGGCAGATAGCGTACCATAAAGATAAAGTAAGGTAGAAGGCATATGTTGAAACATGAATGCGTTTTATATCATGACTCTTAACCAGATTTAAGTCATAAGTAGCGTTCTAATAATGAATGGCATGTCACAGAAGACCTCTCCATGTTTGATCCAATCTTGTAGATGACGAAAGAAAGATATCTTCGAAACGCCGATTTTTGGCTATTGCTTTTCAAGCATGTTCAACACTTTCTCCAAAGTGAAATACAAAGTAATATGATACCGAGCTTAGCTTTCAATGTTAGCTGAATTTGTTGCGAACTGCTTTCAAATGTGAGGAGGCTTCCAGTTTGAAAGTGGCCTGTCGCAGATTAATTTGAGCCAAGAAATCAGGGGACTTTAGCATAGCAAGGTTTTGACCAACACATTGACGATTGTGAAGGAGCTTATTAGTTTATCACTCAGATCTGATCCTATGATAGATGTTGTTAATCTGCAATAGAGATAAAGGATCTACGTAAAACTATCAGGAGTTTGAAACTGAAATATTTTCAGAATTCCCTTTTGCTCCAAGTAGGGGAAAGTTTCGAAGGGCGAAAAGATGTCTCAGCAGTATATTTAGCAATGAATGAACGCAATAAACGACAACTGCTTGGAAATTGAGATAATGTATTGTTGCTGTAATACTGTAGAGAACAATAGAGACATTTTATATACTTGTTAAATATTTCAGCTACGCGTTTCTGTTGTCCTTTTTTCTGATAGTTCATTGATTTAGAGGTTAAAAATTTTTTTTTTCAACAATGTTTTGTCCATTCTGTTATCTTCTCACCCTGACATGCTTTCCAACATTTTGGGAATATTTTAAAATAATGTCAAGTTCCACAATTTTCCCATTTTTGCAGTCGATTCTAGCATCCTTGAATCCTATTCCGATTCCAAATTTGCTCGACTTGACTTCCGGTAGCTTAAAGATAACTTCCGGTCACTAAGAAATCAGTCTGAGGTCACCTGACATGCGCAGCGCAGTTTGTGTTGGGTGAGGGAAGAAAACAAGATGGCTCCAGTTCAAGGCGATTTGATGGACCTTTCTGCTTCAAAAGAACATACTGCTGCTGTTGTTCGAGATTACATTTCACAACCAAGATTAGGTAAGGATATGGGTTAAACCCTTAGCTATAAAACATCAATCAGATGACAATGAAAGGGTAGTTTGTGGCGAGAGAAACTGTCTTCAAAAATAGGCCTACTTTTCACCGGTCATCTTTAAGCCCGAACAGAAATCAAGCGTAGCATCTCAACAGGTGTCTTGGGTATTTTTTGTTTAAAGCTCTTTGCAGAATAGAAGGAAAAATACCGCGAATTAGTGTATATAATATTGAAAATGGTATCTAAGTCTACATGCATGCAGTGCAGGCAGACTACAAGAAAAGAAGGGGTCCAATTCTCTAGAGAATTTACACAGGACGAACAATCGAACATACCACCTAGCCTAATTTGGAAGCTCTTCTTTTTAAATTCCTCGTACGCCAGTCGTACGCCTTTTATATTTTGGAAAAGACCTTTGATATGCTAAAGTATGCTACATTAAGTTATGAATTTAAGTTTAAGCCGTTACGTTGATATACATAGTCACGACAATAATTTCATTCCTTGTATTGTATTGTTGAAATTATGGAACAATTTTTTAGCAGGGTCATTCCAAGAGTGAAAAGATATGATGTGAAGTTTGAGCTCTTATATTTTGCTGATACAGTAACATCCAAATGTTTCGGATGGAAAAGTTTCGGACAAGAAAACTTTGGTCAACAATATTTTCAAATACTTTCGAAAAAATCAGAAACAAATTCCTTTTTTACAGCTTTTTGAACAAATCTCTCGCTTGAAATGGGATTTGCATAGAAATAACAACCTATATCATTTTAACCAATGATTGGCACAGAATGCTTTGATTAAGACTATCATGAGCAAAAAATCTATCAAAAAATTGCATACACTTTAGGTAATTTGCACTTTTGGTTTTAAGGTATGCTGGTGCACAGTCAAGACGACCACACCCAGTTCTGACCCTGTTTCACTATTTTTCACTGTCTGCAGAAATTTACTGTTACATTTACCCCGGAACACAACAACCTTTCTTTTTTATAATTTCAGTGAAGTCTATATGTTGAATAAATGGCTCTGCCGTGGTGTAGGTTCAGAGATCTAAACGACTTCAGATTTCTCTGGCATTTCATTGTGCTTGAGGCGCGCAGTGGATAGAAACTTTTGGCATGAAGATCCCTGGTTTGATCCCAACAGGGGCACATTTTAATTTTCCAATTGTGGTAGCCCACTCATGATAAATATGTTGAAAAAAGTAATAGCTTTATTCTTGTCCTTACAAGCTCTTCCTGTATGAAAATTTGTCACAAAATATCCAAGCAAAACTTGGGATTTTTACCAAAGAATAAAATTTATCAATTTTCAAATCTGCTGAATTCGTTATTAATCTCAGCGAGGCGTCAAATCTTTAAAAAAGATTGCATGGATGGTTAATGCATCTTCCGTTTGACTTAATCGCTTGAAAGAAACTTCAGGTACTTTGCTGTATGTAATTCTATTTGCAGTAGTTTGAATGTCTTGATTGTTTCCTGAATTACGGCTTTTTTCTTTTTGTTGAAAGAATTCATGTAAAGTTTTGAAACAAATTAAATCATCCTAAATTGATTGAGGGAAAATGATAGAATGTTCAAGAAAACCATAGTATGATCGTCTACAATATGGCAGTAAGCCGAAATCAATAGTCAAGTCAAGTGAAGTCAAAATTTTTTCATAAGAATTCCAACCTAATACAGGGAATCTTATGCGACCCAGGAAAAGCAAATGCTTATCTAGCCTGGGCCGCTTAGAAAACAGAAACAAAGTACAGCATAGTATATAAGGGATACAAAACTAAGATACAAGGAAGTAAGCAATGAAAAATATTAAGATACAGATAGGCTTTGCGATTTTATAATTTTAGATGTGATAAATTGTTAATATTTGGAAAGGATATTTATTTTTAGTTTTCTGACAAAATGTTTTTGAGAAGAAATTGTCTTGAGTAGCTTAGGTAAGTTATTCCATAATCTGGCACCTATGCTTTTAATCTTGAAATTTCCCCAGCGTCTCTTTGCTTTATCGATTCTAAAATCTGTATTCTGCCTAGTTATATATTTATGTTTACCTTCATTTGTCTCAAAATAGCTCTGGAAGATTAGAGGAAGGGACTTTGTATTGAATTTTACTTGGTGCATAATTTTGAGGATTTTCGTTTCAAATTGATCTTTGACTTTGAGAACCCCAAATGTTTTATGGATGTTATTAGTTGATTCCCTGCGATTTTTGAATTGAAGAATCTTAATGATTCAATTTTTTGTTACTTGGATTTGCTTTAAATTTTTATCTGTTGCTTGGCCATATAATTCCAATGCATAATTGATTTTTGATTGTACAAGGCTGTCAAATAATACTTGTAAGCAATCACGAGGAACATGATGCCTAAGTTTCGCAAAAATAGATGTGTATTTTGTTAATTCATTTGTTACTTTTGTAATGTGCTGTTCCCAGGTGAGATTCTTGTCTATAACCAGAACTAGATATTTCACACTATCAGCTTGCTTAAGTACAGTACCCATTTTGATTTCTATGTCAATAGCTTTTCTGGTTGACGATTTAGCAATTTGATGATGTCAGAACCTCCAAACTGGTTGAAACATAGAAGATGCTGTAATTCTGAAAATAATCAAGACATCAAAACTACTGCAAATAGAATTATATTAGCAAAGTACCTGAAGTTCTTTTCAAGCCAGTAAATCAAACGGAAGATGCATTTGCTATACAATCTTTTATAAAAACTTGACGCCTATCCTATTAATCTCAATTTTCACCTCATTTCAAAATTCTCACCGGAATTAAATTCACAAAAACATTTTGCAAGAATAGTTTTACTGTTATATACATACTGTATATATAATATAATTTTAATTAGGGTACTGTACAATTTTAAGACTCGAGCCACTAAGATAACAGTCATTTATCCAAGGTATGTATATACTGTGCTTCCTCAACAAATTTTGAAAGTGTCTTTTTTATCCTGTTATAGTGTACAAGACAGTGTCTGGTGTCAATGGCCCATTGGTTATTCTTGACCAAGTTAAGGTATGGAATACATTTTATTTTCTAAAGAACGCATGTCATGGTTGGTATTATAATGGGTCTGTTCTGAAAGTGATGAATTGGTGAATTGAAAGTTTGAAAGCATTAAAGGTGAATTGAAAGTTTGAAAGTTTATATATATTATATCATAGATATAGAATTTTTACCTCTGGGGCTCTGCATTGGAATAACTTTGTACATATTGTTAGTTTCGGACATTTCTGTAAATTTATTATTCATGTAAAAAGAGCAAATCAAGCAATGTTCCTGTTTTTATAGTTTCCAAAGTTTGCTGAAATTGTAACCCTGACATTACCTGATGGAACAAGAAGAAGTGGCCAGGTCCTGGAAGTTAGTGGATCAAAGGCTGTTGTCCAGGTTTGCCACTTTTAATTTTATTCATGTCAAATTTTGAAAACAGTATTGCAAACTTTCCCCATATCATTTTGATATTTTTTCATATTAACAATGAATTTTTGTAATTTTTTTAATGTAGCAGTTGTGGATGTGTTTCTGATATGCAAATTTTTTTATTCCCAGCCTTTACACCAGAGTAATGAAACTCCATTTAGAAAATTTTAAATTGTCTTTGGTTCTAAGTTTCTTAGTTTCTAAATCCTAAAAGGATCAAAATTACACCATAGGTATCTGTTGATATTTTTGACAACAATTCTTGTCTCCTGACCTTTGAATTTCTTTATAAGCAAACCAATAGTTGATTGACATTATTTCATCTTTAGGTGTTTGAAGGAACCAGTGGAATAGATGCAAAGCATACAACATGTGAATTTCTTTATAAGCAAACCAATAGTTGATTGACAATATTTCGTCTTTAGGTGTTTGAAGGAACCAGTGGAATAGATGCAAAGCATACAACATGTGAATTTACTGGAGATATTTTGCGTACCCCAGTATCAGAAGACATGTTAGGTAACTGATTTATCCTTGGTGTCTCTTTCACATTATTTGTTATGTTTTTAAGAATTTAGTGTACAATTGTCCATGACATAAATTCCATAAATTAAGAGTTAAGAATAATCTTGAAAAATTTGTAAGAATTTATAACAAAGCAATCTATGGTAAGCTTTGAAAAAGATCTGGTGTAAATGACATGACTTATATAACAAGTGACTTTTTCTTTGGTTAAATTAGTTGTCGTTGAATTTGTGTTATGCAAGTTTTCTCATCGCTTTTATAGGAAGAGTTTTTAATGGATCTGGAAAAGCCATTGATAAGGGACCACCAGTTCTAGCGGAGGATTTTCTGGACATCATGGGTAAGCGTAATTTGTATCTTTTGGAACTCTGCTTGTTGCATATTGATATATATATATACCAAAATCTGTTTTGTTTAAAATTTAGAAAATTGATGAGATTTGATGGAAAAAATTGTCCAATAAAATTCAAGTCATATGAAATATATATAAGCTTAATGACATTAAATTAAAGTACATAGGAAATATCTTTTCCAAGTGGTAAAATTGTCTCTTTGAAACAAGCAAAAAAAAACAGTTTTGGCTGGAAATCAAAATATCACAAAAACGGACAAGAATTTCAAAAATCGTCATTTGAAATTTTTTGACATTCCAATTAGCTGGACAAATCCAAGCAGTGAAATTCCTATTCTAAAGACAATCCAAGAGAGGATTTAATGATTTCATATTGACTAGGCTGTGATTAATCACGATGAAATTATGAAGCAATTTTTTTTATCAAAATAGGGCAACCAATCAACCCATGGTCAAGAATTTATCCTGAAGAAATGATTCAAACTGGTATTTCTGCGATTGATACAATGAACAGGTGACTACCATATCTTTTTAGTTGTTTAACTTATTTTTTAACTTTAATCTTTTAACTTTAATTTTTACGAAAAATAGCAGTTTGTCCTTTTTCTTCATTTGGTTGGTTCTCAAAATCTTTGATTTTTATGTGAATGAAGCAATTAATTTCGTCCAAATGTTGTCTTACATCTTTAGTAATTTGAGTGGCTTGTCATTATAACAACCATAATTGATATCCATTGGATAGTTTAACTTTACTTTTCTGCAATAGACGATTCCGGAAAAGATGGCGTCGAGGGGCATTTGACCAAGATGCATTGCGTTTAATAATCAAATTTCTATAGAATCACTGTTGATTCCATTATAGAACGCAATGCATCTTGGTCAAATGCCCCCCGACGCCATCTTTTCCGGAATCGTCTATTGATGATTATTTACTTATTTATTTATTTTTCTCGTACCTTTATGTTACATTTCGTTTTAGTATTGCACGTGGACAGAAGATTCCAATCTTTTCTGCCGCAGGATTGCCCCATAATGAGGTATAAGTTCAAGTTCATTCATTTACCCATATTAGATTATCCGGAAATCTGGAGATTGTGGGTCCGATTCCCTGTGCTGGCTGATATTCTTCTCCTTGAATTTCCTGGCAAGATTTACTGTTTATTTTGCACCAATAGAGGAGAAATCCAATTGCTAGCAAGCTGATGACGACATCCTGTATTAGATCAAGATTGCTGTCATTTTTTAGTTAATAATTACTTAAATTCTTATGAGAAATTCTTTTTTGCCCAGCAGTTATTTTCCAAATGCTTTTATTTGATTTGCTTATATTTTTTATCGGAATTTAAGATTTTTAAATATTTTTTTACAATTAAAAAAACCTAGTGACGTATATACATTTGATATTATGCTGCGCTACTGAAATATCAGTGCAATGGCTTTTCTTCCAGATTGCAGCTCAAATTTGTCGTCAAGCTGGTTTGGTTAAACACAAGAAAGGAGTTATGGATGACCATGAAGATAATTTTGCCATCGTTTTTGCAGCTATGGGAGTATGTATCTATTTTCGCATCATTTCTTAGTTTTGCCATCATTGTTGCTTTTATGGATCATGTCACAAATAAATGTCTTTATTCAAGATTTTATTTGATTTTCTGTCGTATTCGTTGACCCTCTAAAATCCAATGCACAAGTTATTTGCCTCGCATTGTACTTGAATAAGTTTCCATTTTGTTCTAGGTAAACATGGAAATTGCACGTTTCTTTAAACAAGATTTTGAAGAAAATGGCTCTATGGAGAATGTGTGCTTATTTTTAAATCTTGCAAATGATCCGACGTGAGTTCAAATTTGTTTTGTGCATTCGATTCATTATTGCTGCAAATTTGAATCTTATGGAATAAATAGGCTGTATAAAGGGCCATTTCAGAACATTGCATCGTTCCTTTCTCATACAATATATCAGCTTAAAAATTGACTCTCATATCAATCAATTGGCCCCTAGTACTGCCGTGATTTGACGCTCCTCCAATAAGGAGAACTGATTCAGGGAAGCATTTGATCAAAGGAAATACCTCAGTAAAAACCTCTGACCAATCAAATATAAATTAAGTTTAAAGTTTATGATCCAGAAATTAATCATTTACATGAAACCCACTAGAGAGACAGTAAAGCTCCGTCTCATTCTCGTTCAGATTTGGTCAACTTTTACGGTCCATTTCATGCATTGAAACTTTTACGGTCCATTTCATGCATTGAGGGTGAAGTCATTTGTTTTGATTTTCAGGATCGAAAGAATTATTACACCACGACTTGCATTGACAGCAGCCGAATTTCTCGCTTATCAGTGTGAAAAACACGTGCTTGTGATTCTTACAGATATGAGCTCCTACGCAGAGGCTTTGCGTGAGGTAAGTGTATATATGTTTTCGTAAATATTGTAATCACGTGGATAATTTGTCTGACTATACATATGCTTGACAGTTTTAGTTTGTAACTCACGCTCTGATGAAGGCATACGACAGAAATGCCTCAGTGTGCTATATCTTCTCTTTGTTGCATCCGAATTTCTTTAGTGTAGTTTTATATGCTTGACTATTTATGATTTCGTAGTGGCTCTGAAGATAGTCAGTAACCACTTGTATTTGATATTAGGGGGAGGGTCTTGACAGAGAGGGGGTGTTATTTCAGATTTTTGCTTGGCAAGGCAGGACATAATTAAGGGGTTTTACAAGCGTGGAGCTAAATAGAGTAATGACCTCATTTCCATTAATCGAATAAAATCGATTCCACCTGACGTTAGAAAATCACAAAATTCAAACAGTTTTAAATATAGGTGTGCAAAGGTTGTTATTGTTTAAAGAAATTAGTAGTTGGTTTTTGTGTGTATTGGCCATTTTATTTTTAGGTCATACAGTTTGCTCATTTTATTTTTGTGTATGTTTCTTTTGTTTTTCGCGTAAAGCATTATTATAAAGTATTAGAAAATATTAAGTATTATTATTATTATTATTAAAGTAGACTCGTTTGCCACTTAAGGTCTTCTTGCTCTTCATGCATACCCATAGTTTTAGCCAAACTTCCATACGAATCTATCCTCCAACAATTCACCTGTTTCTCTATCTTTTTCGCCACCTCAATTTTTTATCATGGGTGTATGAATGGTGTGTTGATCTCCATCAGTGTTATACCTATAGGCCTTAGTGATTAATATGTAGATGTAGAGCTTTTAGGTTATTGATATATTTATTGTGACTTCAAACAAAGGTGCTTTTTATTGTAGGTGTCTGCAGCAAGAGAGGAAGTTCCAGGGCGTCGAGGTTTTCCTGGTTACATGTACACTGATTTAGCCACTATTTATGAGGTACGCACGTCTTCTTGTTTTCACTCTGTGCTCACTTTTTTATTTTCAAGGCCTTTTATATGAAAAGCAAAACCTCTCTTCGAATTGATGAAAACCTCTCTTTCGAATTGATCTTTTATTTCATCTGGAAACTTGTTTAAATTGTTAATTATTTTATTTCAGCGAGCTGGTCGCGTTGAAGGAAGAAATGGCTCAATTACTCAAATTCCAATTTTAACTATGCCCAATGATGGTATGTAAGATTTTTGTTTTGTTTTTGTTTACATTTGTTGTAAGGAATTGCCTGAATAATTCTTTTGAACTGGCGTGCAATTTTTAAAATTGCAAAATCGTTTGCAAAGATGAGGATTAGAAAATATATTTTTTTCATTTGAAGGAAAGGAAGGATGCAGATTTCCTGCAAATAAATATAGGCTAGTTTTTTCACTAAAGACGGTTTTTTCATTCAAACCTGGGGATACTCGCGTGTGAACGATCGAACGGTGGAAATGTCCTTTTTGTTTAGTTTTATTTTGAGTTGCATAAAATCAAAATGACATACGTTACCAAGTTTCATGACCTTGCTAGGTGTTTGTTAGTCAATCTGCATTGTTTAGACTTGGCGTGATCTTTCTGAGTTTTCTTCAAATATTGGTTTATGTTTTGCAAAAAATAATTATATAATTTCTCAAATATGGATATAAATGTTTTTGTACGGTTTAATTTGTTATTGCAGACATTACTCATCCTATTCCGGATTTAACTGGTTACATTACAGAAGGACAAATTTACGTCGATAGACAACTTCATAATAGACAGGTGATCAGGCCTTTTTGATATCGAACATTGACATTTGCAATTTCCCCTTTTTTATTTTGAATAAATTATTACTTTAAGATGTCCACTCTTTGGGCAATTAGTATTCATAATTCTGAAGAGACTTTTTTGTCTTGAGCTCCATCCTCCTTAATGTGTAATAAATGTGACATACATCTTTCATTGGGGAGGGTTAGGGTTTCATTGGGGAGGGTTAGGGTACGTTTTCAATCTTAACTTAACCTATGCAAGGTCACAAAGGCTTGCTGTCACTGTTGCTAGTGCAAGTTTGGGTAACAAGCCTTTTTCAGTAATTCGTTCGTTGCACCCGCCTAACAACAATATTTTTGCTTAATTTTCATTTAGGTTTATCCACCAATCAATGTGCTTCCTTCATTATCACGTTTGATGAAATCTGCTATTGGTGAAGGCATGACGAGAAAGGACCATTCTGATGTCTCAAATCAATTGGTATTTTCTTTTTTATCATTTTTATCAATTGGTATTTTTATTATTATTAAGTTTATTTCTTTTATCTCTTTCTCTCAGTTTCTGTTCCTATTGTCGGCAAAATTGATGACAGAAACAACTCTTTCGAAGCAATAAATCGAAGATTAAATTCATCAGTTGTATAACGCCTACCTTTCTACTTCCTTTAATTTTGAAAATCACTGTGCTAGCCGCTCTACAAAACTCGTCTGCATGTTTCTGACTCATGTTATAGAGCTGGACTTTACCTTTGGTGGTCGCAAAATTTTGCTGCAAATTTTTACAAAGGTACGGCAATATTCTGATGGAAGAGCCCATAGTTTCTCATGGCAGAAACCGAGCAGACTACCAGCCAGTAGAAGCACAAAGAAAGTGTAGGATGAGTATTGGTACTTCCTTGGGTGGCAGCTTTGGGACTCAAACCCTTAACCTATTGCACTGAAGGCTGAAGTGTTAACCATTTAGGCCATAGATCACTTTGCTTTGTTTAGTTGTAGTAAGCTACGAGACATTTTGTTTTATGATATTCGTTGCAGTCTGTGATTTAGGATTAGTTTTAATTAGTAATGTTTATGTTTGATTTTTAGTATGCAAATTATGCGATTGGAAAAGATGTGCAAGCAATGAAAGCTGTTGTCGGTGAAGAAGCTTTGACTTCCGATGATTTGCTGTATTTAGAATTCCTGCAGAAATTTGAGAAGAATTTCATCAGCCAAGGTTGGTCTTTATTTATTTTGATTTCATCAGCCAAGGTTGATCTTTATTTATTTTAATTTAATTTATTTTGATTTTAGTTGTTTTTGTCAGCATGCGTCTCTTGATTCAACCCTCTTTTCGAGACACTGCAAACTCCAGTGGTCGATAGTCCCTCAGTAAGATGCTAAATGCAGTTTCATTATATGTTTCATCTGTTTCATCGGGAAATTTTTTAGTCTGAAAAGCAATCAAAGAAATTCTTGTTGTTTTGCAATATCTGTTGTAGAATTTAGTGATTTCAAGAAAGGACGCTTGTTAAAAGTTGATGAACTTTCACAGAAAGTTATGAACCTTTCCACCCAAATGTTGTAGAAACTTTTGCAACCAAAGGTGATTTACACAGGCTGCGTGTCTTGCAGCAGTGAGTATTTTTAAAGAAAAATTTACCAGTATTTTAATCTCTTTTTAGGAACCTACGAAAACAGAACCGTTTTTGAATCATTGGACATTGGATGGTCTTTGTTGCGTATTTTCCCAAAAGAAATGTTGAAGAGAATTCCACAATCGACTTTGAATGAATTTTACCCAAGGGATGGGAGCAGAAGGAAGCAAGAAGAAAAGGAATAAACTGCAACAAAATAGAACTTGCCGAAGAATCATCAATTATAAATTTTTTATTAAGAAGACATAGGTATATGGGACAGCGAATGGAAGGGTTATATCTTTAATGAAAATCGACCGAAGAGAAATCATCAGTTAACTGATGTAGACCAAGTTTAATGGTCCCCAGGAATGATTTCATTGTATTTTCGTAGCTCAAACTGATTAATTGTATTATTTGTTTATCAACTTTCTATTTAATAATCAAGAATCACAATTTGTCGTCTGCTTATTATACAATATATTTGCTACCTCCAAAAGGCATTTTGAATTTGATCACAGATCCTTTTCATCCAAAAGCGTAATTTTTAAATGAAAGAGAAAAGAAAGGAAGCTAAAAGAAAATTGAATTTTATAGACGTTAATATAATTTTCGTCAATTTTTACCATAATTTTCACGAACTTATACACTTACAGGAAAATACCAGAGTAGGATCCGCTTCCGCCACCTTAAAACGAGGCTAGCCACCTTATGAAACCATCGTTCTACAAAATGGCGGAGGGAAAAGACTCAATTTTAGTGCAGTTTTCAGAAATGTGAATGTGATGTTTAAACAATGATGGTAAATTATTAGTTTACCGAAGAAAGATACAAAGGAAATTCACCTTGCTCCAAGAAAAAGAGCTCAAAACAAAAAGGCGTAAAGGAAATCCACGAGTGGGGCGTAAAGGAAGGGGCTGGTGGTGTGGGCAGGGTGGGCCTAAAACAATTTCTGATATCAAGCAACGAATATGCCTGCGTAAAGTGCAATGGTCAACGCATTATTAACAGTCCTTTGTCTCGTTATAAGTGGCATGATTTTCGTGATGTGTTGTGGAATCTGCCTCGTCTTCAAAACTTTGTGTGGGTATGTATATTAAAATTAAATGCAATTCAATTATAAATGTCGCTATTGTTCTTCTCTATTCTTCTCTGTTCATTTTACACTATAGAAATGGCCAAAAATAAAAACATTTTATCTTTGGCTTTGATGGTTAAGTCAAGGACTTAAAAAATAGGGTCTGCAAGGGTAAAATGGATAGACTGGGGGGACAATGGGCCTGTCTGCAGAGTGTGGCACTTGCACACCCGAGGAGAGCATTAGGTCTATCCAGAATTAGCAATAACAAACAAAAGAAAGTTAGCTCTGCACACCCAAGGTCATGTTGAAAACTGCTGTACTCTGCAGTCAGGAAAATGGGTAGTGTTGGTAACCAGAAGGCGGTATATCATGAACTGTTAAGTTAATGTTGACAATATCAAGGAGGTCAGTTCAAACAGTGTTGAAGCTAGAAACAATTTAAGAATCGAGATTGTTACAGAATTTATCCAGATTGTTCCCCTAGCCCATTTTACCCCAAACGTGCCCATTTTACCCCATGCAGACCCTAAATTATTTCTTTCTAAATATGAGGAAAAGAATCAGAATCTTTAGTTAGCTTTTTCAATTTGTACATTTTGCAACCATTGAAATTTTTTTGAGATTGTGTTCAATATATTTTTGAAAAAACTACACAAAAACTGATGCATAAAAATCTACAGAAAAAAATCATTTGAAATGGGTTACCTTTAAGAATCCATTTGTGTGGTCCTAGTCAGCTTCCTAGGATATGTGAGTGGAAAGTGAAATATGTTGCTATTGCCAGAGAAATGGCCACCCATTAATATGATTAACACCCCATCTACACCGGAGCGAATGAATATTGCTATGGATGAAAATTAGTACACTAAAATGTGTTTGCACAGTACCCTATTAAAATTAGTCCACTTTGGCTTCCTGTTTACATGAGACCAATTGAGCTGTTTGTTGCCAAGCAAAACTTTCTCACCTGATAGTTGCTAAGGTTTGTAACAAAGAGAGTGCACCAATTAACAAAAAGTGCAACAACAAAGGGACAAATTGAACGGTCATTGTAATTGGTGCACCTCGTATTGAATGCAAAACAGCCTCGTTGCGACTCCATATTAAAATATGTACAGCAAAAGTGTTTACACGGTGGCATACAAATTTTAATCCGGCTTAGTTTCAAATTAGTAAGCTTTCGTTGGTGGACAAAAATTAATACAGATAGCGGTACTAATTTTTGTGTAGATAGATTGGTAAGTCTCATGTGAATGGAAAGGCTATCCATACAAATATTCATCTGTACGAATATTCATCCGGTACCATGTAAATAGGGTCTGATATAATAATGTAATATTGTCATTTGTTTTTACAGATCTTCAAGTAAATCAACCACAATAAAGGTATATATATATTATTTACAAAACTAAAATCTAGAAATGAATACATTCTGGTCATACTTCATAATAGTCCATTAACGATAGATTGAAATTTTTATTGGTTACCAGGTAGCAGTCATTTTTATTTATGTAGGTACCTAGGAAGGAATTTTTACCTGGGAATGAAATAGATTACGGATAAAACGAGGCTTAGTAGCTAATGGGGAGGGAGAGAACACAAAGAAAAGAGTTATCCAGACCTTTCCACTCCCCCCAAAGCTAATTCGAAATTGCGTTTGTGTACCCCTCATTAAAAAAGGGGGACACTTTCACATAACCAGATATTGTTATGCGTCTGTGTACCCGGACACTTTTGCATACGAGAATTTGACTATGCGTTTGTGTACCCTTCATAAAACAATGGGGGACACTTTCACATAACCAAATTTTGTTATGTGTTGGTGTACCAGGACACTTTCACATACGAGGATTTGACTATGCGTTTTCGTACCCGTCATAACAAAGGGGGACACTTTCGCATAACTAGATTTTGTTATGAGTTTGTGTACCAGGACACTTTCGCATACGAGGATTTGACTATGCGTTTTCGTACCCGTCATAAAAAAGGGGGACACTTTCACATAACCAGATATTGTTATCGTCTGTGTACCCGGACACTTTTGCATACGAGAATTTGACTATGCGTTTGTGTACCCTTCATAAAACAATGGGGACACTTTCACATAACCAAATTTTGTTATGTGTTGGTGTACCAGGACACTTTCACATACGAGGATTTGACTATGCGTTTTCGTACCCGTCATAAAAAAGGGTGGGTGTACATGGGGTCAAAAAGTTAACCCCTCCTCCCCACCTCGCATTTAACGCCATCAGGACTCCTCGAAAATACGTTTTTTTCCAATTGTTACCTCCTCGCATTACAAAAATGACTAAGTTGACTCCTCGCACCTCGATGTCACAACGAAACAAATCTAACAAACCAAGGACACTCTAATCACTGGCGTAAAATGAGAAGATTTGAAAATAAGACTTTTGACTGTGCTTTTGATTAGATCCAAAATAATTTTGCAGCCAACATGTAAATCTTATGTAAACAGGAGTGTTCATACTGGAGCCTTTTTGGAAAGAAATGTCCNTTTGCAGCCAACATGTAAATCTTATGTAAACAGGAGTGTTCATACTGGAGCCTTTTTGGAAAGAAATGTCCGTCTGATGTAAATATATTTAATGTTCTTCGGTATTTTCAATCAAGCCATGGTTGTTAATTCAGCAAGTTTAATGTTACTTGTGTCTCAATGTCTCAGTCCTTAATCTTATTTTTTTCCTCGCACCTCTAAGGTTTAAATTTTTTTTTGGGATTCCTCCCTCGCACGAAAAATGCGAATCCTCGGCTCCTCGGGGTTAAAAATTAGCCTCCTCGCCTCCTCATTCTCCTCGGACTTAAGCCATGTACACCCACAAAAGGGGGACACTTTCGCATAACTAGATTTTGTTATGAGTTTGTGTACCAGGACACTTTCTCATACGAAGATTTGACTGTGCGTTTGAATACCTGTCATAAAACAATGGGGGACACTTTCGCATAACCAAATTTTAGTATGCATTTGTGTACCAGGACACTTACGCATACGCGAATTTGACTATGCGTATGTCTACCAGGACACTTTCGCATACGAGGATTTGACTATGCGGATGTGTACCAGGACACTTTTGCATACGAGTATTTGACTATGCGTTTTTGTACCCTTCATAAAACAATAAGGGACACTTTCGCATAACCAAATTTTGCTATGCATTTGTGTACCCGGACACTTTTGCCGAAGGTACCGAAACGCATATTGCACCGGCATCGTGTGAACATAGTCTTATTTTCAAAGTTTCCCGGGATAACGTTCCGTCAGTGGCGATCCTTAGCTTTTTAAATGGCGATTTCATTACAACAGGGACGTTTTCCAACTATCTATAATCTAAAGGGCGTGGTCACAAAAATTTTTCCCGAGGGCAAGTCCCCTGAACCCCCGTTTTTTCTTCTCCGCTCGCGTCTAGTTTCAGCCCCCACTTCAATATGGATTTCGTTCCGACGGGCCTGATTTTTTCTTGTAAATTGATGACTTTAGAATCTTAGCAAGTTATTTGATGAACTTCGAATACTTTAGAGAAGATTGATATATTTTTATTGTAGGTGGCACAGTATAGGAAAAGGGGATTCTTCAGAAGTGCAACATGCTCAAATGAGGTGAAAAGCATTATGGATTATTTTGTATACATGACTTATGTTTCTTCTGTCTTCGTACCTTGAGTGGATTTACGAAAATTTGTATTTTTTACTAAATATATACAGTAAGTCTTTTATAAAATACAAAAATCCCAAACTTCCTGTGTGTTCCAAATTTGCTCTACACATGTTTCTTTTCATAATGAGATAGAGCGAATAAAATTGTTTTCAGCAAACCCAAACTTATTGCACCCTGACAAGACTCATTCTCAGTCTATTCCTGAGAAACAGCAGTTTGTATGAGGGCAATTTTACTATCAAAGTGATATCTTTATGAATAAACGACTTTTCAACCTTTCAGTAGCCTAAACAAATTTACATGAGGCTGCATTCTTCAGAAATTTTACTAATTAGATCTTTTTACAAAATAGATGTGTGCTGTTTGCCTAGAAGAGTTTAATGTCAGTGAAGATATCAATTTGTGTCCATGTACCCATGGCTATCATGCGGAGTAAGTCCTCTTTATTTGATTTTGAAGACTGTTACAATTGGATGAAATTGATTCTAATCACCAATTCAGATCTGTTTGAATTAATGTTTAAAATTCCTTCTGGAATTTCCAAACCCAAGAAATAACTTTTTTGAAAGAAATTTCCAAACGCTGCATGTAGTAGCAGATCAGTAATTATTATAAGCAATTTCTATGATGTTTTTAAGCGAGCTTTCCTTATATTTTATCTTTCATTCTTGGAAGTATATGTTTTCCCTAACTTAATCAATGTTATAACTTTCTCCTAGATGTCTAAACAACTGGCTCAAAGTGAGAAGTGCATGTCCAATATGCCAAAGTGACTTGATAACTGCTCTGGGAGAGAATGCTCCTTTATTACGAATTTACACAATAGATGTATGACATACTGTGTTCATTGTTATCTAAATATCACAGTTTGATATATTTATTATTATAATGCATCCTACTTAATAATCTCTTACCCTGAAACTCACACACACATACTCTTAATATTCCACTTACAGATAGCAAATAGGTAAGCAAGTGTCAAATAAAATAGACTTAAAAAGGAAAGGCCACTAAGGAAAGTCTCACAGATAAAAGTATCACTGTTTCCAACAAATTTGTCCATACATTCTGCACCAATTTCAATAAATCATATTCTGTTCTATTTAGCAGAAATTCTAACTGTGATGTGAAAATTAATTTTTGTAAAATCAGGGGAAAAAGTTCTCAAGTTTTTGAAGATTTGGCTAGAAAGCTGTGCAATTTAAAATATATTTATAAATCCATCGGACAGAAATTTCTCATTTTTGTCGTTACTAGAATATGACAACTAAGAAAAACAACTTTGGACTGTCAGACGATCATAATGACAAGTACAGGGTCTCTTGATAATGTTGCAAAGTCACCAACCCTAAGAAATTGTACCATATCCTCCCACTGCTACTTTTTATATAATTTATGATATATAATATATAATTTCTACTTTATCAGCTTCCAGTTTTGTACCGAAATAGTTATAGTTTTTGTAGAAACTTTCAAATGGTTGTTGGTTGTCTGTGTAATGGGTAATAGGTATTTCTGGGTAATGCTGTGATTGGC
This sequence comes from Aurelia aurita, assembly GCA_004194415.1. Taxonomy (NCBI): domain Eukaryota; kingdom Metazoa; phylum Cnidaria; class Scyphozoa; order Semaeostomeae; family Ulmaridae; genus Aurelia; species Aurelia aurita. The sequence goes on along the minus strand of REGM01000082.1, from coordinate 42,694 downwards.
AAATTTGTTTTTGTATTTGAAATCAAGGTAAATTATATAGGATCGTTTCTTGAGTTGAAGTACTATTGAATGAAGATATATTTTTTGTTTATCTTGTCTTCGTATTGAGTTATAGTAGATTCGTAATTGTAATCTTTTAACAATGTTAATGGCGGTAGACAATTGAGAGAAAAGCGCTTGTTCTATCTTATGACGTCTTGTAACCGGATGAGTAAAACAATGTATCACCTCTTTCGAAAAATCATGCTGCAAAAGCCATCCAACCGATTTAAGAAATGTAAACAGCAGCGGCTGTGCAGCGGCTGACCAAAGCTTTGACTTAATTTTTGAGAATTTTTGTGCCATTTTAAATGCATTTTTTACCCTCAAATGAAGAATTTCTCGAATATTGTTTTCCTTTCGCTTTGGCTAAAAGATATACGCGAATGGTTCAAATTAATTATATGCTCAAATTTCAGAATGGTAAATGACTGCTTTCATGGTCCAAGTTGCTGTGTTCTTGGCAAGGAAAAAACAACTAAAGCTGAAATATACGCTTCTATTAATGCTAGGCACCAAACAGCGTTTTGTTTCAAAACCTGTTTCAGATTGAACAACGCATGGAGAAATCGAGGAAAATTACTTTTTGCTATTTAGTAATTCTTGAGACAAATGATGCATCCAGAATTACAAGAGATCTCGCGGAAACTAAGTCCAAGCCTCAATAAGACAAAGGAGCTGAATTTTCAGGAATGGGATCAATGGTTTTTGTCGTATGATTTTTCAAACAGGTGATACTATTTTCTTTACTCACCCGGTATGATTGTGCTTTCCGGCAATCAGTTTTGACCAGACGCTAAGGCCGCAAGCTTGCCTTTTTACTAAAATTGGCTGATTTTGAAAGCGATAACTCTATATCAAAACGTAAGAAAATAGGCTTGAATTTTTCGCTAAAATCGGCATATTTTGAAAGTGCACATTTTCACCAAAAAGTATAGCTGCCTGCTTTTTTCGCTGAAATCGGTTCATTTTAAAAATACTATTTTAAAAGTGTCCCCTCATTTTTGGTAGTAAGGCTATAGGCTTTGCTTTTTCGGTAAAATAGGCCGGATTTGAAAATTTTCCTTTCTGGCCATTGTCGCAAAATTTGGTTGTTCTAAAAAATTCTATTTTTTCGCCAAAAATTTGCATTTCCTGTCTCGCAAAATCGGCTGTTTTTAANTTTGAAAGCGATAACTCTATATCAAAACGTAAGAAAATAGGCTTGAATTTTTCGCTAAAATCGGCATATTTTGAAAGTGCACATTTTCACCAAAAAGTATAGCTGCCTGCTTTTTTCGCTGAAATCGGTTCATTTTAAAAATACTATTTTAAAAGTGTCCCCTCATTTTTGGTAGTAAGGCTATAGGCTTTGCTTTTTCGGTAAAATAGGCCGGATTTGAAAATTTTCCTTTCTGGCCATTGTCGCAAAATTTGGTTGTTCTAAAAAATTCTATTTTTTCGCCAAAAATTTGCATTTCCTGTCTCGCAAAATCGGCTGTTTTTAAAAATCCTAATTTTTTGCAAAAGTTGGCTGTTTTCAAAAATCTTGAATTCTCGCTAAAAAGTAAATCCTGATTTTTTGTGAAAAAGTAAGGCTATAGCATTCCCTGCTCTTTGCTATTGTCGCTGCCCCTTAGCTATTTACGACAGTTTTGTTGCGTTTCTTATTCTTAGTATGTTTCAGTGCAGATAGGAATACCATGGAGAGACGAATAATTCTAGTATCTTTTTACATCAGCCAGGAATAATAACAAATCAGCCATTTTTGTTCACCGCCCCTCCCCATATCGTTAAACATTTTAAAAGAATACAAAAAAGCAATATACGACAATGTAGCTATTTACATCTTTAAGTTACAGGTCCATTTGCATAGGATAGACTAGATCAACAAACTGTCATTATGCTGCAAGTTTTGGTGTTTGATTTAGATTAAAACCACCTCCAGTGAAACGAGGCCCATCTGTACGTTGTGGCTGGAAGGGAGGTTGGGATGCTTGCTGTATGCTTCGTTCTCTTTCCCTGTAAAGAAGATTTTTCGGTTAGATCATGCACATTTTTGAGAAAGACTCTTGAAAGCTGTTAACATCTAAACAACATCTATTAAATAAATTGGATGGTTAGAGAGACAACACAAACTCTGATTTTGAATTTCTTGTACGATAACGTTGCAATAACGATAAGGTTGCAATTACTCCCCTGATGTCCTCAAACAAGGCCTCAACCTCAAACTTGAATCCTTTCCTATAACACAGTATCAAATAAGATGCAACTGAAGTCACAGCTCCACCACAGCAGCCCTACAAACTTGAATCCTTTCCTATAACAAAGTATCAAATAAGAGACAACTGAAGTCACAGCTCCACCATAGCAGCCCTACAAACGGCCACAAGTTTTTGGGACATCCTGTACTGAAATCTTTTACTCCAGACACTGTTTACAACTTCAAAGGTCTGATACCAACTGAAAAGAATAAACTCTACGTTTGTCTACATACAAGCAAAACAGCAGATGATATGTGGTATTTTCCTACCCATTAGTCTACGCCAGTTCAGCAAGACTCTGACTCGTATTCAAAACACGATACTAATGTTCCTCAGGAGAATGCTTCTGTTTGGTCTCTTCCAAAATCAAAGGATATGAAAATTGAAGTGTAATCTGAGATGTCGACTTACTTTTGTTGTTGTTCCTTTTTCTTTTGCATAAAATATTTCTTTTTGGCCTCCTGTAATTCTCGCGCAAGTCTTTCAATTTCGTATTTATATTCGTTAACTTGAGCCTCGTACATATTCAGCTCTGAAGCCATTGCCTAGAATCACACAAATAGAATCAGAAATAGATCATGCAAGTAATAACAAACAATGGTCCTCTCTTTGCTAGTAACTTATGTTGTTTCATCCATCAAAATATAAGTTATTACGTTTTTAAACATGTATATCAGGTTCAGTATTTCATTTGAAATTTAACTAAAATAGCAGTCATCAATCAATCTTTTTCATCAGCCTTGGTTCTGGATGCCCTGAGATGGCAGTGAAACGAAAAGTTAAAAGAAAATGAAAGAGAATTTGACATCGACCGACAAGAAAATTACATGAGACTGAAAGGGAAAAATCTCAAATGCAAAAATAAGTAAAAGTAATTCGATAAAGCGGGGAAAATAAAACAAAGAGGACATCATTATAAAATGAAACTGATAAAAGAAAGAGATTTCCTTTGTTGGAGCAAATTTGATATCTCTTTTGCCATGGGGGATAAATTGCTTCGCTTTACCTTCATTTGTTTCGTTTTTTCCTTTGCAGTTGACTGATACATGCTCAATTGTTCAGCTACTTCTGGGCCAGGTTGACGGGCCAAAATCTGTTTAAGTTCCATGTATAACTTTTCCTTTTCTTTGATTAACAATTCCTTTTCAACCACCTATCAAGATCAACATCACAGGTTAAAGTTAAATCCTGTACTTGTTTTGAGATACATCACATATAATAAAATATATCAATTCCATTTGAACTACTTTAGGGACTTAGCAATGACCGCAACCTACTAAAACACAAACATGGGCTAATGGTCACACCCAATGGAGAGCATGCTCCAATGTACTTTGGAAAAATAGCCTTTGGATGCCGTCACTTGTTTCATGCCATGCATTGAACCAAAGTTCAAATAGAATTCCGGGTAAAAGTTCTTGCTTATTCCTCAGGAGGATTATCTTGAGGTTCGAGTTGAATACAAAAAATCTTCTCTGCTTTGTCTGTCAGCAGTGCGAACACATTCCTAAAATATTTGATGGGTAGGAAGCGAAGCTATTGTTTGAATTGAATGATAATGAAACCTACCCAAGTGTCCGCTACCGTCTGTCCGGAAAATTACGTCATCAATAAACAATACAAACTGGTATGTTAAAATCTGCATAAAAATGTGATCTTAAGAGACCAAATTATGAGAAAATAAGAAGAGCAGTCGAATGTTGTGACATCGAAATTTATTTCCGCATTTTTAACTCACCTCCTCAGTTTTAGAGATTAATCTTTTCTGTAAAGTCTGAATCTTCTGAATCAATTCGTATGTGCTTGGATCACTTCCCTGAAAATCAATTCAGATTTAATGTCTAATGTTTCACAATATTCCACAAAAATTTAATCAGATACATCAACAACATACAAAGAATCTTATGATTTGCCAACCACACTGTTTGTTGACCTGATTTTTTAATCACACGCAAACGCTTTGCATTTTAAATTTTGACTTGACATAGGGGTGTATAATTTTTCATCAAAACTAGAAACCATCAGTAACATACCCTTGAATGTAACAATCTGCATTCAACCTAAAATCGACTCTTCTGCAAGCTTGTCTGCCTCACTGTCCTATGAACTTGAAATCAGGATTAAAAGGCCCAGCGGGAACCTTTCAGGGGTCATTATAACAATGCAAATTGAATAATCATGAAACGGTCTGTCGACAATGGTCAATGTGTAATTATTCATTGCACTGAATTGAATATTTAAATATACGAACAGAAATCAAACCTCTAATTTTCTCCATCGATGGATATTCATTGGGTTTTCCAGTTCTTCCTCTAAAGCCTTGCATCTTGTTCTTTCTCTCAGCAGTTCCCGTTGCATGTTGTATACTTCACGCCTGATAAAAGCAAGACAATTCCTTCAAATCTCTCCAGATACATATTACGCATTTTTAGATAGACGTGCACATTTCTTTTTTCCCTTCTTTGAAAGGAAAGTCATCATGATACCAAATTCTCAAAGACGACCAGTCGATAATTACAGAAAAATTGGCTTTTTCATAAAGCTTTCTATATCATTAAAAAGAACCATCTTCTAACCTACCTTTTCAAAAAGCTTATTTTTATGAACATGCCAACTTTCTGAATGAATAGCTTAAAATCGATACAATAAGTAGTTTTACAAGTAGTAGTTTTACGGCATATTTGCGTGACTTTTTGATTAAAGTTGCTACACTAGATGACGTCGCTAAACGTGATATAATTTTCAAGTTTAAGGAATGTTTTGAAATTGCGAGAAGGTACGACTTAGGAAAGAATGAGTAATGGTGAACATTTTTGAGCAAAAAACAAAAGAAGTGCTTCTCGGTACGTTTTGAAGAATAACACCAACGAAAAATATTTCATATATGTTGCAATTCCCTTGAGTCATTAAATGAACAAATGGCGCTATCATCTTGGCTGTAATTTAAAAAGTCCACTAAAAATTTGAAATTAAAGATGTTTACAAAACTGTAAGCGTACCTCAGTTCTTCCACATTAGCAACACTTTTTGTGAGAATATGTTTTTCTCTTCTCAATTTCTTTATTTCAAGTTTCAGTAATCGAATGTCTTCAAGCCTTTGACGATATTGTATTTCCCCTACAGCCAACAAAGAATAAGTTTTCATATCATTATTAAAGATCTTAGTAAAATTATCGAAATTAACGATCATACAGTGTTGGAGCACAGCAATGTTGCTATGGAGAAGAAATCTCGTCCTTAGTATAGATATGAAAACAGACAAGTGATTATACTGCAATATTGAAAGCACGCAAAGACTTTTCAAGCATGACAAACATGAGAAGGGGAAAGATCATTGAAGATTATATTTTCTAGAAGGAAATAAAGTTTGCTGACCTTTATCTAAAGTGCTTTGTTGTATTTTAATCTTTTCATATAATAATGCTAATTCATCATTTCTTCTTACGAGTTGCGTTCCAAGAATATCTCTCTCACTAACAACTTGGTCCAATTCTTTTTTCTGCCTCAACCTTTCCGCATCTGCCTCTGAAATTATTTTTAATAATTTTCGCTCCTCAACCTCTTGTTGTTCGATGTATGCTTTCGACTCCGCAGCCTCCTTTTTCATTGACTGTAATTCTGCTTTCAAGGCTTCTTTTTGTTTTTCAACTTTTTGGTGTATCTGATGCTCCTTCACAAGGGCAGCTTCTTTTGAGGTTATCTCTTCTTTGAGTTGATCAATTTGATGATTCATGATTTTGAGTTTTCTTTTCATTTCCGTTATCTCATCCTAAATTGAAAATAAAACCAAACACGTCTTTTAGTCATTAAAGTCTGCTATTTTTTTATTCATTTACGTGAAACCATATTCAAAATAAATCCAAATACAGAAAAGTCATTTCTTATCAGCTTTTTAAAATTGATCCTGTACAACAAATTGTCTCATTCATATATTTCTATATTTTATATTTGCAAAAAGGTATTGCATGCGCAACAAATAGAATTGATCAAACAAGGAGGCTGGTTCATGTTACAACATCGTGTATCTTGGATGCAAATAAAATAAGACCCAGGAAGAGACAATCTGTTATTGTTTAAATCTTTAAGAGATAGGTTTCGTCAATCAAGTGTATATTTTGCTGCGTGCATCTAATATTTGGTTTTAGAAATCTAGCATAAAAAAATCTAACGTTCAGGTGAAAAAGAAACAAAATACAGGTAGTCTTTTGTTTTTATTTTCAAATCAATTGTAGACCAGATAATAGTGTATGTTTATCAAATAAATAAATCTTTTTCTCAAGACAATCCCGCAATTAAAACTGAACGAAATTTATTGAAATAGACCCACTAGGAAATAACATAACAAAAAGAGAATGCTTACCTGACATTCAATAAGATTCTTGCTGTAAAGATTTCTGTCACTTCTTACGGCTTCATACAAATTCTAGTCGAAGGAAACAAAATTAAAGATGAAATAAATGAAAGATAAATAGATATATCATAATTCAAATATAAGAAATGCAAAGAAAAACATTTTCACTACAACTTTCAAGAGATTCTTCCGTGAGTAAAGGTAAGGTACAGTTTTTACATTGCTTCTTTTTGAAAACGTTAAGTTGTACCTGATTAAAACGAAAGTGATTGCAAATACAAAGTTGCAGGTTTCAATAAATGACAGGACAGCAAAACCATTTAGAGAAAATTATGCAGAATGCTTTGTTGCTAATGGTGTAAATGCTTTTGGCTGACTAAATGTAGGATGGTATATTTGAAAAATGGCATAATTCTACAGGGAGTATTCCAAATGCATTGTAATTATGATTTCATATTATTAATTACATTTCTGTATATAATAATGTTTAATTCTTGTGCATCATGCCAGCAGGTAAATTCAAATGACGATAGAAAAGTTATATTATGTATTGTAGATATTAATTTATCATATAATGAACACATGATTTACCTGTTGCTGTTTTAATTTTGTTTCCGCCTCAGCAATTTTCTTTTTGTAATCAAAAATTTGCATCTCTCTTACTTTTACATCTTCCATATGTTGCAGAACTTTTTGTGTCAAATCACTGGCTTCATTAATATAACGATCTCTTTCTTTTTCTAACTGATAAATAATCTTTCGCTGTTTCTGTGCTTCATCTTTGTAATTCTGAAGGATAACATATATAATTATGTCAAATTCATCAATATGATATTAAATCCCTATCATTGGCATTCATTTCCCTAAGACAGTGAGCCTACCAAAGGCCCAATTTGTAAATAGTGTTATTAAGGGCAAGTCAATCTACAGAAAGAAACCAGCGAACCAAATTAGATTCTTTTGCTTTCGATGATGACGAAACAGATTCAGATAATAGGGGAAGACATTTTGATGAATAAGTCGCATTTGTACAGTCTCGTGCTCGTTTTCTCCTTCCGGTCAACATTGGCAAACATATTTGATACAGAAATGAATTTCATGGGCCAATCAACTCAAGCTTGCATTAACTTCGACCCTTGCAATCCCATATAATAAAGCTATTTTTTGCACACAATGAGCGTATTAAGTCATTCTGAACTAGAATTTTAAGTTACAGTGTCATAAATTTTACTAACAATGCAACCAAGTCTTAGTACTATCACGTGTCTTAGGGTTGTGAAAAAATTAGAGGATATGAATCACTCAGAGTAAAATTTCAGAATATTTTGGCACGTTTCCAATAAAAATAAATAATTTTATTGAAGTAAAAATAAGTAAAATTAACCTGAATTTCCTGCTCAAGGTTCTTCTTTGCTTGTTCATGTAACTTTACTAAACTAAGTTGCTTTTGGGTTGCACCAGCCGCTTTCAACAGATTCTGTAAGTAAAATAAAGTTCATATACTACAATAACGGAAAGTAAGCAAAAATCCATCTAGCAAACACGACAAAATGAAAACCTTTCCTCCTCAAGATTTTACTATGCATTGTTTGACATGGCAATGTTTTCGAATTGAATATTGTTTACATCAATCAGTAATGTTTTTTCAAATTGGATATTGTTCACATCAATCAGTAATGTTTTTTCGAATTGAATATTGTTTACATCAATCGGTGTTTTACATAGGCAATGTTTTCGAATTGAATATTGTTCACATCAATCAGTAATGTTTTTTCGAATTGGATATTGTTCACATCAATCAGTAATGTTTTTTCGAATTGAATATTGTTAACATCAATCGGTGTTTCTTTAAACACATTTTACAAACATGATTGAAATGAATATTGACCATCATCATTCTGTAATTACAAGTGATCAACTAACTCCAGCCAAATGATATTTTATTAATGTATCATTCAAGACAAACCTTATTGAGTATGTCGCGTTCTCGAACCAAATCGTCCACTGCTTTCTTGTCCATCTCTGTTTGCTTTTTGCTTGTTTCCAGTTCTGCAAAAAAGAGTCCTAGTTTACAGCCATAGTCTAGAGAGCAAGAGATTGGAAACTGCTTGATGTGGGAGATATTGTAGCTTGGAAAAACATAAACATATGTGCCCGTTTAGACATCCAATCAAATTCATTGACATACCTCGTTCTAATGCATTGATTTGTCCTTTTAAAGTTTCCTTTTGACTTTCAACTTCGACCTTCTGGTCTTCAACACCTCTTAGCCTACGCTGAATCGCTTCCCGTTGTCTTGCCAACCGAACGCTGTCTTGTTTCAAGTTTCCTATTTCTTCTTCTCGTACCTGGAAGTAAACAATGTTTTATAAAATCTCTGCACTGGGATTTTCTCAAATATACCACAATCGAGGTTATTCCAACTTGGTAGGAGACAGTAATAATCTGCACATAAGAAGCATTATTACAGAAAACTTTTGGGATAAATGTTGAGTACAATTCTATATTGTTTAATAAGTTGTTAAACATGACATTTTATTTGGTTTGATATGTATTTCTTAATTAGCATAACATCATCAAAACAAAACAGAGTAAAATGGAGTGAAATGCTAGTGATTCATAGGATGACATAAGTCGATAGAAATAAACCTTCAGTAAGGCTAAGAATTGTCTACAAATGGGTCTCCACTCTAAGTAAAAATCAATTAAATTTAAATCAAGACGAGATGATTTCTTATGTAGCAATGAACAATGTTTTTACTCTCTGTACTTTTTTGTGTATATTCTGAAGGCTAATTGGTTATCTGGTTAGCGTGTTATCTTAGGTGAAGTAAAAACCTGGCTCTTTAAAAATTCACAAACGTGAACAATTTTAGGCTACGAGTAGACCCCAAAGAGCTTGCTACAGTTGCCCGATTAATTATNGTGAAATGCTAGTGATTCATAGGATGACATAAGTCGATAGAAATAAACCTTCAGTAAGGCTAAGAATTGTCTACAAATGGGTCTCCACTCTAAGTAAAAATCAATTAAATTTAAATCAAGACGAGATGATTTCTTATGTAGCAATGAACAATGTTTTTACTCTCTGTACTTTTTTGTGTATATTCTGAAGGCTAATTGGTTATCTGGTTAGCGTGTTATCTTAGGTGAAGTAAAAACCTGGCTCTTTAAAAATTCACAAACGTGAACAATTTTAGGCTACGAGTAGACCCCAAAGAGCTTGCTACAGTTGCCCGATTAATTATGCTTAATTATGTCAATCCTCTATTCAAATAGTGTGTGACACGAGTCTCAACAAAGGCAGCATATTTTAAGTTCCAGAAATCTGGAAACAGCGGTAGCAAGCCTTTGTTGTTTGTTTCGTAGACCCTTTCTTCTTTGGATAATAGGGCTACTCGTAGGCAAAAAGAGTTTGGATGCAGTTACCTTGAGCTCTGCTGCCTTTTGATTATTTTCTTGTGCTAATTGCTCAGCGGCTGAAAGCTGCGCATCAAAATCTTGTTGTAATTTTGTAAGACGACTATTGAGCAGCTCTGTGTCCTTGACTGCTCGTTCGTTCAGAACCTGTCATGAAAAATATGGTTGATTAGAAATAACCTCACAATCAACCCTACAATTGTAGGGCTATTTCTGATGAAACAAAAGCGAAATGTAAAAGCAATCATTAAATATTTTTGAAATCTTCGTAAAGTAATAAATTATTTGGTACTGTTTACTTCATGAGCAGCGGGCCAATTGAGAGTACAAACTAGCTAGAATGGTAATTGTCTCTTCTTATTCAGTTCCATAAAATGCAGCGATTTGTAGTGGGTGATTCGATTAATAGCAAACAGATAATACTAAAGAAATGCATTTAGTGGTTGTTTAATAACCCTTTGTCGTAATTGTCTCTTCTTATTCAGTTCCATAAAATGCAGCGATTTGTAGTGGGTGGTTCGATTAATAGCAAACAGATAATACTAAAGAAATGTATTCAGTGGTTGTTTTAACGATTTACTAACCCTTTGTTCTTTGAGCTGCTGTTCAAGTCTCGATGTTTCTTCTTGTGATTTCTGCAATTGACTTTGTTTTGCTTTCAATTCTGCGTTCTTTGATTCCACCTCTGCTTTATTCTGCTTCAATTCTCTTTCCAATTTCTCTTTTTTTCGCATTTCTCTCTGAGATTCATTGCTTTTTACTTGGATATCTTCCCTAAGCTGAAATTGAAATGGCTTGATGAGAGAGGATCCCAGTAGTAACAATTATAAAAAAGTTTAAAAAAAGGGCAATTTTCTGGTAACTGAACATGGTCGGGTCAAGACATCTCAATGAGTTGCCAAGAAACGTTGCAATGTAGGCTAATGGTCATGGTGACTATCGAGTGTACATATAATTATTCATGGAATAGTTTTTTAATTTACATGATAAAATGAGAATGATGGCAGTTCTGGCAGATAGATGAATACATGAATAATCAAATAATAAAAAATGAAATAATTATCGAATTAAACTAGTTATCTATTTTGCTAATATACTGTATTTTCAATTTAATATAAGATCACACGCAGGCTCGATGGATATTAGTCTTGTCTTATATTTATTTCGCCCAACAATTGCATGGCAACTCGTTACATTCAAGAAGTACGGAAATGCAGCCAATGAGAGAAATTGCTCATGATAAAAATACAGAAATGATTCATACCTCTGATATTATGATTTCAGCTTCCGTAACATTTCCTTCTAAAGACAGCAATTTGCTTGATGAACCTTGCAGTTCTTCTCTTAACTGTAACAGAAGAAAGAGATCGTAAATATTGAAATGAAAAAGTTACATATCAACCAAAAATATATCCAATGCCATATTGCAGTCAGAGTTCTATCGAGGCTTCAGCAAAGAATTTTCTTTTCTAGAAATTGCCTGCAAAATAAATAACTTTAAAAAAGTATTCTTACTTTCACAATTTCAAGTAAGTTCTCGTCTCTTTCTCTGGTGAGCTCATCTTTGATTTTCAGCAACTCTTGCACACTGAAAAAGATCATCATCATCATTGATTTAGGCATGGTAGGACACAGCAGAAACTGCGCAAAAAATCTTAACTTTGAGTCCCCCTAGTTCCCTGCAACAGATCCCAAAATAAAGCAACACTTGATATGTTCTTCCTTAGGCCTTTGATTTATCATTTCAAAAAGCTTATATGCTAAAGTACTTCATTAAGTCAGAATGCATGATGACGCCATTCTACGCAGCTTTTGCACGCATGGTAGCCCATTCGGCATTGCTGGTCAAAAAGGGGCCATGCATCTAATTGACAGCATAATAATGCATTGCCAATACCATCTATGCAGTTGTAGCATACAGACCAAATGGTATCCAAAAATATCAACACCTCAATCATGTAGGAATGAAAGTACATGATGAATTTCTTGGGGTAAACTTTTATTCACATTGGTAATTACTTACCTCTGTATCTCAATGCATTAATCTAAATCTATATTTTCTTAGAAAACAGGTATTACAGGGAATAACACAGAAAATAAATAGCACTTCTAGTTGCTGTATGTCACTCATGGAATGTAGTTGTATGGTACTGTGCCATGAAAGCATGTCAAATTATGTGACTAAAAATCTATAAGTGAACTGAGATTGCAAAGGATCCCTGGAATATGACATTTAAATAAAATAAGATATGTATATTATACCTGTGATCTTGTCCCATGGTCAATCCTGCTCCCTGCTCAACTAGTTTACTCAAATTAGCAATTTCAAGTTTCAACGATTGAATTGTTTCTCTTGCCCTTGTTTCTTTTTCATGTGCTCCATCAACCATTTTCCAAGCCTTTTCAATCTCCTGCAATGATACACAATGTTTAAAATTCAGTCCCACAACAGCAAAGGCTCCAAATCTTTAAAAAGGTTGGTGTAAAACTCTATGACCCATTTCTTTGAATTGAATCACTTGAAAGAAACTTTAGCTACTTTTTGGTATAATTCTATTGCTGGAATTTTCTCAAATCTTCAATTTTTTCAGAATTAGAGGAGTTTTCTTCTTTTTTAAGAATTCAAGAAAAATTTTGAAAACAACTTGAAAACATCACAATTTCTAAACTTTTTGAGGAAACATGGAACAATTTTCAAGAAAACTATAGTTTATGGATGTCTACAATATGGTATCAAGCACAAGTCTTTTGCTCTTCTGGATTACGATTTAGAAATTTGATGATCTCACATCCTCAAATGAATTGAAATATATTATATAACATACGCTGTAATTTAGAAAATATTCCAGGTTTCTGACAGGTCCAACAGTTCATTATTTCTCAAAAAAATTATAGAAAAGTAGTTAAAGTTTCTTTCAAGCCATTCAATTCAAAGAAATAGGTCATATAATTTTACACCAACATATCCAAAGATTCGGAACCTTCTGCTTCCCAGTTTTTCTTACTGTATGTAAACTAACAGGAAAATATTGGATGCATTGGCCACAAATACAGTAATTTCCTGAGTTAAAATTAATTTGATTGAAAAGTGGTCATGTAGTACAGATTCAATGTGATTCACTGCAAGAAGGAGTTAACAGTGTTCTGACGGACACTGGAAAGTATTTCAGGCTGTCAAAGGATTAATAAATTCAAATGATAAAACATAAATTCAAAACATTTTCAAGAGCTGTATACATCACCTTCTTGAGGGCTACAATGGTGTTTTGATCTTCCTGTGACAATTTCAGGGCTGTTGAAACTTTGGCTGCGTTTGCACCAATTTCGCTGTTCAGTTCTCTGCATTTTTGCATCAACCTTTTTTCACTTTCATGCGATTTCTTCAATGCTCTATGAAGCTTTTCATATTCTACTCGAAATTTCTCCAAACTTTTGTCTCCGAGTAGCTCACCAAGTACCTTTTATGAAATATATAGAAATACGTCATTAAATATAACATACTGTGCAGTATAGGCAACTGCTTTCGATAGTTAATAGAGAGAAATGAAGTTGCACTGTTTACTGTATGTAACATACAAAAACGACAGCTTTGAATGGTGCCAGCTAATGTTGTATTTGGAAATGTAGAGTTCTGTTAAAGCAGTAACTGGTTCTACTCAATTGGTAAACAAAAAACAATTTTTCTATCATATTGCAAAATATAAAAACAATTAAATGCATAAGTTACTTCCCTATAGTTTTAACTACTCTTGAGTCCGGAATAGACAGAGGGTCCTGGAATAAACAGGGTGGGTGGAAAATTAAATCTGCAGTTCGGTAATTGAACGAAACACACAAGTTGTTTTGACTGTAAAAACAAGTTAAAAATCCTAGAAACTACCAAAAATGAAAAATACAGTTCGAGTCACATTTAGGAAAGATGATTTTACATGTTTCACATTTCAAGAAGCTCGAAATCAATAAACATTTGGAATAAGGTAAGGATGTCCTGGGTAGATATTTTTCAAAAAGTTAACAAGCAGGGGGAAAGGTTTATTCCAGACTCAGGAGATATGTTCATAATTAACAAAGCTATTTCTTTTCATTGAATCACAAAAAGCACTTTGGACACATTCAGTTGTTTCCTTGAAGTATTTAAAATACATTCAAGATTTTAAAGTTGGGCAAACCTGAATATGAAAAATATTAATGTAAGGTTTGTTTACATTTTAGGAATTTTAGCTTCCCCTCTTGAAAGTAATGGCATTGCGGGGCATTTAACCAAGATGCATTTCATTCTATAAGGGAATCAACAGTGATTCTATAGAAATTCCAATCATTAATCACAATGCATTTTGGTCAAATGCCTCACAATGCCTTCTTTTCCATAATCAGCCATTGTAAAATAATATAGCTAATGATTTGCCATAAAGTACACAAGGCCTCACAGTATATCATCCATTGTAAAATAATAGCTAATGATTTGCCATAAAGTCACAGCTTTCTTGCCTAAGAATTCTCAGGAAATTCTTCAACAAAATTCGAGAGCAGGACTGAAATGGAAGGCCAGGTCATAAAACAGTATATAAAGTACAGGTCTTGCGCACATTGACATGACAAGAATTCTGAAGAATTATGGAGAATTCTCAAGAATGTTCAAGAATTTCTTCACATTCTGATAAGAATTCTTGCACCACATGAAAGACTGTATATTTTTCTAAGCAAGAACTCCTAAAGAACTAAAAAAAGAACTAAAAATATTCTTGAGATATCTTAGGCAGGAACACCATGTTAATGTGCACAAGGCATGTACTGTATTGAATATAAAAAGATATTAATGGTACCAAATCTTACCTCTTGGAAGTCCCTTTCGAGGGCTTCAAAGGCATTTTCTTCTATTGCAGGTTTTTCCTTGAATTCTGTTGAAGTCTATGGTGAGAAGTAGTCAAGGTAATTAAAGCCCCGTTTCGTATAGGGTATGCAGCAGGTATCATCATTTCATAAATTTATTTAAAGTACGCTAAAAAAGGAATAGCTAAATTACAGCTAATTAAAGCCTACTATTTACAATTTACATAATTTACAATTTGAGAATAAAACTATTAAAGTGGCAACTGAATATATATTACAGGACAAGTACTAGTTCAAAATCTATCCTGTTAGAAACCCAACTTTCGGGATATATGCTTTGCAGAGCCTACAGTTGCATTTATCACCATTCCAACATCTAATTTGTTTTTTGAAAATAGGAAGGCTGTTTGATTGTTTTATTTCTTGCGGTAAAAGCTGCCATAGTTTATTTCCAAGGTAAGTAATGGACTCAACTCCAAAGGACGTGGTTCGTACCTTCGGGAGTTGAGCGTCACTGCCATGCCTTAGCTTGTAGCTAATATTTCGCTGCATAAATATGTCCTTCATGAATGGTGGATTCAGATCGCATTTTGTTTTATAAATTTCAGTCATTAGCAGCTGTAGGTTTCTTACATGGATTGGCACCGAATTAGTCTGCTCCAAGAGAAAACCAAAATCATTCCCGTAGTCTTTGCATGCAATGCGTGGCCTTAAATGGATAGTGTTGATTGCTGCAAAACCGTAGATTGTGAACTTTTCAATCAACATTTGCAACTTCAAGGAGGGTAGCTCCAACAGATTAAGCTACTAGACAAAATCTGTGTATCAAGATTGTTACAAAATTTGTCTTATCCATTTGATTACCCATCATCAGAATCATGAATCTTTGAAATCAACCTCATGTATCATTTAATGGGCCTGCCAATTCAATTCAATTCAAACTTTGTTTAGAAGAAATACTAAATACAACTTACAACTTATACGTCTTAGAAAAAGCAAAGCTTATCTAGTTTGAGCCGCTTTGAGAACAGAACATGCAAAGTATTTACAGAACGTAACATGAAGAATAGTAACTGGCAAAAGTATAACGATTGTTCCTATAGCTTTAAAGGTTAATTTATTTTGTATTGTATTTAATTATTGTTTTTGTTTCTTTTCTACTGGTATTGAAGGAGGTTAAGATTTTTGATTTTATCAGAAAATATTTTTGCCTCATTGATATGTTTTATGTTTTCTGGAAGGCTATTCCAAGAAGAAGACTTTTCATGTGCATTCGGTAGAATATTGGAAGGGGTGTTTTTAAAATGAAAATCATAGGCAAAGACCGATAAGGAAAACAGAAAGCAAAGACACAAAACGAAAAAACAAAATGAAAACACAAAACGAAAACACAAAACAAAAACACAAAACGAAAACACAAAACGAAAACACAAAACGAAAAGATAAAGCATAAGGTGAAAAATAGCGTTATAAAAATAACAATACAAGAAATTGCTAGATTTTGCTATACCAAATACCACCCATGAAATTGTTAGAAAGAAGGCAACTCTCTAAAACATCGTAAACTGAAACAATCATCATAGACCGGAATAAGAGTTGGTTTCAAATAGAGAAATGAAGCCAAAAAAACAATTTAGTGATCCAAGAGGCGGTATTATTGAAGTCTTCTTTATAACTCCCTCCTCCCAAATTGTTAAATCGAAGCTAAACTGAAATGTCATAAAGGTTGTTATCATGGGCACAGGGACACAGGGAGGAACAAAACCGGTGTAGCAACACAACTACCGTGTTTCTTAAAGCCCATGATTTGAAAAATTTAGGGGTAGGTTTTGGCATACACTGATTTTTTATAAGAAACTTACTACGAGTCTGAAAATGGAGAGAAACGGCAGGATGTTACACTCCTCCACTCTGGAAAAAGGCGAAAACTTTCCTTGCGTGTGAAATGCAAAAAAGGTAGACTTGTTAAATGCGCAATCCCGTTATCCTGGTAAACTCTTTCACAGCCCCTTTGGTAGGGCGTGCAGGAACATCTAAAACAAATGGGAATTCTCGGAAGTTTTTACTCTGGGAATGGGATTCTTGAAGTGGGATTTGGTAAAACTTGGACTGGTTGGTACTGGGAATGGGATTTGATCATCCATGTATAGAGGGGTATCGCCCTATTTCAATCATTGCAAAAGAATACGTTGAGTTTCTTGTCACAGGAAAGCATCACAAAAAAGACATACCTACTAGTTTATTCCTAATTCAATAGTTAATAAGATTGATACCAAATGATACACCTTCACCTACCTTCCATTGTGAAATCGCTGTCAAAAGACAGAGCGGAAAAAACGCGAGATCTTCTGTCAATCGCCCAGTTCTGATCATTCATGAATCCCAGATGTTTGGGAACTGTGATCACTCCAAAAACATCAATCCATGTTTTGACCCCATTCCTCATGAAGTATTTAATATCCCTGGCTGTTCTTGAGGTGCCCATTCCCTTTTCAAACAAACCTTTTGAGGTTGCAAACATGAAAGCCTTCAAAGCAGCCGATAATCGGAAGAGGGTGATAGGGCTCTACATCTACTAAAAAGTGACTAGGATTTCCAGCAAAAGATGAGTGGGAAAATGAGATTGAGGACCCTCCATGATAACAAATTTTCCCAACTTTCATTTCATTTTAGCTTTGTAAGACACCACTAAATGCTTCTTTTTTGGCATCATTACTTTATTTGAAAGCCAATTCTTATTCGGATCTTATTTGGATTCTTATGAGCTTGTTTTCGGTTTGTGTTTTCGTTTTGTGTTTTCATTTTGTGTTTTCGTTTTGTGTTTTCATCTTGTGTTTCACTTTGTCTCTTCAGTTTTCACTTTATGTTTTGTTTTCGGTCGTTGCTTTCGGTTTTCGTTTTGAAAACACCCAATATTGGAATGGTCATGTGATTAATTTTATGTCTGAATAAATTTCATCTAGCCTATACAGTAGAGGGCTAGAGTGCAGTTTAGCGGGCGGCATTCGAATGTTGTGTTGTTGTATAATAATTGCTGTAGTTGCTGTAATAATTCCAGCTGCCACATACTGTATATCTGTATGGGGAAACTGCTCCGAAGCTACGCTCTCAAAAATAGAGAAGCAGCACATCAGAGCGGCCAAAATTATCCACAGATTACCGAGACACGTTAAAAATGAAGATGCCCTTGCGGCAGTAAAATGGCAAAGTTTATCGTATATTTACAAGAGAAGAATTGCGGTCGAAATGCATAAAGTTATGTTCGATGAAAGAAGTAGATTATCCATGCAATACCATCTAAAGAGGAAAACATTCAGAACGGGAGAACAGTTTGAAATTGCACGAGTCAGAACAGAAGTAGGAAGACATTCATTACGCTACAGAGGCCTTGTAGTGTGGAACGCCCTAAGTATAGACCTGAAAAATCAAAGTAATCTGAAAAATTTTAAGCGTCATTTAAAGTCGAATCTAGGAACATTAAATAGAATTAATTTTGCAAAAGGAACAACCTTCAATAGAAATAAAGACACTGTAAATTACGTTAATTACTAGGAACTCTCTTACTTTACATAATCAGTTTTTAAGTTAAAAGTTTTAAAAATATTTGTTTTAATTTTCTTTAATTTGTAGCAGGTCCACATCAGCACTATGCTGCCAGCTCTCGACCTGCTTTTAAAATAAAATATGTATGTATGTATGTATGTGTGTGATATGGTAAGGGTCAGGGTTAGTTTTAGAAAAGGGTTTTTAGGTTTAGTTAGGGTAAGTTAGGTTTAGTTAGCGTAAGTTAGGTTTAGTTAGCGTAAGTTAGGTTTAGTTAGGGTAAGTTATGGTAAGTTACGGTTAGTTGGGGGTAAGTTAAGGTTAGGGGTTTATTTAGTTCAATATCTGCAAAAGTAATATGACACTTAGCGCCGCCCGCTAAACTGCACTCGTCTCTAGTAGAGCAGATTTTTGGATGAGTGGCTGTTGTAGATTGCCTTTATCTGCAGGCATAAACATATGTCATTATATGAGCCTCAGCAGAGGGCTCTACCAGCCGGGGAGACAGCCCTATTTATATATACTATACTCTTCTACTAATCTAGACGCTACTGCTGCTGATGAATTCTCCATCCAAAAATTGGCAATAAATTAAAAATTAGGAAAGATGAAAAATGCGTCGGCTAAAAAGGGCAGATAAGCCATATCATATTAAATGACTAGGCCTATGACTATTACAGGCCTACCTTGTTATAAGTTTGTCACGACGAGTCATCACACAGGTTGATGTATAGTATGTATAGTAACTTAAATTATGTATAGTAACTTATTTTATTTTAATTTTTGTTGGTATTGTTAGCTTTTAGTTTATAGTTTTGTAATGTATTTAGTTGTGGAGTGTATTTGTTGAAAATTGTATTTAGGATTGATTGATGATAAATGAAACTGAACCTGGTTGGTTGTAGGATTCTGAGTGTGATGAAAGAAGTCACCCTGCTGATTTGATGATATTGAATCAGCCTCTATGATATCAAGATTGGTTTCCTATATAAATGAAAGAACCTTACCTCTGTATTGCTACTCATTTTCTTGATTTTCTTTTACGCTTTTTCAATCTGTCTTCTCCTCATCCTGCCTTCTTCTCGCTTGGCTGTTGACTTGTTCTTTCTGCTGTTGGGTTGCCATGGTTTTCTTTCATTTGTTTCCAGACCCCTGAAACAACAACAACAATTTCTGTGTTTATTCGAGGTCTGGTAACGAGGAACTTGAATCGAGCATTATCGAAAGCAACAACCCAGAAGTGGAAGTACATTAATTAACACAAAGACAAGACAATTATTTCAGACGAAAAGAAGAAAGTGGATATTGGCTTCTTTTTTGACGTATTGCTGACTTTTAAAATCAATTAAATAGTATGCTATCATTTGTGCGAGCGAGAGTTGATTGTTTGAGGCCTAAAAAAATCGGCAACAACACAATCCTGCTGGCCTTGTTTTCATCATCGACTATCGATAGAAGAATGAGATAACGTAACGAGAAAGTGTTTTATAGTTATTTATTAATGATCATATGTTTGCCTGCCCTATATTATAGATCATCGATTGTAGGATCATGATATTTTGACAATCTTTTAACTGATAGATTGTACTGGGATTGTACTCCGACTATAAGATTTATTTTAAATAAATACAGAATGTATGTAATATGAATTCAACATATTTATCCTTCAGGCTCACTGTATTTGGGCATTTGGCATATGAAAATTCAGAATTTGTTTGACGTATACTCCATGGTTAAGTATGTCTTATATGAAGCAACAAGACCAGCAAAGTGAAGGTCAGTTCTTATGTTGACTCAAATTTAAGAACGTTTCATCTCTTTAGCAATCCGCCTAGAAAGGAAGTTATGGAAATCCCAAAATACCCCCATTTGATAACTGGCTCTAGAAAAACTTCCTTTTTATAGCTAGCAATAGAAAGAATGGGCAAAAACATCACCCTAAAAACAGCACATCTCCATCAGGAAAATATACTAAGTACCCGGGACATGGTTAAATCACATAGTACACCTTAATTGATCCAATCTGATGCCAGGACCCAAATATCCATTCATACAGTACTTTTATTATTACTGTGTCTATTTAGTAAGTTGAGACTGTTTCAGTTTGTTTGATTCAAATGTTGCATACTCAAATGAAAACAAAAGCAAATTATCTTTTTGTTTTAAAAGAAGCAAGAACTCTGCTTTCACTGCAGTTATCACATGCATTTATCATATGGAAATTAATCCAGCTCTGGACAAAAAGGGAAGAACATAACTAATAAGTCTTCTTATTCCAATTTCATGATAGAAACGCATCGCACACATGACAGAACCATTGTTGAAGTTCTTTTTGGATGCAACATGTGAATTGAAACGTCTATCATTTGTTTGAAAATCATTGTATACACTTATTGATAACAGCAAATATTGTGTTAGAAGGTAAAATAAGGACGGCATTCTATGAAATAATTGAAAAAAATGAAATGCAACATTAGAGTCGGAAGAATCCTCTCTAAAGCAGAACTATTAAATATCCTCAACAAACATTGTTAATCTGCATTTAATTATTTTGCTCAGTCAATCAGGGCTACAGTAAATGATTTTTGATTGATTGATTTTATTAGAATGTGGACATTCATCAGATGGATGGGATGAAGATGTGAGTTCATTCAATCTTTACACAATTCAATTTTTGTAATTTGATTTTCCTTCCCATGTATATATGTTCTTAATTTTCATGCATAGGGTAATAGAAGAGTGATTTCATATTTCTTGTATTCATAACACATGTCCTTTTCTTTGATTGAAACATTATTATATTCTGTATGTACTTTTATGTTTCAAAATAAACATGATTTCTAATTAAACTTTCCCAGAAAAAAGTAAAACATACATAGCAATGTAAATATTAAATAAGTTTTATTCTTTACAAAATTGATTTAGTTTGACGATGAAGATCAAGATGGGATTTATGATTGTCCAGAGCAAGATCATTCTGCTGCAGGTATAAGTAAACAATGTTGTACGCATCTGTTTTTATTTTCACTCGATTGTCGCTAATAAAGTATGTTATACTAAAGTTTGTTACATAGACAGAGTTACTAATGAAGATGGAAATAAAAATACTTTGTAATTTGGAAACTCCAGTATTCCAAGGTGTACAAGTAGCTACATTTCTACGAAACAATTATGTGGTCATTAAATTCAAAATACTGTACTTACTGTACAATTCAAATCACTCTATTCTGTGCTATTACCACATATCTGATGTCAATTCTTTGCTGCTTGGAACTTGTATATTTATTTCACTGATGCAAAAGCAAGCAAGGGACAAAGTGGACCTTTGTTCAGCAGGCCCCTTGCCCTCAGTGCACTCTTCATGATAAATTCAATAGAAATAGGGGATCCTAAATGCAAAAAAATGTCCAGGCCCCCAGAATTTAACCAGTCCGCCCTTGAAATAAGATTATGGCTTTAACATAAAGTTTAGATATCTGGTAAAACATTGACAAAATCAACGAGAAGTGCTAAAATGTGCTTTATTTGTTTCAGTGGAACAGCCTGGTGACGAGGCAGAGGTAAACTACTTTACTGTAATTTATCATTTGTTATATTATTGGATTGCTTGACTTAATTGCATATACTCTTGAATCTCTTCACCCACTTACCTTTCACAAGAGTTCTCCAACGTTTCCTGTCCTTAGCATATTTTTCTACTGTTAGCAGTGGCAGACCTGTGGCTTCTCTTGTTATATCTGTGTATCGCTTTGGTGGTCACTTTTATCTGCTTTGCTTACAGTGCAACATAAGCATTTATTATTTCAACTGCTGAGAAAAGTTTCGATCACAAAAACTACCAAATATAATAGTATGCTTGGTTTTGGGGGGAGGACAACCCAAGAATGGATGAATTGATTTTATGCATATAAAAGCTTTTCTATCCGACTGAAAATAGCATGGCTCTGTCTATCAGGTAGAAGATATTTATGACACTCCAGAGGAAGCAATGGAAATCCTAGGAACCAAAGATAATGAGGGAACACAGGGTAATAATTTATCTTTCCTTTTAATTGTATCCATCATTGTCTTTATTCAATTCAATTCAATTCAATTCACCAGCCAATTCAAGGCCCTTTTTTAGGTTGTAAATGTCAATTCATATGGTAAAATATGGATGGATTGCTGTTGCTATATTAAACAACTTTTTTATGAGAAACTAAGAATTTGAGCAAGTACTGAAATTTTCTTAATCTTAAAATTATCAGACTTTAAGCCCTCAGAGTTTCCTACGGATTTCAGAGATTTCTTAAAAGTTCTGTAACAATCTTTATGCTTACTTCCTGTGACCTCGTGAACATTTCAAAACAAACTTTTTTGAAGCCTTTCCAATGTTTAGACATTACTCAAGTACCTTCTGAGTAATATGACACAGGAAACAAGTGAAAATAAAGCAACAGTATGCTAAGGATTTCCGTTGAGTAAATTAGATAGTTAATTTTTTGCGATCTGAGAGTTGAGTTTCTTATAAAGAGTTTCTAATAAAAGAATACTTGTACTCTAACATCGACGGAACGGAAAAGTTTCGGACAAAAAGCTTCGAACAAAAGAGTTTTGGAAACTTTTTGAAAAATCGTAAACAATTTCCTTTTTTACAACATTCGCTTGAAATGGGTTTATTCGCATACCGGGTGTCTAAAAAAAAGTACCCCCTTTTGACTGGAAAGAGTAACAAAACGATAAGATATTGGGACTCTCCGACTCCACAGCTAATTTCGTTAATCTTCAACTTAAATGCACGTACCTTGCATTTAAAGATCGTCCACCAAACACTGGAGATACGAGCTCCCAAAGGCAAAATTTTGAGTGCACCTGAAACCAGAGGTTTTGAGAAAGGGCCTTAACCATGATTTGATATCATGAGCAATTTACAACGGAATTTCAAACTGTTATTTTTAGTCTTTGCTTTTGAAAGAATCATAGACGCTTAGCTACGACCCTAATTAAACAAATAGAAGAAAATATGGCGAGAATAATAAAATCGTGCCACATCTCCAAAATAAGCGTGCATGCGCTCCTTTTCTTCCTCTTTGATGCAAATAACTTTTCAATGGAATGTAAGGAACGATTTTTTCTTCAAAAGAAAAGTTCTTTCAAGAACAAGAAACATCTCAAAGTAGAATTCTTTTCAAAAGTAATAACTAAAAGAAAAAAAGTTGAAAATTCCTTTGGAACATGACGATGAAATCAAATCATGGTTAGACCCTTTCTCAAAACCTCTGGTTTCAGGTGCACTCAAAATTGTGACTTTGGGAGCTCCTATCTCCGGTGTTTCGTGGACGATTTATAAATGCAAGGTACGTGCATTTAAGTTGGAGATAACCAAATTTAGTTGTGCAGTCGAAAAGTCCCGACATTTTATCATTTCATTCCTTTTTCCTGTCAAAAGGGGGTATTTTTTTCTGNTTCTTCAAAGGAAAAGTTCTTTCAAGAACAAGAAACATCTCAAAGTAGAATTCTTTTTAAAAGTAAAAACTAAAAGAAAAAAGTTAAAAAGGCCCTTTCTCAAAACCTCTGGTTTCAGGTGCACTCAAAATTGTGACTTTGGGAGCTCCTATCTCCGGTGTTTCGTGGACGATTTATAAATGCAAGGTACGTGCATTTAAGTTGAAGATAACCACATTTAGTTGTGCAGTCGAAAAGCCCCGACATTTTATCATGTTTACTATGTTTACTTTCCGAATCTTTTGCATTTCAATTATTGGCATTTTTAGGCCATATCGAGTCGGTCTAAATTGATCAAAAACGTCACTAGGATTGCCAAAGGAATAAGCACAGCTCTTCAACCTAGGTTTATTCGGATTTATTGAGCTCCATTTTCGACAGAATTTAGTTGGATATTGTCATCTTATCATTTAAGCATGAAAGTACTGTTATTCATTGCATTAACAGGTGTTTTCTCCACCCAGGATTCAAGAAAGAAGGACCTCCCATAATTTCCAGAGCTGATCGTCCAACTCTGATATCACAGCAGCCTTCAAGAGATAGCCCTCAAACTGGACGACATCCCCTATCAGATCCAAGGATATCTCCTTTCCAAACTTATGATGCTCCTCCAAAGAATCCAATGATATCATCACAGCTACCTGATACCTCAAGGTCTGTGCCAATAGGAGGTCCTAAGCCTACGTCCCAGTCAATGGCTGTAGACAAAAGTCAATCAGCAGATCACAGAAACCCTAGAAACCCCCCAGTTTCAAGGAAACCAGCAGGTATAGTTGGAAGGTGGCCCCCACCCAAGCTGCAAAATGACGAAAATACTGACCAACAAGATAGAGTAGATGGTTCTGATGTAAGGAATGAAAAACAGCACAGAGTACTTGAAAAGCTCTCGAAAGTAATCGGAGGAAGTGCGCTTGGGAACGAAGATAACAGACGAGTAAATATTGGATCAGATCGTTCACAGATGGGAAAACAAGGTTCCATAAAAGCTGAGAACACTTCTGCCATAGACAGTTCTCCTCCAGTCAGTCGTACAAATAGGCCTACTATTGCAGATCGAAATAAAAATACCTTTGAGAACAGTACAGTAATGTCGAAGGGAGGGAACGCACGTAGCATGTTTGATGCCAATCAAGGATCACAGCCAAAATACGATATTCCGCCAAGATCAAATAAATATGGTCCCTCACAAGGGCAAGCTTCTGTGAAGCAAAGCGGAAGCTATAAACATTCTCAAAGGTCTGCTCTGCCATCAACAGATGATGAGGAAGATTATATTGTACCAATCAGTAGTAATGAAGATGACGTGAGTGAAAATTATGAGGTCCCACACGAGGCTGCTACTAAACCGTCAGTTGCATCGACGAGGAATGCCTGGTCTCCCAAGAATGTAGCAGAAGTACCTCAGAACACAGCTGCGAAGTCACGTCCCTTTGGACCTCCAAGGCCAGTAGCAGGAGAATCAATCAAAGATCAAAGGGGGATGGCTGCTCCGAGTGGCCCCCAAATGCGAGGTGGGGCTCCATTAGCAAGAGGCAGAACGAATTATGCAGATATAATTGTTGTTCCCTTTGAAAAAGTAAAACAACAACAAACTAATGTTTCACCTCCAGAGAGACCCTCTCCTATGGGGCAAACGAAAGAAAGCACCCGTCTAATCGAAGAAGAGAATTATGAAGTGCCAGAACAACCGCCTGTGCCAAGTAGATCTGAGCGCCCACCTCCATGTCAAACGAGAGCCCCATCGCAGATTCGGACAGATACGAAAGACACCGGAAGGCGTAATGCACCGATGCCCGTCCCTGCTAGAGGTGTAAGTGCCGAAGTAATGAATGAAGAAAATTATGAAATAATGGATGGTAACCCAACTGGACAACCAGAACGATTTCCCCCAAATTCATCGAACCATCAAATGACACAACAAAGGGATATGTCTCGTGCACACGAAACAGATGAAATAACAATTGATGACCTTTATGAAGTTGCAGAAGAACCACTTCCCGTAAGACCTTCTGGGAGAGCACCAATGCAGGGGAGAGCACCAATGCAAGGGAGAGCAACTCCACCAGGGAGGGTTCAAGCACCAGGCAGAGTACAACCCCCAGAGAGGGTTCAACCGGCAGGGAGGGTTCAACTGCAAGGGAGGGTTCAACCGCCAGGGAGGGTTCAACCGCCAGGGAGAGCACAACAACCAGAAAGAATAAAACCACCAAGGAGATTGGATATGCCACAAAGAAGGACAGTAGATGGTTCCAACCAATTTGGATCATCTTTAGCTCCTCAGCAAAGTACAGAACAGACAGATGAATTTTATGAGGTTGCCGAAGATGCACCTCCACAAGTCCCACCTGGTAGGGTAGCTCCATCAGGAGAAGGCACACGACGGGGAATTCCCCCAAGGTCACCATCGGGTCACCAAGGCTCTCTTGTCCAACCACTTTCTGATCAGACAGAACAGACAGATGAATTGTACGAAGTTGCCGAAGATGCACCTCCACAAGTCCCACCTGGTAGGGTAGCTCCATCAGGAGGAGGCGCACGACGAATTCCCTTAAGGTCGCCATCGGGTCACCNGTTCAACCGCCAGGGAGGGTTCAACCCCCAGAAAGAATAAAACCACCAAGGAGATTGGATATGCCACAAAGAAGGACAGTAGATGGTTCCAACCAATTTGGATCATCTTTAGCTCCTCAGCAAAGTACAGAACAGACAGATGAATGTTATGAGGTTGCCGAAGATGCACCTCCACAAGTCCCACCTGGTAGGGTAGCTCCATCAGGAGAAGGCGCACGACGGGGAATTCCCCCAAGGTCACCATCGGGTCACCAAGGCTCTCTTGTCCAACCACTTTCTGATCAGACAGAACAGACAGATGAATTGTACGAAGATGCCGAAGATGCACCTCCACACGGCCCTCCCAGCAGGGTTGCTCCATCAGGAAAAGGTTCAGGACGGGGACTTCCTAAAAAAAGCCCATATGATGGCCAGAACTCTGGTTTTCGATCACCTACTAGTCCAGTTGAACAAGAAGAACTTTATGAAATTGCAGATGAAGTACCACCGATTGTTCGTCCTGGAAGAGAATTTCAAAAGAAACCACCTCGTTTACCATCAACAAGCGCCCGTTCTCCACCCAGTCCGAGGCAAAGTGCTGAAGAGAAAATACAAGAAGCGTACGAAGTCCCGGCTGTAGAAGAGCAAGAGAATTATGAAGTAGTTGATCAAGATACCAGTACAGGTAGGTGATTTGAAAACTTATCTTGCTCCCTCTGGTCTTAAACATTTAGCTTGGAATTTTTTGTGAAGTCTGCATAATTCGATTCATACAGGGTTATTAGCCAGCACTCGATTATATGGTAGCCATCGTTGATGCTTTGATGCCAACCTTCTTTGATACTGTTCAATAGCATGTGTTATTGCATGTAGTACCACTCTACCATAGACAGATGATTGAGGAGATTAGATTGTTTTCCACCATGTAGTTGTCTAACCTTTTTGATAATAACTCTAAATTGTATCCAATCCCCAAACCTATGTATTATTGTATTCTTGACTCAGGACATGTAGCTATTACGTAGCGAAATCATCTAGCCAATCTGTTGCTCTTCTTTTCGTATTTCACTTTCTGCCGATTCCAATATTTCATGTCAAACCTACAGAACCTAATTCTTTTCCAAACAAATTCCAAGTTATTCAATATGTGCTAACGATAATTGTTAACTGCCGTAATATTGGTCTCTTTATTTAGTTTTGTTAAAAAATCTTTCAGCCTAACAGAGGTTTGAGTTTGTTTCTATTGTTTGTTAGCTAAGATAAGGACGGAGTCATTATTTGACACAGTTTTGAAATTTCACTTCTTAACTGCTGATAGTTTTAATTTGTTGTTTCAGGACAAAACAGCAAATTGCAGAACACAAGGTGAGTAACAATCAGTTCAATTTAATTTGCAACAAATGATAGCACTTAACATATAAACAAGAAATTAAGAATTTTTAGAATTCATGACGATCATACAAATAGNGGTCTCTTTATTTAGTTTTGTTAAAAAATCTTTCAGCCTAACAGAGGTTTGAGTTTGTTTCTATTGTTTGTTAGCTAAGATAAGGACGGAGTCATTATTTGACACAGTTTTGAAATTTCACTTCTTAACTGCTGATAGTTTTAATTTGTTGTTTCAGGACAAAACAGCAAATTGCAGAACACAAGGTGAGTAACAATCAGTTCAATTTAATTTGCAACAAATGATAGCACTTAACATATAAACAAGAAATTAAGAATTTTTAGAATTCATGACGATCATACAAATAGACACCTCTCAGAATAGAAAAACCGTGCGGAGGAGCGTAATGCTCCTACTACAAATGAAATACTTTAGACAATACTCTGATTATAAGTTGTTTGGTTTTACGTACTTATTTTGGAGATCTATTAAAATTCGTTATAATGAAACAATAGCATTATACTGTATCTATCGAACATTAATTTGACGTTTCTTCAATGAGACCAAAGAAAATGTGAATCAAAGCTATGTTTTGTCATAGACGTCCACCAGAGGGGCAAGAGAATGGGAAATTCAAAGGTGCACCAAACAAAAGGATTCAAGACTCTGATGATAAAGTATGCCATAATTTGTTTAATTCGCCATATCCTACCAAGATTTGATATTTTTTATGAGTATTTGGTAAATGTAGAATGACTGTAAATTGCTCTTTAGCCAAAATCATTACATGCTTGGTCTGTGTTATAGAATTCAGTACATGTTTACAAAGTAAGTCATGTTTATGTTTTTGCCACCTTTGCACTTTTTTACCTTCATTGAGTTTTTTATGTAGATTTACCAAAGATTTCTGGCGTACGTAATTATTATTCAAAGTTAAGGAAATGCTGCCATCTGATGTTTTATTTGAAATTGCATAACTTTTATTTTTCAGATTTTAAATCAAGTACTAACGGGACTGACAAATCCATTGGCTGCTTCAAAATCCAATAAACAACCCGAGGTACATTTTCCAGAAACCTTTCTTCGTTTGATGAATAGGTTGCAATCTTCTAATTGATGTGTTGGTGATTGATATGAAAGTATCATTTTTCTGTATCCATAGAATGTTCTTTAGGACTGGCAATTTTTTTCAATTAAATTTGAGTCTCGTGAACTTTTTTCAGTCAATTTTTGTCAATCTACAACTAGCTGAAGCACAGCATTGATCTCATAATTTTTTCATCATTTCAAAGGGAAATAGCAAACCAAAGAAAGCAAGACCACCGTAAGTGTGATTTTCTTGATATTGCTATTCCCATACCTCCTTTTTGGGTTATGGGTGGGTCTGGCACTCTGGGTGCTATTTACATAGTTTAGCTGGATATTTCTTTCATATACATCTTATTTTCGATCTCTCTCACTGTGTTTTCTAAATTTATACCGGGTCGAGTCTTGTCATATCATGATGAAAACTTTTCAACTATGATTTGACAGAAAGCAGCCCATCGCCTCTCTTTGAGAATGATAAATGTTCCCTCCTTGCATGCGTGTTTAAAAAGCAAATAAGGTGTTGGAAAGGTGATAAGTGCAACTGCAGGCTTTGCAAAGCATATATACCACAGGTTGGGTTCCTAACAGGATAGACTTTTATGTTTTTATCCTCATGTAATTAGACTTGATATATTTAATTTTTTTCTGTAATGTTGTATATATTGTATTGTAGAGTAGTCTTAAATTAGCGGTAAATTTGAGCTATACTTAATTCTCGCCTACTGTAAAAATACAGTAATGATGATNCTCGCCTACTGTAAAAATAAAGTAATGATGATGATGATGCGTTACAAGAAGCAATGCATGAACTTTGTTCAACAATTGGCTTTGTCTCAATCTATTTCCTTTGGGACTTGCAGCTACTTGCCTGTGACTGGAAGGGGACTGGAAACTATCTATGAAAGGTCTATTCCGCATATGCATCTTTAATAAACCTTCTCATCCGTCCATTCTCCACACGTATCACCAACTCTCTTGTTTTTATGACCAAATATTGTTCTCACTTTGCAGCTCAATTAGAAGAGTACCACCAAGGCCTGGATCTGGTGAGATTTCTTTCCCTTTTCTTCATACAATCACTTATTACATCATGTAAAGCAAAAGCACGTGGTATGTAGACGGAAGTTGTATATAATTAAAGCTTGCTCTTTCAGTCAGAATTTGTTGCTAGAATCAGGCATCTTTCAAATCAAATCACCTCTTTTTATTGAGATTTAGCAGTGTGTGAAGTTTTAGTGTTTTTTTTCTCAATTGTTTTAGAAGATATTCCAGATGAGCCGATTCTTGATTTTGATGAACTGAGTGATGCGATTGATGCAACGACGGCGAAAAGTAATAAAGGTTCTGTCAAAAAATCAAGAAATGGTATCCCTTTTCCCGTGCCCAGTCGTAAGGTTTGTAATCTTTTGTCTTATTCACTTTTGGAGGAGGGGGGGGGGGGGGAGACTACCAATCTCCCTGCTCCCAAAGTTATCCCCATCTCATTGGAAACTGCAACCTCAAGACACAGAGGATAGATTTTCTGCATTAATGCCCAGTCTGAATAAGAGAAAGCTTTTGAATCTTGCTGGAGTGGGAATGTACCGGGTGAGTCAGAAAATACGTGGTGCGTTTAGCAAGCCATATTCTGGTGAAAAATAAGTCAAATCGGGAGTGTTGAAGTTTTATATTGTAGAAGAAAGTTTGAATTAATTACAGAAATTTAGATTGTTAAAATCGGTCATTTCTTTCCTTATTTATTTGCGGTTTTGTGACATAGCCATTTTGGTAAAAAGTATCGTTAGTAAAAGAACTTTCAGCTTGCTAACAATGACAATAACACGACTAGTCCCCAAGGGATACAACATAAGTAAAAGTCACATAAACACTGGGGGAATCACATATCATTGTGTCCGCCAACTCACACATCATTGGCCCCCCTCATGTGTCCGCTGCTGAAAGTATTTAAAATATTAATTTCTTTAAAATTTCAATTTTAGTCGAAGGAGCAGAAGCTGGAAGACGAACCTTGGTTTCATGGCAATGCAGAGAGAGGCGAGGCTGAAAAAATACTAAACGGTATTGGAAAGGTATTACCTTTAGAATAAGAATTTTAAAATGTTTCCCCTGATATTCGTTCCAATTGCGATTCGTATCTAATAGACCAATTGATCGACCGTTGATCGATGGAATGATGATTCGATGGACCTTTCTTTTGAATTACAACACTTTCACGAAACAACAATCGAGCAATGTTTTCTTTTACAGGATGGTGCATTTGTCGTTCGCAACACAACCAAGATTGATGGTTACTCAATTTCCATCTTCTACGGAGGAGCAATCCGTCATCTTCAGTGAGCAATTGTTGCTAATTTATCAACTTCTTCTCAAGTTAGGAACCTCAAATATCCAAATTTTAAAAGTTCTTAGTGAAAATGTCTTAGTAAATAATTGCACAAACTTGACATGAACTGAGGTCCATATTGACAGAAAGTGTCGTGAAAATGTCAAACTTGAAATAAGGCAATAATATATGTTAAACTTCAAACTTGGTATGACGTCACAAAGTATTTAAACTACTTCACAGTTTGTCACTATAATCTCGTATTTTTCACAGCTTGATAGAAAATTTCGCAGATTTGATCATGTCCAATTGATTGGATTGAGTCTATTAATTTTTTATTGATCTACGATTTACGATGGATGAACCATTACATTAATCCTCGGAATGATTAACTGATTACCGAATTCCATTTTCAAAATGTTTGTAAATCAGTTGGAATATCCGAACTTTTTGCATTCATGGCACGAAATATGTTAAAGAGTTCAAAAAATTTTCGCCAAGAGATTGGTCATTTTACTTAAAGTGGGTGAGAACAAACTTTATCAGATTTTGTCCACCGGGTGTCCCAAAAAAGGTTCCGACGTTTGACTAAACGCAGAGAAAAAAGTTCCGACCCTGTCAATTTCTATTTATTCTAGTTAAATGCTGGGCAAATCAACTTACAGTTTGGCATATCGTGGGAAGAAATTAGTTATCTGAAAATGGAGTTATGAGCTATAACAATCCATGTTCATGTTGAAAGCCAAACCAGAGACGTTTGTGCGTCTTCCTGCATCATCGCGGTGAAGGGGGACTCCCCGGATGAGCAACACTCATATTGGGTCGAAAATTCGTTTATCTTAGTGACCAGCAAGAGTTTTGTTCACTGAGCATATTCAAAGTAAGGTCTGAAGAATTGAATCAAACTGTTTGCTGCTGCTATTACTGTATTATGCCAGTAGGGAATTTAATTTGTAGAGATTATTTATCTTTACTGTTTCACAGAGTAGAGCAAACTGTCTTTTCTTATGAAAATAGTTTTATTGTTTGTTAGACCTGTGATATTACGCAAAAGTGCATTTTCCCGTGTTTCTCCATTAGAAATGCATTCAGCCTAGTTTCCATGTGGTCAAGCAATTTGTGTACTCTCGCCGTCAGAAATGTGACAATAGGAATGGACCTTGCACTGCACTGGCAAAGTAAAAAATTTGTATTTTACTGAGACCTATTAGATTTCGACCCAATTTTAGCGTTGCTCATCTGGGGAGTCCCCCTTCACCGCAATGATGCAGGAAGGCGTACAAGACTCTCTATGGTTTGGCCTTCGACACGAACAAGAAATGTTATAGCTCATTATTCCATTTTCAGATAACTAATTTCTTCTCACGATATGCCAAACTGTAAGTTGAAATGCCTAGCATGTAACTAGAATAAATAGAAATTGCCAGGTTCAGAACTTTTTTCTCTGCGTTTAGTCAAACGTCGGAACTTTTTTTGGGACTCCCGGTATAAGAAGAAAGAATTGATAGTTTGCAAATAAGTACATCCTTTTCACCCATGTGGTAGCCAACAATCTCTCTCTCAATAATATTATTTTGTTTTTGTGCAGCATAAACAGGAAAGAGGACAAATTTCATCTTGGGTCATCAGTACAGGTTGGTCTTTTTAGAAGAAAGATTGAATTAGTTATTGAAATTTATTTTGTTAAAGTAGGTCATTTCTTTCCTTATTTATTTGCAATTTTGTGATAGCCATTTGGTGAAAAGTGTCTCTAGTAAAAGAACTTTCAGCTTGCTAACAATGATAATTAAATAACTAGTCCCCTAGGGATACTCCATAAGTAACATTAGTTTTTCCTCTTTTTCTCTAACGCAATGCATGCCTTGTTTCAATTTTTTGTACAGAAACAAGATGTTTTTCATGGTTTAGAAGGTCACACGCGCGTGAATATGAATCTAATTGAAGACTTATTATAGCAATCTTGTGAAACACCATTTTCGTAAAATTGCTCGTATTT
The DNA here is from genome assembly GCA_004194415.1 of Aurelia aurita. Lineage (NCBI taxonomy): Eukaryota > Metazoa > Cnidaria > Scyphozoa > Semaeostomeae > Ulmaridae > Aurelia > Aurelia aurita. The sequence goes on along the minus strand of REGM01000082.1, from coordinate 9,439 downwards.
CTAGAATGGAAAGACCGATTTCGACCCCATCAGCAAGCGCCCATCAGCAAGCGCCCAAGCGCCCATCAGCAAGCACCCATCAGCAATAAATAATAATGTATTGCAAACATTTACCAAATTTCTATAATGTACTCATAAATTCTCAATGTAACTTTGAAAAATTCATTTCTAGCAATTCGACAGCGTTATCAAATTGGTGGACTATTTTATGAAGAATGACATTGAACTGAAACAAGGTGGAAAAACAAAACTAATCAAGGCACGGCCAAGGAAGTAGAAGTGCGAATGAAAATAGATATTGGCCAAAAGAGAATAACTTCAAGGTATTCGAGAAGAATCAATTGACACTTTTATTAAAGTTAAGTGGAGATGTTTTGTTATGTTAGTCTCGTTTATATTTGTAAGTGAGTAAGGTGGGAACAGTCTCATCATCTTTTAATAAGGCACACTATTGTAACTCATCTTGAACAAGGACTATGACCCGGAGGGGGGGGGGGGGGTACAC
>REGM01000819.1:7488-20675 GCA_004194415.1 Aurelia aurita | reverse complement strand
AAAAGTTCTTGTTTTCTTGACTTTATTATACTAAACAACCAAGACGAAACAATCTTTACTTGCAATTATAATAATAATAATAATAATAATAATAATAATAATAATAATAATAATAATAATAATAATAATAATAATAATAATAATAATAATAATAATAATAATAATAATAATAATAATAATAATAATAATAATAATAATAATAATATAATAAAAATATATATATCGAAGACAAAGAATGGGAGAAGATCAGCCAATACAGTGAGCTGAAGCTGGAAGTAATGAGATTATGGAATGTATGTTAAAGCAAAAGTGATTCCAATAGCGGTTGGGGCACTTGGTTCCATCCCAAAAAAAGATGAGAGAATATTTGAAGAGCTTAGAATCGCCAGATGACATTCACTGCATCCAGAAGTCAGCCCTCCTTGAAACAGCTGGGATACCAAGAAAAGTATTGAGTGTCTGAGTCTACTTGTTGTAGCTTGACATTTGCTGAACAGATCCTCCAAACTATGAACTCGCATATCTTTAACTTTCAGGTTGTCGTTAATTCTTTTCCTTGTGAATAATTCCGTTATCATATGACAGGGTCTTTTTTGTTTTCTCTGATGCAAGGACTCACTTCCCAACAGTAACGAATTAGAGACTAAAGTTTATTGAAACCGAATGTCTCCTTCTGAATTCTTTTCAAATCGAACGCCTGCCTCAAAATCAAAATCTTATTTCGAAACCGGGGGTAAATTCAATTCCGGCTGCGTGGCAAATCGAGGACAAAAATTGGCGGATGCAACTTCGTAGCAAATTTCAACTCGTATCTTGATCCCGAGAAACACTTAGAGTCCCATTCAGTTTTAGCGATAACCATCCGATTCAATGAGCGATACTGAGACTAAAGTAAAGAACCTATGCACACGCGAGAACCATCAAAACATTAGGATGTCGGTAAACAACGTCATTTTCAGAAAAGTCTGTTGTTTGAGTTCAAAAGCGATGGTTGAGACAAACGAACGATATACATACAATCCGATTTGTTCTTCTGGTGTTAAATCGGCTTGTTCTTCGCACGAATCAAATTGATGAGTGTGCGACGAAACGCGTTTTTGGTTCTTCGACGTTGCTCTTTATTGCAGCTATTAACTTATTATCTCTCCTTTCAGGGTTTTACGTTGATTCGTTGTTTCTATTGCAGGATTTAACAGTTTCTCCCTGGTTACAGGTTTATTTGGTTGTTATTCTTTTACAGGAGTTAACAGCTTCTTTCCACATATTAGGGACTTGATTAAGAACAAGAATTCCGTGTCGGATTAAAACTGGTCAAAAATTTCGCAAACAACCCCATTTAAAAAAAACGAGATTTGTCAAACCTTGTGGTTTTGAAACCATCTTTTTCTTTGCTGGCAAATCGAATGGACTTTTCAGCGACAAAATCCCTCTTTTACTTTCTGCTTCCTTTCCAACATATGCATCTTTTTGGCCCATACCCACCATCACACCCTGCAAAAGGGAATTAGTAAATTAAACCTACATAATCTAAGGCGTATAGATAACAATTTTAAGGGAATTAAACCCTCCTCGTTCTTCAGCATGCGCAGATTTTAAAGGCAAATGCTTGGATCATAGAAGCCGCAGTAAACAGGGGCATATTCTCACTGCATTGCAAACTCCGAATAACAAAAGGGCTAGGTCCCAAGTGGCTAATTGTCATTTGGTAGCCCTCTGCACGTGACATTAAGGCTACAAAGGGATTCGTTGTATTTAACCGTGAGCTGGACCATGCCTAGTGCATTCCAAGCAACAGTCTCTGCGAAAAAGCGAAAAGTCGACCGATCCCTCCCCCCACAAGGACGGTTCACTGGTCTTTAGCAACCTTGCTACCAAAAACAGAATCTCCGGTGCACTCTCCATATCTTAGTCGGTTTGGTAGCAGAGGTGCGTAATCCAGTGAAAATACGTTACGATTCTATACAGCCGAATCCGATTCTTGCTAATCGTTTTCACATGTCTCCGCTTTTTGTGTGTACATTAGAAACGACGCATTTTTGAAGCGATCCGTTTTTCTTTGGCACCGTTTTCATCAGCGTTTTGAAAATTCCCTGTTTTAACCCTATCAATACCGGGCTGTTTGGACCTTGTAGTATCTAACAAAGTGCCCCCCCCCCCTCCCCCCTTCATAACTGTGTAAATAATGCAGATATAAAGGCGAGACTTGGTACAATGGTGTACAGTAACAAAATATACACAATAGGGTACTTTTTTAATTCCTTATTACATCTTTGAAGCTACAATGACGTCATAATTGAGGAAATTGGCAATATTTTCTAACTATCGGCAATATTGGCAATATTTAAAGTTTTATTTGGTAATTCCTCCCATAATGGCTCTAGAATGTATCACAAATCATCAAAGAGCAAAGATTGGCAATATAATATCTATCTAAGGTAATTGTTTATTTCATTCATTCATTATCTATTTGCACCAGTTCGTTATTGTTTCCTTAAAAGCCTAATTACTGATGCATATACTTTGAAATGCCTCAAAATCATCTAAAACGACCAAGAGCACCAACTTTGGCTATACAATTTTATCTATGACATTTATTATTAGTTATATGACGTCGTAAACTTTCTCGATGACGTCATTAAATTAAAAATGTCTGACGTCACCAAAATGAATAAAATTATACATCATCTGAAAGCTCTCATCGAGAGCTATCGAATGGTGGTATTCTCGATGATTTGTGAGCATCTTGGCAAAAACGATAATCACTTCTTTAGTTTTCTAGCCCACCACGCGTTGAAAAGATGTTGATCACGTGATCAGTGTCTACCATGTTGAAAAAAAAATTCTANCTAACATTACTTTTGGACTATTTACCTGATGTCTTGGACGTCCGACTAATGTTCTGACTTCAACCTTTGGTTTGATATCACCAGCTAAGCCCGCTTTGACAGTATGCATGCCGGTATCAAGAACAATAGCCGCTGGCATTTCCGCTATTTCTTCTTCTTGTTCCAACTCGTCTAATTCTGCCATCAATTCATCACCCCCCATACCCATGTCGTCATCAATATCTTCATTTTCTATATTTCCTCTAGAAACTTTATCTTCTATCATATCAGTGCGTGTATATATGTCATCATCATATATTTCAGGCGTGCATTCATATATTTCTGCACATTCATATATTTCTGCACATTCATTCAAATCATCATCAAACTCTCCTGAACCCCAAGAACATGTCGAGTATTTTTCTTCGTCTGACAAACTTAAAAAATAAAAGAAGGTGGTTATTTGAAAGTGGTATTAAATTTTCTTTTGTAAAACATACATTTTGTATAAAAACATAAACCTATACATGAGGGTTAAACATAAAATATATCATTTTGACTCAAATGGCAGTTAAATAAAAAAAGACACTCTTAGTTATCATCCTCATACAAATTCTAACAAATTCTCGTTCAAAATTTTTTGCAGCAGTCTTTCTTACCTTTCAAGAATTTTCACATGTGTTTGGATAATTCTTCAGAATTCCTTAAGAATTCTTTGAGGTCAAGGCATGTACTGTATCTAATGTTTTGTACTCGTACTGCAAAAATCTATCAAATTTCGGCTCGTTATTCTCACTAATGTCTTCAACTAATTTATGAGATATATACAATCCTAATTTTCGCATGCATGTCTCCTTCATTTATCTAAGATTGGTCAAAGTTACACCGTTCATGTTGATTCAGACTTTGACAGAACACGTTCTTTTAGTGTATCGTCACAACAACAGTTTCTGCCATTTTAATAGCGGAAGGTGAATCTAATTGAAAAACTCGTGTGTGTTCTTGGACACAGTCAACAGTAAACATATTCAAGAACTGCTACAAATTCAATAAATGTTCAAAATAAATTAAATGCTCTTGGGCAACCAGCATGCATTGCAGCCCTATTTTTAAAGGTGGCCTAATTTCCTGCTGCATGAAAATAATTTTGTGATGTCGCTCAAGTCAGCAGCACGTCGTTGCAGCCCCAGATTCAGCCATATTTCTCCTTAGGTGTGTCGAATATTGGACTTGAATATAATGAAATCCAAGAAATCCACGAGAAACAAAACAAACTATTGAAATGCATGCCGGTTCTCCAAGTGCCTTTAATGCCTGAGTCTTTGAAAGGAGTTAGCAGTTTTCAAATCGGATACATTGGATACAAATCGGTGGTGGAATTTATCTTGACCTAACGCGTGACAGGATCACAGAGATCTGAATTTTTTTTACTCAGCTGGTAGTGGAATAAAAATGAACCAACTTACCTGTCAAAGTCATCAACCTCGTAATAAGTACTCGCACCAGAAACTTCTGATTTCTGTTCGTCTTCATCAAACGCCATGTAACTCAAAAGATCAACATTTTCTTTCTCAACCAATTCAGTGATAGATGGTCCTTCCGTCGGGTCAAATTTCTCTCCATCTTTTCGTTCTTCGATCGCAACGAAACTTGTGAATTGAGTAACGATGGAATGTTCTATGCTTAGCTTGATAATTTTGTCCTTCATTTCTCGTTTCAGCATTTCGTGTTTTGTTCGATCTTCATTCAAGCTACCATCCTCCCAATCCTTTATCACGGCACGAGCTGCTAGGCGATGAAGGGTCTGCAAGAAAATGAGGAAAACGCCAGTAAATTGGGCGAAATTGAATGATACGTCTTGTATATCATCTTGTTCCTCAACTTGAAAGATTCTTCATATACGATTGTGTCAAGTATAACATAAATTTCAGAGATTATTGTTGTTTCATTCCCATAGGAAAAGATGATAAAATATTAGCTTGAAAAACCGTATTTTGTACAACTGTATTTTATGCATCGAATTTGTAGCCACAAAACTACATCTTGTGATTTCATAGACAGAATGGAAACTGTGCGTGCATTCGCGAAATTCGTAACCTTGACAGCCCCCCAGCTCCCTGCAATATTTCTCCAAATAAAGCAACATCATTTCTTCATAAGGATCTAAACTCTTGATTAAGACAACAAAACGCTTTAAGTGAATTTTGAATGTAAGATGCAGCAGCTTCCCCCCTGTTCTTTTTGTTCTGTTTCGTACATATTGTAATGGTTAGTTTATTGTAAGTGTCTCTCATAGTGGGAACACGATGACCTTGTGTCTTTTCCTGCTATGAGACGCACAGTTAATTGTAAATAGTAGTTTATATTTTAAATTTTTTGCTGAATATCAGGCAGCTCATAAAAATATCCCCACAACTCCAAAGCCATTTATAGACACATGTCTGAATTAATTTAACCCATGATACAGACACACAACATGTTTTTAAGATCAATAACATATCAATTTAATCGTTGATAATTTCTAAATTTTACCAGCTCTTTGGGCCAGCAGATAAAAAATTTCAGTAACTGGATTCTAGCTTAATCATTAACTTTTCCTTGGATAACAAAAGAAGTATTCATTTATCAAAAGCTCGGACAAGTCGTAATTGCTTTCCGTAACAGTTGGAGTAAGAAAAAAGTGAATAAACTACAGTAGTGTAATCTAGTGAAACTACCATATGTTTCAAAATTTGTATAAAACTAAACAGTAAATATTTGACTGTTTTTGGGTAAATAGAGAAAAGTATTTGTTTTGCTTATTAGTGATTTCTACAAAGAATAAAGCATCTGAAAGAAAAATCTCAAAATTAAGTTGAAGCTTTATCGAAACAAAGGATTTGAAACTTTACGAGGCGGTTGGATGGTTTTTGCATCATGATTTTTCAAGTAGGTGGTACATTCTTTGGTACACCCAGTAAAGAACTAATTATCGCTTTCGTTACACTTCTCTTTAGATCAAATACAGTCGTGGCCAAAAGTTTAAGATCACATTTTAATCGATAACATTTGTTGACGCAATGAGCTGCAATACTACTGCTCTGACATTTGAGTTGTCTTTGAGTTGTTGTAGGTCAACTTTCCACGTAGATCCCGAATTTCGATGTTGTATTTTGAAATTTTGCACCATTTTGCTATGACGTCACAATGAAATTAATAGGAATTATCGGAAATTGTAGTGGTCCTGCCGACAAGGGGGTTGACCCAAAAAATGTGTTACTCACCTGGATTTGACATCAATCCATGCACAATTCATTTCTTTCATTTTTTTCCAAAATATCAAAACTCCGCTAAAAGGACGGCCGCAGGGAAACCGTCACATGAAGGTTTTCAGTCAATAGCTATGGCCATAGGTTTAAGGCCATTTAGCGTATTTTTAACACTAATTTCCCGAAGCAGTATACACTTTGCGAAAACATTGAAAGTAAGAAAATGAATAAATGTCCATACCTTGCCCGTAGTAACATTCAAGTCGGTAGTTGAAACCATCGTGGATAATTCTCGATCACCAATCTTTGCACTAAGGGTAGCCATCCGACAGTGTGGTACAAAGCCGTATACGACTTGTCTGTAACCATTGAAAAGACACACGACATCTTTGGGTGCCTGATGAAGAAATTAGGATGGCGTAAATTTGATTAAAAATATTTTCTTTCAAAATTGGAAAATTTATAGAAAAGACCACTTCCTTGGAATGAATGAAGAGTAAAAGCATCGCCCGACATTTAGTTATTGGAAACTTTCTTTTACTATAACATAGCTACTTCCTGGCGCCTCGAACTTCAAGATGAAATGTTCTTGAATGATGACTCTCAAAATAGGATCCTTGCAAGTTGAAGCTAAGGTCTTTCGTATAAGACAGGAAAGAAGAAGCCTTAAAGAGAGCCCTGGGGAACAACTAAGTAACATTTTTCCATTACCTAGGCTAGGGTGATTTCCCATTTTTCTAAAAGCTGAACCAAAACATTTATAACTGCATGTGCTAGTGGTAAGAGAATGAACAAAGCAAAGGCATTAGATACCTGAAGTGGTGCTGGAGCATCGTGATCATGTTGCTGCCATTCGACTTTCACACATGTTAATGCAGGCTGTTGTGCCTTCTCAATTTGTCTCTTTATCTTCTTCTCCCATTTCGATTTTGCTTTGTTGTCAAAAAATTCACTTGCACCAGCACCAACTTGAGACAGCTTTGTAAGAAGATGTCGATTAGCCGTAGAATCAAAGCCAAACGTAAATAACCTCACTGCATTTGAATGTTTCTGGATGGCTGCCATTGAAGATATTTCTTCTGAAATATGCCCATCTGATAACAAGAATACATTCACTGGGTTCTCGCAGGACTCTTCGGCCATAAGATGGTATTTTCGTAACACTCTCCAAAGATCAGTACCTCCTTTATTTGCCTGCAATTTGCTAATGAACGAGTGAGCCAATTTCATTCGGTCCATCGACTTTTTCACACATGTTGGGAACAATTTATCATAACCTGTGCCAAAAGTGATGATATTTAAATTGGCATTATCTGGTAGGCGCATCAGTATGAGCATTGCAACTTTCTTTACATCATCAAATGACGATTTCATCGAATTCGAACAATCGATAAGCAAAATAAATTCATTCTCAGAACTTATACCATCTTCAAATTCTGGGAAGAAAGTAAGCATACAAGCTTGATCATCTAAGTTATCGGGATTCTGTTCCGTCCACATTCTTGGCACATGGATTTCTGCAAGGCCGATTAAAAGCTGAAAACGTTCTCCGAGATCGGTGTGGTTCGATTGTAATCCAATAACAGCTTTTGTTTCAGTTTTCTTGATCTTCAGCGAGTGAGTTGGTGATGTTATTTCTTTGATTTTGAAAGGCATGTCAACTGCAACTTGAAGGGAAAATGGATTTTCATTGTTCATCACATCCACCCTTTTTACGTCAGTTTGAGTTGTCTCCTCCAGCGCAGCATCACGTCTCCAAGGTGCCACTGATCCTGGTATTGAAAAGCTGATCAATTCTCCTTCTAACGCCAGTTCAGCAACATATGTGATCTTAATAAGCACGTGTGCAGATGCCGGTAGATTCCCAACACTAACTGTAAACACATCCGGTTTTTCTTCATCCATAAGATAGGCCCCATGTCCTTTACTAATTGCTTCTTTATACTCCTTATGAGCCTGTTCTTTCTCTTTCACTTGGCCTATGACATGTTTCCCATTGATAAATGCTTCGAAGCCACACACTGCTGCCATTTCATTGAGTGGAAATACATACTTGGCTTCAATCGATTCATTTCCTTCATTTTTGTACTCTTGCAAGACAACAACTTCAGCAGCGAGATCAAAGAGTTTCGCTCTTACATGCACGGATTGCAACGGTATTTGTACATCACCATTCGTTTGTAAACCAGGCACAACTTTACCTAAAGGATCTACGACTTCGAGTACATCATCCAATGAGATATCACTCTCGACACTGCTTTCCAGATCCGAGCCTATTCCCTCATCTTCTGATAATGATATCTCCGATGGTCTTGAATCTGAGGCCAGAGTGAATTCGACCAAATACCTTTTGGAGGGAAGAGAAAAAAGTTAATATTATTCAATAGACCCAAGCCCCAGTAGTTGTCCTCATTGTATCGTAAGTACGGTCATTGCTGCAAATCTTTCCAATTTTCTGTCAACTTCTGACGGATTTCACATCTGCATTGCTTCACTTAAATGCATGGGTGTGTTTGATTGGTAATTCCAAACCTACCAAATTCTGAAAACAGAAGACTTCGCAGAGACGGAAATTTATTTCCCAATCAAACACATAAATCTTGAAACAGTAGGTTTCGGATTCACCACCAGGGCTTGCTAATGAAACGAGAATCCCTCCAAAGTCTGCCAAACCTCCTTCCTTTTGGAGAAGAAGGTTCAGAAAGCCTACAAAAGCTACCGTTTTGAGAATTTCGGAGTCAATCAAACACAAATTCCGAGTCTACCAAGTCTACCGTTTTCAGAATTGGTACCAATCAAACACGCCCCATATTGTTGCCAAATTGCATAGCTGACGAGAAAAGCAAATCACAGAAACCAAACGCTGCTGATAACGGTTGTCAAAAATCCTTAATGTTTAGCCAGAGCCAAAAGAATCTTACACCTTTTGGAAAATTATAAAAAATAATGCAATAGCCCGATCTCAAAGAGCCTTGTATGTATCAATCTACCGGGTGGATCAGAAAAAACTTGGGGTGTTTGCCAATTTTTATTGATGCAAGTTAATTCGCAAATTTGTTTCTTTTGAAACTCATTGCATAGGAAAAAGGTTAACTTAGATATAAAAATGTATTTTGTTGAAATTGGTCTTTCCATTCCATAATTATGAGCGATTTTAGTAAAATAGCGTTTCGCAATATTCCGAAAATAGACCTTCAAATAGCTCCATATTCATGCACGCGTGAACTTCTAAACCATGACAAACATACTGTTTCTCTACCAAAAAATTGAAACAAGGCATTCATTCATTCATTCATTCATTCATTCATTCATTGTGTTAGAGCACAAAAGGAAAAACCTATTGTTTTTTATTTTGTATCCCTAGGGGACTATTAATTTAATTGTCATTGCTAGAAAGCAAAAAGTTCTTGAAAACCATACCTTTTCACCAATATAGCAAAATCACAAAATCGCACATAAATATGGAAAGAACGGACCGATTTTAACAAACTAAATTTCTATAACTTCTATAACTATAATTCTATAACCTTTCTTCTGCAATATAAAACTTCAATAAACCCAATCTGGCTTGTTTTTCACTAAAATATGGCTTGCTAAACGCCCCACGTTTTTTCTGACTCACCTGGTATAAATGTCTAACTTCAAGTTAAAGACAAAGTTTGGGTATCTTTGTTCACATTTAAGTGCCATAAAGGTGTTCGAGAAGTGATATTGGTTGCAAAGTATTCCCTAAGCCTATACAAAAGGCTTGTCAGTTTTTTACCTACAAGAGATTCTGTAACAATATCTTTGTCTTCAAGACATACAAGCCTTTACAAACGAGGACAATAAGGTTTTTCAACTCAAAGCAATATATTCAAAATTCATCGCCCTTGACAAGAAAAACCTTCATAAAAATGTGATGTTCTGATCGCTATTTCTATTTTCTACACATGAATGTTGACTTATATATCAAAATTTGGTCGCTAAATGCAAGTTAGAATTTATCGCTATATTAAAGAAAGAATCTTTGACATTGCTCAATTAGATTAATTTCTACGATTTTTCAAACGGTGCGAGTTTGCCTGGCTCACCTGGTATAGGTACGAGAAAGTCGTGACGCTCTAAAATACCTTGCTAGCATTAACCATCAAAGCAGCTTGGTCCAAGTTGCTTTGATTTTTAATGGTAGAAAGGTTTTCTTGCATGTGGAAGCGAGGCATAAAGTATCAAATTGAAACAATCATATTTAGTTACCACTGAGAAAAGCTTCACCCTATCTGAAAAGTCATAACACACCTTAGTTGTTGTTGTTGTGTGTGGTTCTTATACGTGAGTATTTACTGTATGCTGTGCTGTTACTAAGGGCCTACTAAGTACAAAACTTCGTCAGCCAAAGTAAATACAACAAGACAAAACATACCGTATTCGTTGCTGAGCAGCATCATAAACAACGAATTCATCATCTTTAAATTTTGAGATTTCTTTATCTGTATTTCTCACTCCATGAGTGCTGTTGAATCCTTTAGGTGGCTGATTTAAAGTTTTGTCATATTCGTGGAAATCTTTACATTTGCCTAGAGCAACTTCATTCACCAATGCAAATCGTGAACCTCTGCTTTCTGATGGCTTTGAATATTTTGCACATGTACTACAAACNAGAAGGTGGCCTANAATAAGCACGTGTGCAGAGGCCGGTAGATTCCCAACACTAACTGTAAACACATCCGGTTTTTCTTCATCCATAAGATAGGCCCCATGTCCTTTACTGATTGCTTCTTTATACTCCTTATGAGCCTGTTCTTTCTCTTTCACTTGGCCTATGACATGTTTCCCATTGATAAATGCTTCGAAGCCACAAACTGCTGCCATTTCATCGAGTGGAAATACATACTTGGCTTCAATCGATTCATTTCCTTCGTTTTTGTACTCTTGCAAAACAACAACTTCAGCAGCCAGATCAACGAGTTTCGCTCTTACATGCACAGATTGCAACGGTATTTGCACGTCCCCATTCGTCTGTAAACCAGCCACAACTTTGCCTAAAGGATCTGCGACTTCGAGTACATCATCCAATGAGATATCACTCTCGACACTGCTTTCCAGATCCGAGCCTATTCCCTCATCTTCTGATAACGATATCTCCGATGGTCTTGAATCTGACGCCAGAGTGAATTCGACCAAATACCTTTTGGAGGGAAGAGAGAAAAGTTAATATTATTCAATAGCCCCAAGCCCTAGTAGTTGTCCTCATTGTATCGTAAGTACGGTCATTGTTGGAAATCTTTCAAATTTTCTGTCAACTTCTGACGGATTTCCCATCTGCATTGCTGCACTTAAATCCATAGTGTTGCCAAATTGAATAGCTGACGAGAAAAGCACATTACAGAAACCAAACGCTACTGACAACGGTTGTCAAAAATCCTTACTGTTTAACTAGAGCCAAAAGAAACTTGTACCTTTTGGAAAATTATAGAAAATAATGCAATAGCCCGATCTCAAAGAGATATCAATCTAGGTATAAATGTCTAACTTCAAGTTAAAGACCAAGTTTGGGTATCTTTGTTCACATTTAAGTGCCATAAAGGTGTTCGAGAAGTGATATTGGTTGCAAAGTATTCCATAAACCTATACAAAAGGCTTTTCAGTGTTTACCTACAAGAGATTCTGTAACAATATCTTTGTCTTCAAGACATACAAGCCTTTACAAACGAGGACATTAAGGTTTTCAACTCAAAGCAATATATTCAAAATTCATCGCCCTTGGCAAGAAAAACCTTCATAAAAATGTGATGTTCTGATCGCTATTTCTATTTTCTACACATGAATGTTGACTTATACCGGGTGAGTCAGAAAAAACGTGGGGCGTTTAACAAGCCATATTTTGGTGAAAAACGAGTCAAATCGGGAATTTTGAAGTTTTATATTGCAGAAGAAAGATTAAATTAGTTATAGAAATTTAGTTTGTTAAAATCGGTCATTTCTTTCATTATTTATTTGCGATTTTGTGATATAGCCATTTTGGTGAAAAGTATCGCTAGTATAAGAACTTTCAGCTGCCTAAACAATGACAATTTAAATGACTAGTCCCCCAAGGATAAAACATAAGTAACATTAGTTTTCCTTTTGTGCTCTAACATAATGCATGCCTTGTTTCAATTTTTTGGTAGAGAAACGGTATCTTTGTCATGGTTTAGAAGGTCACACGTGCATGAATGTGAATCTAATTGAAGGTCTATTTTAGCAATCTTGCGAAACACCATTTTACTAAAATCGTTCATAATTCTGGAACGGAAAGACCGATTTCGACCAAACAAATTTTCATATCTAAGTTAGCTTTTCTGCTATGCAAAGAACTTTAAAGAAACGAATTTGCAAATTAAACTACATCAATAAAAGTTGGCAAACACCCCACGTTTTTTCTCACTCACCCGGTATATCAAAATTTGGTCCCTCAATTCAAGTTAGAATTTATCGCTATATTAAAGAAAGAATCTTTGACATTGCTCAATTAGATTAATTTCTACGATTTTTCAAACGGTGCGAGTTTGCCTGGCTCACCCGGTATAGGTACAAGAAAGTCATGGCGCTCTAAAATACCTTGCTAGCATTAACAATCAAAGCAGCTTGGTCCAAGTTGCTTTGATTTTTAATGGTAGAAAGGTTTTCCTGCATGTGGAAGCGAGGCATAAAGTATCAAATTGAAACAATCATATTTAGTTACCACTGAGAAAAACTTCACCCTAACTGAAAAGTCATAACACACCTTAGTTGTTGTTGTTGTGTGTGGTTCTTATGCGTGAGTATTTACTGTATGCTGCGCTGTTACTAAGGGCCTACTAAGTGCAAAACTTCGTCAGCCAAAGTAAATACAACAAGACAAAACATACCGTATTCGTTGCTGAGCAGCATCATAAACAACGAATTCATCATCTTTAAATTTTGAGATTTCTTTATCTGTATTTCTCACTCCATGAGTGCTGTTGAATTCTTTAGGTGGCTGGTTTAAAGTTTTGTCATATTCGTGGAAATCTTTACATTTGCCTAGAGCAACTTCATTCACCAATGCAAATCGTGAACCTCTGCTTTCTGATGGCTTTGAATATTTTGCACAAGTACTACAAAAGAAAGGTGA
>REGM01000818.1:9640-20766 GCA_004194415.1 Aurelia aurita | reverse complement strand
CGTTGCATAAATAAACAGTTAAACACCTCATCAGATGCCAGAACCTCCATTGCCTTTCAACTTCACAACAGAGGCATTGAAGTATTGAACTGCCTTGGCAACAATTTTACATGTAAACACATTGCATCTGAGTTTGATAAGGTGAACCTTGGAAAAAACACTGTCAGTTTTGTAGAGAAATCACTTCCAGTTATATTAAAAAGAATGACTTTGTGTGAACATGATGCAAAAGCCAACCTCAACTTATAGCTGGAGTTGTCACTTCACAATACAGATATTTACCTTCACCAAGTACTGTACCATGAAACTTGCAACATATTACCAGAGAATAAAACACACTTTAGATGAAGATCTTCACAGATAGCTTTACACATTATGCAATACAGGACTGCAATAACAATTTACTTAATGTACTGAACAAAGCAGCTTTATATTTTTCACATTTGTACCAAACATAGTTCTGTCTTTATTATACATATTTACATCAGTAGCCAAATATTGCATTGCTTCTTTTGTGCAGCTTTGCTTACAACTGCATTAATCACTCCTTATTGATGGTTCAAATACTAAAGAAAGGGCAAGACCAGGCAAAGTCCCATGGAGATGTTTTTTTCATATATCCAGAACTGGAGATGTTTCTTTCAAATCGCTACTATGCAGCACTATGTGAATGCTATTTATTGGTAATTCCAAATAGTAGTAGCTGAATGAATTTTTAGACGGTTGATCTCTTGATGTCAACATAACTGCCTGTATAAAGCATTGATACTGTAAAGCCAACAAAACGAGCAAGGTATCCACTTTTCTTCTGCATTTTGGTTCAGTTCGTTTCCAATGCCCAAAACGCCGCACTCACTGACTACTGTTATTTCTAGTCATAATAAGAGTACCTTGTTTGGGTTAGGAAAAAACATAAACAAATTTATTGACTGATTTGATAGACATATTGAATAAAGAAGTAAAAATGAGGTTATCTGTATTACCAGTTTTCTCCAAGCAATCTTTGATTGTTGTGTCACACATCTTTTGCCAAGCCACTTGAACCATGGGATTCTCTCTTATTAACTTGCGCGCCAGATTCACAGCATCTCCTTGGTGTTTTTCTACAAAACTAATCTTGAAAAATCGTTGGCACATCATTTCAAGCTGGACAAAAAACATTAATACTGCATCAGTGACATGAGTTAGGCCACCACGATTGTGATTCTCCATGTGTGACAATGTGTCGGGATAATCGGTTAGTCCAAGAACTTGATCACACGTCAGAGTTAACTTTCGAAAAGTCTGTAAAAGAGTCATTTCAAAATGAACTCTATCGATTACATTTTGGCACTTGGAACCCGCACATTCTTTGATGTGTAGCGGCTTGCAGCACCTTTCTCTTTGAACAGAACCCAACCTGCCAATTTTCAGACTTTTCCAAGCTCTTGTTTTGATCAGGGGCGGATCCACACCGAAGTTGAAGGGGGGGCAACCTGCAGAGAGGGCGCAGAAAATACAATAGAACGAAAACGCGCGAAAATTGTTTGACTCCAGTTTAAGAAGATTCTTTGGTTTTTCTTCTAAATAATGCCTTGATTTGTATGTTTCACCCCATATTCTAATCAAAACAGTTAAACAAAGAGTGCGGTAGAGTCATGATGAGGGGCGCATTTCTCGCCAAAAGGGGGCGCAAAGCTGAGTTTTCATCGTGAAGGGGGGGCAGGTGCCCCCACTTGCCCCCTAAATCCGCCACTGGTTTCGATAATATGGTTGTTGATAATATCTCGTTGGGATTCTCGTTGACTTTGAGCTTAGATATCAGCATTCCTGTTGCAAAAAGTGAAATAACATGATGATTTAGAAGAGAAATTATTTCTATATCACTATATGATCACGGGCATGATGCCACCAAAGGGTGGCATCATTGTTTCATTTTTATCAAAATCCTTTTCGCTGTATGGCAGACCCAACAGTGAATATCAATCGAAATTCAGTGTGTGACGCAAGGGTCTTGTACAATAACTTCTTTCCGTGATCCGCTGCTTTTATTGCAGTCCGTATCCTATAAAAAGAGGACGCAAGCAACAATTTGGAGGTACAATTTCCCACCTGAGCCATGGGAGATTCTCGAGTTCTAATTTATTCTTATCGACAAATATTTGCAGACCATCATATTAAAAAAACTGGGACATATATAGGTAAATGTTAGTGTTGTTGTTATTCCTAAAATATCCAAAAGAAAACGCATGTTTCGTAACTTCTCATGCCCCTACCCCCTGATTAAATTTCGCCAAGGGCCAATAGCTTTTGATTAAAGAAACAGTGAAAATGAGGGGGCACGGAATCAAAGGTGGTAATAATGCATTTTTGTGATTGGTCCCAAGTATTTTGCCCATGATTGCTGCAATAACCTGATTCATAAAAAGTTTGTTCATAGACATGGCACAAGACTTTGTTCAGTTGAAGAGTATTGCATAAGAAAATTGTGAAAATGACCTGCTAGTTTTATCCGCAGACCATCAACCATTAATGTCCTTTCCACCAATAACAACCATTAATGATCACATCAACCATTAATGTCCTTTGAACAAATTCATGGTTCTCAAATTCTTCATTCTTGAATCCAGCATCAATTTCCACATCAGTTGCTGCTGATTCATGCACAACTGCAGCCCATCTACGCACAACGGTATCATAGATCTTCAGAGCAAAAAAATCTCTTGCCTTTCGATCCATTTTGGCACTACGCATTGCTTCTTTGATCTCATTTTCCATGTCTGTGCTCACCGGCACATAAATATCTTCCAATTTCTTCCATACATATGCAACAAATTTTGTTATCTTGTCGCAAACGTGTATCTTTTCTTTCAATCTAGTTGCAAGGGCTCTATACATTTGGCTGCGGCAGTTATTTTGGGCCAAGTTGTCAAAGATCGGCTCAATTGCAAGATCATTTAGTAGGGGAATGGATTCATCCCATGAAATGGCTTCTCCTTCTGTCCTTGCCTCTCTTTGTAATGACTCGCTGAATGAATTACCTCTGTTCACGGTTCTCTTCATTTTCATGAGAGATTCACCTTCTTTATACTCGGATGCTCGGACTATTACCTCTTCAAACTTTGTAACCGTGTTTGGCTGCACTGGGAATTTGCTGTCCCATCCCGAGAAGATACTCAGCCCTTTCATTGAACAAGATCTAGACAAGGCCACATAAGCCTGGCCAAATTTAAATATTCCTGCAAGAGAAACTGCCAGTTTGGGGAGTGTCTGCCCTTGACTTTTATGGATAGTCATGGCCCAAGCTAAAGTGGTAGTTGCGTTCTTGTCGCAACTATCATCCCGCTATCATTCTGCGCTCCCCAAGTATGTGCTTTAATCATTAGTGGAAAACCTTTGTTGAAGTCAATGGTTGGTTTATTTTTCACAACTGAAATAACTGTGCCTATCAAACCGTTTACCAACCCTTTTTTGGAATATTGCGCAATAACATCAACTTAGCCCCTACCTTAAAACAAGGGCTTCTGGATAGGGACATTTCGCTAATTTTTCACGCCGAGAGCCGCTATCTACTGCCTTTGATACATATTCTTTACCAGGCAATGTACGCAAGACAACTAAATTCTTCATTTCAGCATCGCTTCTTCAAGGGTATAGGTACACTGTATCTAAATCGACATGGGTCTCTTCGCCACATTTCACTCCTTCAATAATGTTACTTGCAAGAGCACCAAGTTCTCCACCATTTTTCACCTCTTCAAGGAGGATCAAAAGCTCTTCCTCTCACTGATGATAGATTTTGGTCAACCTCAAATTTGCGTTGATGCAAAAATTCCAGTTGACAGCACTAAAGTATTTTCTGTCGTTCAATTGATACCTTTCTTTATCAGCAACTAGGTCAGTCACTAGCGGTAATTGTTTAAAGTCCCCACATAGAACCAGCTTTATAACTCCGAAACATTCATATGTGTCTCTTGCATTGCGTGCAATGAATTCTAGGGTATCAAAGACCTCTTTTGTCAGCATCGAAATTTCATCGATAATGAGGACATCACACTGCTTCCATCTCTTCACTGCTTCTTGATTTGTGACAACTTTTTGTAGAAGCTGATAGCAAGAGCCTCACCCAATGCCGATTCCCGCCCAAGAATGAATGGTGCTTCCTTCAATTGGTGTACTAGCTAGGCCAATTGTAGCAGTTCTACCAACTTTTTCCTTTCCATGTTTCTGCTCTTATTGCAAAGCGATTTCAATAAGGGTCTTTGTTTTTTTCAGTCCCAGCACTGCCTGCAAAAAAGAAACTTTTTCCCGAAACGCACAGATCAATTACAATTTGCTGTTCCCTGGTAAAAATTACATCATCGGTCATCAACATTTTTCTTTCATTGTGATGCCAAAAGTTCGCTACAGAGAGAAGATCACATTTTTGAACCAAAACACCCAAGAATGACAAAACTTAACAACGGAAGTTGAATAATGATATTAACCCTATCTGACCTGGGCGTTTTGAAACACTCAATGCCTGGGGGGCGGATTCGGCCCCCCTACTAATCTCTCTTGTTGTACGAGATATGGCAACCAAATTTGTTACAAAGGTAGTTCATTATATAAACAATAGAAAATTGTTGTCGTTGCTGGAGCACAATTATCATTGTGATGTCATATGACGTCATATAAATGAAAGTGTGTTAAAAGGTCATGAAACTTGACTTTTCATGAAGAAATGAAATGTATAGATAAAAAATATATGTAAAATCATAATTGCAGCGCAGCAACCACGAAGCGGCTTCATAGTGGCAATGTAGATCGGTTTCCATGAAATCATGGATTATGTGACCAATTTGTTACTATAAATAGTCTCCACCCACATGTTCTGCGAAATTGCTGACTGATTTACACCGAGTATTTGTTTCTATAACACGCAACATCAACAACTGTAAACTTCTCAAGTCAATCAAAGGCGTAGGCATAGGCCTTCTTGGTTGCACGTGTTCGCTGTGGTTCCAGGGAAGCTACACAAGCTGGTAAAACTTTCAAGCAAGAAGAGTAACAGGATTTCGTACACTCACGTAAGTAACGCATTTCAGTCATTACATTTTCATTGCAAGTAATTAGGCCCTTGATTCGTTGCTAGGCAACTAAAAACAAAGGAAATTTGGCAAATTTATTGCTCCTCAACAAATATATTTCTATTTCATTAATTACTGAACTGATTTTCTCCGAATTATTTCAAATAGTAGGAAACATATGTTAGATTCAAAATGAATAAGTTGTAGCATTTTTTAGTTTCTTTTTTTAGAACAATTAGCTTTTAATTATCTTCTTGTTTCATGCGCTGACTTTCTTTGCAGTTTGTTCACTATATTGTCCTCTTTGCTAGTAAATATACACTCAAAATGAATCAAATAAACAAGATAAAGCAAATTAGATGCAATTTTTTCATAGTTAACACTTCTTAATTGGAACAATGACGTCATAAATATAAATGATGTCATAGATATTAAGTTTTGCTGATGTCAGCAAATATGAAACAATTATATATCAAATTAAAGTACTCGTCAAAAGCAATTAAATGGTGCATGTTTGAGATCATTCAGACAAACCAGACAAAAACTATGGCAGTTTAGGCCTTCTTTTGTTGACCACTCTCCAAATATGGTATTACTATGGTCACATGATGAAAGTCAAAACAATGAAATGTCAAAAATTTAATTGCCTAATATATTTGATTAAAAGTCACAAAGACTGGTTGTTTATATCTTCTGTTGTTTTAGCGCAATATATCAAAGTTTGGTAGGGGGGCCAAAAACGCCCCCTGCTCTGAATAGGGTTAAAAATGGATCCAATAAAAGTAATGCTAGTAAGCATACCTATCAACCCTCTTGTTTAATTTTCCACCTAGATATCCATATTTGAAAGCTTTCCAGGTATGAAGTTTTATCTTGAATTCATGCAAAGATAGAGCATATTCTTGCAAAATGTCTTCATGCAGAAATTCTTCGAGTTCCTTAGCAAAAACTGTGAGTGTCTTATCTTTACCATCCACAGTTATGTCAATGTGGCAATTTAGTTGCAAACGGCACTTGGAGGCCAACATTCGCTTGAAGCATGATACACATTGAACCAGTTCTCACCTGGCACAATGTTGACCTTTTTTCCACATTTGGAATTTATACATACTGGGTATGTATTAATAAGGACAGTGTTAATGGTTGGGCAGCATGCCAACATGGGCTTTTGCACTGAATGCTGTTTTGTATCATTGTTATATTCTTCTATGGGAATGCTATCCCAGTTGATGATTTCTTCAGATTCACATTTGTCAGCCTTTGTGTATTGGGTTGTGGTTAATTTCAAGCCATTGTATTGCTTTGTTGCGACATGGTAAATATCATGCCACTGATCATCTTTCAAATCAACCAAATCTTCCCAGATAGAGATTGTTATGCTCCCATCACTGCATCACAAACAGGCCTACCTGGTGTTTCTTCAATAGCTTCATTGTTGTTGGTTTTTGTCATTTTTGACTCACGAGTACAAAGTACAAGTAGAGTCTATCGGGTTGGGGTGAAATTTGTGTCCACCGTTGTCATTATTGTCATGGCACTAGGGTTGTGTGATGAAAAGTGCTAGAATCGGCTCGAGTCGATATGAAGCCTTTGGACAATGCAAGGCTACAATGCTCTTCGCAATGTCATACATCAGAAGAGGGCCTTACCTAGCATGGCATTTAGTCTTATTCGCCATTGCGCTAGGGTTGCATTGGGAAGTGATAGTGCCAATATCAAGCCTAGAGAGCGTATGACATCTAGCGGCTAAAGGCCATGCTGGCTTGTTTTGCTGCGTGGTTGCTGCGTGGTGCGATCGCTGGGAATAACAGCCAATCAGATCATTGGTAGTAGCTACTTCGTGCCTTCCCTAGACGCAGGAAGAATTCATGAGTAACGAAAGTGTTGGATCGAAGCAGGTGAGTTTCTTGTCGAGGACATCAAAAAGTTTTGATTATTAGTTCATTAACTTATTGATCTCCAAACAAAAGTCTTATGTGTGGTGTTTCAATCCATAAACAAAGCTCTCCAGACAGCCCTTATCCCAGCAGTGATTCAACTTTTATCACTTAAATTTGAGAACTATTTTAGAATCTCTTATATCTCAAACCAAATGGTGCTAGAAGAAAACTTTCAAGAAATAAAAGGTCAAGAAATGATTGAATTTTCAGAATATCAAAATTTTTAGCATCCAGATTATGAACAGGACCAGATCAAGTATTCTTCTGGAATATCAAGAACTTTTGAGAGCTCCGTAGTCCAGTCGTAGTCCTCCGGCCTAACTTCCCTTCTCGCCCTTCGGCCTAACGCGCTTCTCTTCTCCTGCACTGTCATCCCCGAACAATTATTTGTCAGCCTGAATGTCCGAATTAACTTCTCCATTAGCTCTCAAGACCCCGAAAACTCTCCTTCATCCTCTGAAGTTTCTCTGAAAATGCCGTGTAACTGCTTCTAATACTGTAAGTTTGCCTCCATGTTAAAGCAAACAAAATTTACCGCGATCGTAAAAATGTAAACACAGATATTCGACACGCACTTTCTCTAAAAACTTTGACCTGACCCCTGTTGACCTTTTGTAACCAAAAGAATGCTCAGCCTTTCCTGTATCCAATGGTACTAATCCCGTTGACAAAGCTCCTTTTGTTTAGGCACTGTTGTGCAATTTCTAAGCCATGTTTTTGAAACGCCACATGGCGTCTTCGGGGAAGAGAAGCTGAACTGCGGAGGACGAAGGAGGACATATGGCGTCTTCGGGGAATAAGGGCCTGATTACATGGGGCGGGCTGGCCCGGTTAAACGGGCTCGCTCGCCTAACAGGGCTGAAATGATCTGAACGATTACATGGAGAATTACATGGAGAATTCCAGCCCGGGCTGTGAAATACTTGGCGCCATAATCGTATAATCTGTTCATAAAGCGCATGCGTTGCAGATTTCTCAGCCCGCTTTGCCGGGCTAGCCCAGCCTTGAATCGATTACACGAGAAGAATGTGTAACTTCCAGCCCGTTTTGCCGGGCTAGCCCGGTAGGCAGCAGGCGAGATCTCGGCTAACCGGGCTAGCCCGCTTGCCATGTAATCGAAAGTCTCTCAAACACTATAACTGCTATTGACCCCGGGATCCCGGGTGAAAACCATCACTTCGGTTAACCGGGCTAGCCCGCTCCATGTAATCGGCCCCTAAATCTGTTCGATGCCTCGATATAAACATCTCGTGAGTCACCCCAAGGGTCCTTTGATCTTAGATCTCATCACTTTTTTGTCTCCAATCCATTTTATTGCACCTTTTACAGTGAATGTTGTACCTGGGCTATGCAACTGAATGTCACCAATGTTCACTTTGTTTAGCTGATCTTCTTAATGATATGTTACAGAGGCTCTTGAAATAGTGGATTTATTGTTTGAGTTGGCAGGTCATGATAAATTGTACACTTATAGCTGCTTTCAAAGGTTGATTATTATTCTTTCACATGTTAGTATTGCTTTTTCAATTCAAAACCTTCTTGTTAGATTGTCAATAAGTCCTATTCTCTTCATCCTTTGAAGTTAAATTTCTATGCTATTTTATGTCTCTTGATTGATTTGGTCTCACCAAAACTTGTAAAGAAATAGCTCTTAACCCAACAAGAAGGCCATAACATTGAAGAAAGCTGAGTATTTCTTGGGATACAGTAAAAACCCGCATAAAAGAAACTCCGGATTAAGAACCTCCAAGCTGATTTTTAGCCAATAACACCTTCTATATAATAACCACTTCAGCCTGGCAAATTAAGCAGGTTCTTATACAAAAGATTAATAACGATTGAAACACTGGTGCAAACCCAGGTGTACCTGTGCCAGGTCTAACACGCGGACATCGCGGATATTAAGTTTTTCCAAATTGAAACACTTATAAAACCTATTGATGAAAAGAATATTTGGAGCTGAAATTTGCAAACAGAGTATATCTTTTAGTTGCTATCCCAATGAGAGAACATGAAATATTTAAATTAAGCGCATCGGCCCGCACTCAGCAGGACTGAAAATCAGATATTGAGCCGGTGTCTGGTATTGCTTAGTGTCCAGTTTATTTGGCCACCATATTTCAATGTAACTTTCTATTGTTATTCATCTGGCAGAAGCAAAAAATAGATTATCTTCTAGTTATGGCTCCACCCAGTGCAGCTTATCTAAGTTTTTCCCTTTGAAATATCACTCATTGTGCCAAAGATAACTTGATTGATCTTGAATCTTGAATTGCGGATCTTGAATTTGTGTGAATCTTGAATTGCGGATCTTGAATCTTGAATTAGGGACTCCGAAAGTGTTTATCGAATGTCTTCATTTACAGCGAGAAACAGCTTTGCAGGGGCTGCTCCTTGTTGGTAATCTCGTGGCTATTTTTCATGCACTCTCCGTGAATAAAAATCGTGGAAACATGCTCATTTAACAATTTTTTCCGGAGAATTGGATAATGTCCGCGATGTCCGCATTTTAGGTTTTTCTCTATACGAAAACCTAAAACGCAGACATGGAAATGGCGCAGACATACTTTATTTCGGAGAATTAGATAATGTCCGCGACCAAAATTTGGATGGACCAAAAAAAGCTAATTTTTGAAATTGATTGATAATGATTGAATTTTTTTACTCTACCACTGTGCATGTGTTTTGATGATATAGCAGGTACACCGGCCAAAAAGGCCCCCCATGCCAAAATGTCATAAAGATACCCCATGTGAAATAGGGTTAAGAACCTATTTTGAGACTGTTTTCCTGTAATGCATCCTATATATAAGAATCATTTCAGCCTTTACAGAAAATCACAGGTTCTTTTGTGCGGGCTTTTACTGTATTATCAACAATATCTCAAATAGGGCTCCTGTGTAGGTACATACTCAAATGCCTTTCACAAGTATTGCAATATTTAAATAGAATTTTTCTTGTGAAGAAGCTAAATTTGCCAATTTTCCATTGTTTTGGTCGCCTAGCAACGAATCACGTGACTAATTAATGACCATTGTTATATTTGAAAAGCCTACTGTCCAATGAACAATTGAGGTAAGTCTCATTGTTATATCATGTGTATTCTCAGAGAAAAAGAGGGGGGCCAAAAAGGCCCCCCATGCCAAAATGTCATAAAGATACCCCATGTGAAATAGGGTTAAGAACCTATTTTGAGACTGTTTTCCTGTAATGCATCCTATATATAAGAATCATTTCAGCCTTTACAGAAAATCACAGGTTCTTTTGTGCGGGCTTTTACTGTATTATCAACAATATCTCAAATAGGGCTCCTGTGTAGGTACATACTCAAAGGCCTTTCACAAGTATTGCAATTCTCCAACACACAAATTGAAAAACTACTTTGACTTTCAAGAGCTCAATAGACATATGACAAGAATGGTGGTGGGGACCTTTTTACCCAGATGCATTACATTCTTTAAATTTAACAGTTTGCAAGAGCATAATGCTAAAAAGGATTTTCTATCTACCATCAGTTCAATCTACTACCATGATTGTTCTGATCTAATTCTATCAATAGGGACTTTAAGCATGAACAACGCTAACGATAACGCCAACGCTAGCAGTTACGTTATCGTTTCCGTTTTCGATCTGTATGTGCGTCATTAAGCATTATCACGAGAACGTCAGTGGTATCATGTGCTTAGAACACAAGGAACCAAGGTTTTGGTTTTGGTGGGAAAACTATTCCTGGGTTATTCCTTCGCTAAATCATTTCAAAAACGTTCTAAAACTTCAACATGCCAAATTTACGCGAAGTTAGAGATGCCTTACTTACAGCATACGATCTTGGAGCCATAGATGATGTCGAATATGCTTTGCTGTACGATCTAAACACTTCAAAAAACCTTGAAATTCCTTATTGGCAATATGCACCTTTTGAGTTAGAAAATATGCACGAAGATGAATGCAAGGCAGAGTTCAGATTTGAAAAAGAAAATTTACACGATCTGGTTGATGTTCTACAATTAGATGACGAACAAATAATGTACAATCGATTAAAAGTAGATACAATTGAAGCAGTTTGTGTACTTTTGAAGCGTTTCGCATATCCATGCAGATACTCGGATATGGTGCCAAGATTTGCTAGGCCAGTTGC
>REGM01000816.1:3408-14215 GCA_004194415.1 Aurelia aurita | reverse complement strand
AGTTTGTTTTGGATACATCTTCGGGTTCTTCGTCAGCCATCTGGTAATGTGGAGAAAAGGCGCCGAAACCAACTGCTGAGGGGGATTCCTTTCATCCGGGAACTTTTTCCTTGAATGTTTTCTAAGAGGATCCGGGAACTTTTTGTTGAATGTGTATTATGTCCTTGAATATGAATGGTGTTGTTGAATGTGAATGGTATCGTTGAATATGCATCAATATTTTCGTTGAATGTGAATTATGTCCTTGAATATGAATGGTGTTGTTGAATATGAATTATATTTGATGTTGAATGTGAATGAATATTCCCCTTGAATATGAATGATTTTCGTTGAATGTGCATTGATTTTCATGGTTGAATTTTGCTACAAATGACCAACCATACCTGATTACCACCACCGACACCCTTCTTATAATTGGCAGCAAAACTCACCTTATAAACACACATGCACAGTTCATAAAAAAGTGAGCATGCAAATGTTATTCGATTAAAATCATTTCTCATTAAAGATTCTGCGAGAAAACAGAAGGGTGAAGGTTCCGGCGGAGCCACAAGATGGTGTCAAAGTTTCCGCCAGATGTCGGAGTAGTGTCGTCGCACGGCGTTTTTTAAGAGGAACTCGCTTTCAGGTAAAATTTAATTCTACTTTATGACACAAAAACTGTGAACAGTTCGCTTTACTGAATCTTAACTGAGGGTAAATGCAAACTTTGCTGAAAGTCCTAATACAACAAATGTAGAAAAGGTGCAAAGGATGTCAACCAAAATATTTTTAAAGGCGATTCATGAAACATGAAAACTCACAATAAACAAATTACCGCATTCATGAATGTTTTATTTAAAGTAAAATATAGAACCCAAACTAAATAATGACACATATTCTTCTTGAAAGCTAGAACTGTATTAAGGGACGATTTTTATGTTATTTATGGGTCGTCGATTAATCAATATGATCATAGAAATGATTCTACATTTCACATCTCCAAATTAAAGACATTTTCGAAGATTCTGTTATGCTAGAAATGCTTGCATAATTGTCCTAGGTTTTAACTTAAAGATTGTGGCCAATAGAAACTCAAATAATAAGCATTGTCATGAATAGCTAACAAGGATGGTCTTAAAATGTTTTACACTATTTGCTAAAGGACTGAATCGTTGGTTTTTTTCTTTCTGCAGGCTATGTATGACTAAGTAGGCAGCCTACTCAATCAACCACTTCATGTGCAGCTTGTTTCATTCGACAATCGGGTGATAGTCCCTAGTCAGCCAATCACCCAATCTGAAACAGTGATTGTCAGAGAGATTGATGTAAGTTCTAACCAAAGTTTGCTTTAACACATAACAGTCTAATACCCCATTAGTTTAGCTTTATCTTGGTCATATTTAGTTTAGCCTTTAGTTTAGCCTGCTTTATCTTGGTCATATTGCAAGTGTAAATGCGGTTATCGTATCAATTTGCTAACCTCCCCCTTACCTAAACATATGAAATATGAAAATATATGAAATATATATGAAAATATAGGAATATATAAAATATGTAAAAAACTGTTGAAACCATAAATCTATAATGAAGCTCAACTTTTTTAGCTCCCTCTATGTGCGCCACATTAGGGCAATGACTCACGTTCGTTATTCTTCTTAAATTTCAGGCATCGTTGGCAACCACGCTATTTCAACAAAGAGAGGAGCTTGAGCGAACGGTGTGTGCTTTTCGTTGTTAAGGAAATAAGTTTTTTTTTCATTTTACAATTAATTATGCACGGTTAATCGGGACGTTCAACGAGACTGATTTTCAGGGGGCCATGCCAAAAACTTTACAAATTAATAATTTAAAAAGAAACTATTTACAATATCATATATTTAGAATTCTTTAAAATCTACTTGAAAGAAGATAAAGAGGGAGGTTAGCAGGCAATTTATTTTAATATGAAGTACAGATACATGTCAATTATTGAGAATAGTAACTTGGGAGTAACTTGTGTATGTATGCATTAGAAGTAAAGGTTTGAAAAATTGGCAAGCAAAATTGCTCCTTTAAGCTCACAATTTGGTATTTCATAAAAGACATAAAGTCAAAGCCATATTTTTTGTTTGAAAACGACTTGAAAATCAATTAGGAACTTTAGTCTATGCATTTTCAAAATCACCATTTGGTACACCTTGTCAACATAGGAGAGGTTCTCT
Organism: Aurelia aurita; assembly: GCA_004194415.1. Lineage (NCBI taxonomy): Eukaryota > Metazoa > Cnidaria > Scyphozoa > Semaeostomeae > Ulmaridae > Aurelia > Aurelia aurita. Next base: position 12,032 of record REGM01000816.1, on the reverse strand, counting down.
TTAAATTGACAGGGTTTTCTGCCATTTTTAGCACGTCTTCATTCGAAATGAACTGACAGGAACAGAAGATGGAATAGTTGAGGGAACAGGTAACTTTGACGGTGACTTGATTGAAAATTGTGCATTAACCAAGAAATTTGACAAAAACAACAATGGTAGGCCCAAAATAATTCATACCTATGCCAAATTTGGGGTATTTTTAATGTGGTTATTCACAACGAGAGGAATCCAATTAGATTACTTAGAACAAAATAGATTGACCAAACTAGAAGTAATTCAATGTTTTCCTTTGTGACCTCTCTCCAAATATAGGGCATTTACTGGTCATGTGACACGTCTAATTAATACAAAATTTCTAGAATCATGCAAAGCATTAAATTTTAGGAAAAGTTAGTTGGAAATGTTTAAAATATTCTAAAATATCTTAATAAGAGATTAATTTCTGCGTAGTTGTCGGCCTTTGTTGTGTCTTCTTTGGCATAATCATAATCGACAGAAAATATTTTATCTTCAAAGGATATATTTCGCTTTACTACATAGGCAAGTGTTAGAATGAAGCAAATGAACTCTGTCATTTTTATTCTACAGGTTTTCCAGCCGGTCACAATAACATGCAGGGCCAACAAAGAAGCGCCACAGTAAGTCCACTTTATATTTCGCCAAGTCAAAATCAACGCTAAGCCACAGTAATTTATCAATAAACTGTGCATACGAAATACATGAAACTAGGCTAAAAATATTCCATCTAAATAAACAATCTCCTCACTCAAACAATTTTCATTTCCTTCAATTATCAATATTTATAACATATGCTACTGTTGCAAAATTACGTTTCGGACTTGTGGAAAATGAAATGTATCTGCATGTTGCTCTAAGTGAGTAGGTCACTTATCCCTTGTTCATTCATTTCGAAGAAAAGGAATTGTTATAAACCCAAATTTACCTAGCGGGTCTCCCAAAAAAACTGTATACAACGTTGAAAAGTTATCATCAATCAAGCAAAATTTGATTAATCCAACTACCCCAAGTATTCTCCGCTTAAAGAATTATCAAACTTATGAAGGCTTGTTTGGTCCCACCCGTTATGTGATTAAGTATGCTAACTGAAGATGTTACTCTATCACAGGAACAAGAAGAAGACTTCACCTTAGAAGATATAACGGATTTTGACTGGTTTTAACCAGTATTTCAAAGCAGTTTGGACACGAATATGTATCTAAATTTTAGTATGATTTTTATTTTTCATTCTATTTTCATTTTTCATTTTATAATATTTAGACAGGTTAAAAAGTTTAATTATACATACTGTTATTCAAATTGATCTGTTAAAAACATTTTAATAGGTATGATATAATAGAACAAAATAGAGGTAATAAAAACCAATTGACAATTTTGTGGTTAAACAAATAAAAGAAAAGGAGACAAAAGAAAACGATTTGTCAAAAAATTATTTCTGGCTCAGTGTGTAGATATCATCTTTTTAAAGATTTATACATCAGTGTTGCTGTTTCTAACCTTTACCGTAGAGTCAAATTATGATAGTATTTTTTATGATGGCAAAGCACGCACTTACAGTTCTAAGTAGTGTAATTGTGAATTCTAAGTAGTGCTTTAGGATGAAATTTACGATTACCCTGCATGAATGTCTTTTTATGTCTCTTCTACTACTCCTTATTATTTGGCTAAAGCTATAAATGGAAGTCTAGTTCCTTTGGGGGGAGTCAATATCAAGCGAGCTCACACCCTCCAGTAACGAACCCACCGGGCATTAAAAAAACAGCGGGGAAAATTCCCCAATTATAAATTCTAGAACTTGAAACACAAAAATCACGGCAGGGAAGAGTGAAATTTCGGCTGGGAAACAAATTTTCTTGGCGGGTCAGACATTCAGCGGGGTTGCTACTGGGGGGGGGGGTGTGAGCTCGGTTGCAAAGACTTTCAGAACCTTATCAGAAAAATCGTTATTTCAAGCGAACTTGTTTGTAGACACCCGTATTCCTTCAAAAGATAATTGTAGATTGGAAACGATTTCGAAAAGTATACACAAAAGGCAAAAAAACTGTCAAACTGTGAATTTGGAAGGCTTGAAAAATAACATAACAGGTGAAATAATTGTAGCTCAATTTAACCAAAAATCAGGTGGTTGGCATCTGAGCTCAAAATACATTTATACACATTTAGAAACATTTTTAACAGTTTCAAATTTGTCAAAATTGATCACCCGCAAAATTGAAAGACGAGTTTTCCCCGACATTTGACAACAATTGTGAAGAAGCATTTATTTACAAAGTTTCTAAACACTTTTATATANCTACTGGCGTAATATGCTGCAAGCAATTATCATTTGGTCTCGTTTCTATGCTTTTTGCAAGCTTTAAATCGTACCATGTTCAGCGGTGTTGCTACTGGGGGGGGGGGGGGTGTGAGCTCGGTTGCAAAGACTTTCAGAACCTTATCAGAAAAATCGTTATTTCAAGCGAACTTGTTTGTAGACACCCGTATTCCTTCAAAAGATAATTGTAGATTGGAAACGATTTCGAAAAGTATACACACAAGGCAAACAAACTGTCAAACTGTGAATTTGGAAAGCTTGAAAAAATAACATAACGGGTGAAACAATTCTAGCTGAATTTAACCAAAAATCAGGTGGTTGGCATCTGAGCTCAAAATACATTTATACACATTTAGACACATTTTTAACAGTTTCAAATTTGTCAAAATTGATCACCTGCAAAATTGAAAGATGAGTTTTCCCCGACATTTGACAACAATTGTGAAGAAGCATTTATTTACGAAGTTTCTAAACACTTTTATCTAAGAAAAGAAATACTCGGTGTTCATGTGGAAAATTTGTTCTGAAAACAATTCTTGAAATATAGAAAAACATAAAAAATGGTTCTTTCCAAAAATGAGCCCCCTCTTACCAGAAATGCCCCCCCCGTACCCATTTTTCTCTGAAGGAAAATTCAATCAAATCTTACTATGGACACCCTATGGACACCCTATGGACGCCTTCGCTGTCCTAAGAATGTTTTAAGATGGTTTCTTCAGCGGAAGGGCGATCTGTGGTTTGTTGCGAGGTGTGGCTGTTTTGTCTGTTACGAGCTGTTACAAAGATTCTGTCAGCACAAGTAGCACCTGCAATGAAAGGGTAGCGTGTTTTACACAACGGATGTCTCAGCAGAAGACGTTGACGTCTTTGACAAATTATTGAAAGAGATGCTGACGTCTTTTTATAAAATAGATGCTGACGTCTTGCGAAAAATATAACAACGCCGACGTCTTTAGAAAATAGTAGATGCCGACGTCTTCCATACTAAAGATGCTGACCGGCTTCATAAAAAAGACGCTGACGTCCTTTTTCGGTCAAGTGATTAGTGATTAGTGGTTTATCATTGTTTTATCATATGGTATGCTGTCGTCTTGCAACATGCATGCCACAAGGACGATGACGGGTCCTCCATAGGACCCAATTAGACAATCGGACCCGACTGCAAAAATAGAGCCCTATTATAAAAAAATCGGCCCGAATTAGACATAAATAATTTTGAACCGAATATTCCACCATAGTCTTGGAGCTTTTGTAATGACTTTAACAGCGTTCTCTTTGAGAAACTTCTCCCCAGCTTTAATTCCAACAAAAAGTGTAATACCAAGGTTGTCTATCAGTGCAAATGTGACAAATACATTGTCCCCTCTTCTGAACAGGTCCCTGACCAACTTAGGAACTTGCAGGCCCACCACCTCTCCGTACTCAGACCATTCAACATAGATTGTGGTGACTATGACAGAATGCATTATGGGTACAGGAAGAAAACTGCACTTCTTCGCTTGCGCTGTACTACCTCTCCTGTCATAGACAAAATACATGCATTAACAGATGAAGATGACAAACGTGTCTGCCGAACGGCCTATGAATATCTTATATCTTATATATCTTATCTTATCAGCAATATAGTAATATCTTATCAGCAAATAGATGAAAATCTAGTGCCCGAGATGCTTGAGGTAGATCATTTATGTACAAAAGAAACAATAAGGGGCCTAAGACGCTACCTTGAGGCACGCCATGTTTAATATCGAGCTCCTCTGACAGCTCTTGGCCTACAAATACTCTTTGTGTTATGTCAGTTAAATAAGATTGAAACCACTTTAAGGCAACTCCTCTAATACCATAATGTTCAAGTTTTCTGGTTAACATTTTGTGGTCAACTGTATCGAAGGCCTTTGCAAAGTCGAGGAATATACAGCATGAATATTGTTTGCTTTCTATTGCATCGACTAGCTTGGTGCATAAATCAAGGATGGCAAGTGTGGTTGATTTATTTTTCTGAAAACCAAATTGGTGTGGATATAAAACCTTTTTTTTTTGCAGAAAATTCATGACTCGAGAATAAATGAGTTTTTCAAACATTTTGTTGAATATTGGTAATAAGGAAATTGGACAATAGTTTTTTACCTCGTATTGAGAGTTTGCTTTAAATACTGGGATCACCTACATCCTTACATCTTTAGACAGGCTGAGGGAGAGGTAAATAACTAGCCCTAAACTGGAGCTGTGCCTCCTCACATCTTTAGACAGGCTGAGCAATAGGTAAACTAACCCTAAACTGGAGCCATGAAGTCTGTAGAAGTAACAATATTTACAGGGAGTTTGAGATTTGTACAACTGTGGATATCAAAAATTGGCCAAGGCAATCGTACAAAAGCCTTTAAAAAATAAAAATGATGGAAAACGGGAAATGACTATATCATTGGAAAGCTCTGTTTGTGCTGGTTCCGAATTTGTATACTTTCGATATATTTTTGCTTTTGTTCTTTGCTTTTTTAGGGGCAGTTTTAGTTTCTCAGGGCTTGTCCTTGAGACTGGTGCCTTTACTTTTGCTGTAGACAGGTTACCCTGCCCCCAGGCATTTGTGCAAGCAATTTTGGCTGACCCCCAGGCTACCTGTTTATTAGGTTAGGGTACGAATTGAGCGAGACATAAATACCTGTTTATTAGGGTTTTGAAACTGGCTGAGCGAGGGGTAAATTTGAGCTGTGTCTCCTTGGGTTCTTAGACTGGCTTAGCTTGACAAGGGGTAAATTCATAGCCGTAATTTTGAGGCATGTCTCCTAGGGTCTTAAAAGACAGGCTGAGCAAGAGGTAAGGCGGGTATCACAAATATGTTTGGTTAGTGTAAAACTGGACCTGAAAATTTGAGTCGGTCGGGCAGTCGGCAAGAAAAATCTTCGGGTTTTTTCAAAATGTAGGCCTATACAAAAAATGCGAAAGTTTCTTTACTTGGACCTTTATATATGCAGCTATTGTTATCTGTGCTTGTATCTTAAGTTTCTTCAGTTTGTAAGCAATTGCAGTCCAGGTTTGTTCGCTAAATTGCTTCTAAAAGATCGCGATCTTGCAGTTCCTTCTCGAAATCTGCTTCATTTTCAAAACACGCAAGAAAGCCTACAAGAAAGCCTAAGGAAACGGTCCTTAAAGAAAAATGAAACTCCAACATCAATTGTGCCAAAGTTGGTAGATAACAAAAGGAAGCACATGGAGCTGGCTCTGTCAGCTGCACAGTGTGATGGTATCCTGCTAAATGATGCAAAAGAAGATAAAGTTTTTAGAAAGGAGATAGTAGAGGTAATGAACACCTCATCTGAGTCATTTGCAAATGCTTTGGAAAGGGTTGGCGATTCCATGATCCTCATCAGCAACTCAAGTCACTACAAAATTTTAATTTTCTATAATAGCACAATGGCAAACATTGCTTCAGGAGATGCTTTCTTGTCCTTGAAAAACTTTCTGGTTACTTTGCCCCAGACTCCCATTTTTCTCGCGCTTTACCCCTAATAGCTAAAACGCTTCTATTGGCCTAATTGTAAAACGTGACTCATAAAACTTATTTTTGGCTCTTATTATAAATCGGGCTATCTGTAAAAGGGGGAACAAGGAATCGGGGAATCTGTAAAAGGGGGAGCATGACAACTGCACGTTTCACAGTTTTCTTCATATTTTTATATGAAGCAGCTGCTCACATTGTATACCATAATATGAAATCTTTTTGTTTCCTCTTATGGGCTAGCGTCAATAAATCCAACAAGACAGATTTCATTCAAAATCTGTAAAAGGGGGAATCTGGGCAAACGTCGAAATTGGAAGTGCTACATATCACGTTGAAGATCTTTGCACGCAAATCTCGAATCTGGCATAAAAAAATAGATATCTCTTATGTGAACGACAAGAAAGCAACTTTTCAAAATCTGTAAAAGGGGGAATCTGTAAAAGGGGGAACTTGAACACTACTGATCATATGAGCATGATTTTAGTGCGAAAATGATGCTGAGGACTTTGCCTAAATGTAGGACATAACAAAATTTAAAAAAGACACTTAGGAAAGCATAAAAATCGACAGCAAATGCCAAATAACTTCTTTGCGGCAAGTCTTTAGTCTTTAGGGAGCGGTCATAAAGTATCTGCTATATGGGGGCGGGTGATATTTGGATGGGCCATGAAAAATTCTGCCATACCTTTTTGGGGCTATGAAAAAAATCAAGTCCATTTTGTGGGGCCATTGAAAATTTAATCATAAAAAATGTTATTTTCTAAATTAACAACATGGACAGATAATTTGCACTTGGTACTAGCAAAATAAAATAAGAGAACTAGTTCTCTTATTTTATCTTGGTACTGGCAATTGGCACTCAGCAGATGTGGACAGGAGCCACAGACAGAATACAGTACAATTGTCCAGAGTTGTAATCTTTTCAAATGTGAAATAAAAGTTACAATGGCAGTACTATTGTCATTCAGTGTCTGAATTTGAGTCTGAACTTGAGGATGATGTCATCTCTGAAGATGATGCACAGCGAGATGATGCAAATGCAGCAAAAATTGTTTTCTGTGATTTTTTCTTGTTTCTTACTGCTTCTCTGTTTATCTCTTGTCTTGTCTTGATCTTCTTCTTTCTGTCCCTTTCTTCATCCATTCTTTCCAAAATCTTTTTAGCCTCTTCCTCTCCTGAACTGTCAAAAAAACCTTTTTCCACCATAAAAACGAGAGCATTATAATGGGATCTTATTTTCAAATGTTCCACATCTGCAATAAATATGTCTTGAGCAGTGATTCTTTTGTTTCTACTCTTTATTTCAGAGACACTTTCCTTTGGACAAAGAACTTTGCATATTTCTTCACATTTCACATTTAGCCTTCTCTCCCTTCGCATCTTTACTTTATAAGCATTCTCCACTTTTCTTTTCTTCTGGCGCTTTTCCTCAGTTGCTGCAACCAGACAATGGGGAAATTTTCTCTTTAGATGCAGGCAATTTTCAGACACTTTTGTGTGGGTAGCATTCATAGTCTGAATAGTGCCCTCCAATTCTTTAATGAATTTTTCATGAAATGCTAACTCATTGGCTTTCCAAATTCTGACATTTGCCTTCTCATCAAATAGTTTTGAGCGTGATGACTCAATTTCCTCCTTTGTTGCAATTAAATCTTTTAACCGTTGCTCAATCAACTCTTTAATGTTTTCTGCTCTTTTCACATCACCAGGATTGCAGTCTTTGAGTTCCTTTGACAATTTTGACAAATTCATAGCATTTCCATCGTTATTCTGTTCATCAAACAACTTTGTAGCTCTGGAAAGTGACTGTTCAACCAAGGTCTTCAGCTTTAGTCTCTTGATTCTTTGAGCAAGAACGTAATCTTTGAACTGCATGGGTGACATCAAACCATAGCAAGATTCATACAACTCCATTGTAATTTTATTGTAAAATTCCACTTTGTTTGATAAGGGATTTGGGGCAATTAGATCTTGGACATCTTTTGGTACTGAAAAGTAACAAGGAAAAAGAGTAAATGACAATGATAAACACTGAGGAATGAACTACACAATTACTACAGTCACAGATTTTGTACTGCAAATCAGAAATTGTGCCAGTGTGAGAATGTTATTTTGATGACAAGCAATGAAAATTAGGCTGTAAAGAAAAAATTCTTTGCACATTAAAAATAGGCCTCACACTACACTACATCCACAGCTGCAATTTTTCTTTCAAAAAAAAAAGAACACACCATAACACAACAAGAATGACAATTTTACCTGGATCAACCTTTGAAGTGCTTGCTACGTCTTTCTTATTTTCTGTGCTTCTTGCTTTACTTCGGTAGCAAAGAATTTGCATGGCACTAACAAATCGCCTTTTGTGGCCAGGTTTCTTGTCGAGACCAACATCTCGCAGGAATGAATCAATTTCGAGTTGATCTTCCGAAGTAATGATCTCCTTCAATTGCTTCACATCATCATAACCTGTGTCAAGAAAAGCCTCCAGGTAACTAGCAAGATTGTTTTGAGCAAGGAATGATTCCAGCGGAATCTCTTCTGTGCTTTCCATCGACATCGTTATCAACTTGACTCAAGTTATGACTGCCTTTAGGCCGATTATGAAGGTGACACTAACTTTAGGTTGAGTTGAATTGATCTACCTCGTTTAGGCTAGGACTTTGGCGCCATATTTCGCCATTGATCAGAACTTGTGTTGAAAAAAATGGCGCAGCGTTCTTTTATTCGAAGTCAATCAAATTTTGCGAAATGCAGCAAGGTTTCATTACAGAGTTGTACTATTTCAGAAAATGA
>REGM01000813.1:0-21155 GCA_004194415.1 Aurelia aurita | reverse complement strand
CATTGTTTTAAAGACAGTTAGGTATAATTTCCTTTACTGTAGGCGCGACTGTAGGTTAAGAATTCCTCCCAAAAATAATTTTTCAGGACATAAAGTATATAAAACAATTTTAAAGGCTCTTGGGCAACCGGCGGGTACGCCTTGCAGCCCTATTTGCAAAGATGGCCTAATTTCATGATGTATGAAGTATGTCGCTCAAGTCAGCAGCATGTTGTGGATGGGGAAGACCGCCTTGTACAGAATCACTGAAATTGATATACTTTTTAGAGTCTATTTTTCCACGAAATAAAATCCACGAAAAACAAAACAAACAAATGCAATGCATGCTGGTTGCGCAAGAGCCTTTAAGGTAAAAGGTTTCAACTTTTCAGCAGTACTGATAAAGATCTCCACTGAAGTTTGTTTATTCAAAAAGAACAAGTCAACTAGGGGACCAGCTACCTTTAACTTCAAACTCTTTCTTACCTCAGCTCTTTGAAGATCAAATCAACACAGAGACAGATTTTCTGTCTTTATCTAACATCTCCTGCAAACTTGACTCCTGTATGGAATAGAACTTTTCAGTCTTCATCTCTGAAAACAAGGCCAAGGTTATTCCCCCACTTTATCAATTATTTAAGTACAATACATGTTTCCTGTAGCATGAAGTACTTCTGGGAAGTTTAACTTACACCATAGGGTGCTAAAATATTTCTAATAACAGAATGGATTCAGACATTTCTCAATACCAGTAACCTAAATTTTTAAACCGTTGTTTATAGGAATGGCTCAATGCCACAGGGCAACCAAATTTAAGATATCTTTATAAAGGGAACAAACAGAGTCAAAAGCTATGCCTAATCACGTCTAAAAATAGCCTGTTGTATTTGATGATCTCAACACGTGCACTAAAACTGTGTAGCTAATGCAACAATGGCGTGTGTGGGCGTTTTCTTTACCCCATTTACAGATTTCTCCATTTAGCTCCATTCAATTTCACAGGGCAACCAAATTTTAAAGAGGTTGTTTACTGAGAACGAAGCAATATTGGGATGAGTAATGAATTTCAGAGAACTCCACATCAAAATAGAGCTCAACGCACTTTGATACTCCCGTTGTCTAACAAAGTATGAATTCTACCAAAGTCCACAAAGGTTCTTGGAAACGTGAATATTGATTGGCTTGAAGTTGGAAAAAAGGTCTTGGCGCATGATGGCCTCTCCAGGCACGCCAAATAAATTTGTCATGTTTCTGAAGAGCGCATAACAAAAGAAGAAACAACTGTAAAACAACAAGGTAAAACAACGATCAACCATTCAATAAATTAAGATAGACTGAAACGATATTTCTATTATTTTATTGTAAAAATTATGTCTTTAAATAAGTAACTGGGCGAAGGCCAAATATGTTAAATATTCTATCCCAAAGATTAAGCTTTCTCTAGCGAGATGACTTCCATTCCAAAGAGAAGCTTCGCTTCAAACGACAACATTAGGCCATGTCAAAACTATTCGTGCAGTCCCACTCCTATTTACGTATGTTACCATTTACCTGCCTATTTAAAACAAAATATAAAACAATAAGTTACCAAAACCTTACATTTCGTTTTGCTGAAAAGCTCGCTGCCAAAATTGATCGCGCTTCTCAGTTCTTTTCGCCTCCTTCTGTTTTCCTTACGAAGGCCACCAGACGTCAAGGAAGGCCATGTGACTCCTGTTCTCCAAAAGGGCGGGAAACGCATAGGGGTCTGGGAGCTAATTGAGAAATGGAATCTGTTTTTCTTTTACCTTTTCTAAGCTAATTAGCCTGTGTTCCAGTGGGTTCCGTACGAGAAAAGTGTGGAATCAGTTGAAGTCGTTGAATGCTAGATTGAAAATATAGAACTTGAACTTGAGTACTAAGAAACACTTGTTCAAGAAAGTCTTCATTCTTTCATTTCGTCCAGGAACCTATTTCATATATATTCGCTTCTTTGTTGTATTTCATTACTCGTTGTTACTTGGGTAATTTCTAGACAGGAATAGTCTATAAAATTGGCTGTCAAATGTTCACGAAGACACATCACATGAGATCACCTATACCTATAGCAATGAAATTATCGAGGAACCTTCTAAAAAAACTCTGAAGAAACTTTTAGTACTCAAATAGGAGAAATTTTAAGAAACTTCCAGTGCCAGATAAAATCATTAGTTCTTACAAAAATTCGTGCATCAAATTCTTCACATTAGAATTACAGTATTACACCAGTAAAGCACCTGAAGTCGAAAGAAAGAAAACCCAAAGAAAACCAGTTATACGATGTTTTTTTCTAAGGATTTGACGCCTATGCTTGTTTTCATATGCAAAGAGACAAGAAACGGATCTTCTTAGCATTCTCATTATTTGAGTACATATTTTTTGTATAAGAAACTGGTTTATAAGAAACTAGTACTAGGATGGCCGAAAATTTAAGAAACTCTAATACCAATTTCGGAAAGAGCTAAGAAACTTTCAAAAGCTAAATTCAAAGATATTATGTAAATATGTCGTTGAACCCTCATTCTTGAGTAAAATTAACTCTCGTTGTAAATTTTCAACGCAACAGAACATGTTTTTCCCACCTGGTGTTTTATATGTCAAGAAACATATCTGCTGCAGTTTTAGAAACTACATGATGATTCATGCACTTAAAAAATAAGAAATAGATTAAGAAACTTTTAGTACTAAAATGCTGAAATTTTCTTGTTGAATTAAGAAACTTTTTGTACTATGGCCTGATCCAAGTTTCTTATGAAAAAAGAAACGTGTACTCAAACTTTCTAAAGGGTTTCTTAGACTACCCTCACATGAGCAAACTCAGACCGGTCTGAGTTTCAGATCGGTTTGAAATTCGTTTCGGTCTACGGTCGAAGCCCCTGGGGTGCTCACATGACGAAGGCGAAATGAAACTCAGGTCGACCTGAAATTCGTTTCGGTCTCTCAGGTCGGTCTGAGTTTTCAGGTCGACCTGAAATTTTCATGTGAGCAGAAATTTTTTTCGTTTCGGGGCGAAATGAATTCTCAAACCAATTGGCGCCATGTTTTTTTATGTTCAGGAAAGATTTTGTGAAATGCGCATGTGCAGAGTAAGTGAGCTGAACTCAAACCGGTTTGAAAATTTTCATTTTATGTGACGACGTTTTATGAAGCCGTGCCAATTGTCATTGGTCAAGTATTTTCTTGACATTGGTCAAGTATTTTCTGAGTAATACAATAAAAGAAACACGTCAAAATGTAATGAAACTATGCTATAGATTTCCTCGACTAAAAGAAAAAGTTTCTAAAACAATTGTGTCCAAGTTGTGATGAAGATTCTGATCTACACGTATTTTTTTTATATAAGAAACCGCTTATAAGAAATTCAACTCTCAGATCGCTAAAAAAGTTAAGAAACTCCTGTACTGGGAAAAATTAGTCAAGAAATTATGTATTTTAGTCAAGGAAATCCTTAGCATATTTTTTACTTTATTTTCACTTGTTTCCTGTTCCTGTATCATGCCCAGGGGNATAGTTATGGTATCAGTGGAGTAGTTTCTAGAATTTAGACAGAAGCACGTTTTCATACATTTGCTGTGAAAGTTGACGAAGGCATGGGAGCTTCCATGCCGATGTATGAGAATTTTAAAAACTTTTGGTACATTTATAATCTCTTGTTTCTTATCCAAAACTACACTTTAGCTCGAGAACAGGCCTGATGATTTATATTTGATGTTAATAGTTAAGCCTCTAATATTTCATCTTAATATCTAGCCAGCGTTGTTTAGCAATTTTTGTTTCGTAGAAATTCTTATCAATTTTTTCTGACTGGTGACTCCCAAGATTTTAACAGCCTCATTCCTTTCACAGTGTTAACAGGCAATTAGAGGGCGTCCCCTATGGGTAAAAGGGCGTTTCCTAGCAGTAAAAAGGGCGTGGCCCCGAAAAATTTTCCGGGGGCTCCGCCCCCGGACCCCCATTTCTATGTTCGTCCCCCCCACTCCTTGGCGGCTGGCGCCGCCACTGAACTCTCAGATCGCTAAAAAAGTTAAGAAACTCCTGTACTGGGAAAAATTAGTCAAGAAATTATTTATTTTAGTCAAGGAAATCCTTAGCATATTTTTTATTTTATTTTCACATGTTTCCTGTTCCTGTATCATGTCTAAACATTGGAAAGGCTTCAAAAACTTCATTTTGAAATTTTCACGAGGGCACAGGAAGTAAACATAAAGATTGTTATGGAACTCGTAAGAAACTCGTAAGAATCTCTGAGTACTGAAAATCTGATAATTTTAAGAAACTTTCAGTGCTGGCTCAAATTCTTAGTTTCTTAACAAAAATACGTGTAAGTTCAGTTTCTCGTAAAGAGTTCCTTATAAAAAATACGTTGTGTATTTCCAAGAAACATCGTGGACTTAGGTAGGACTCATATTTTATTATGCAACTAGATGTCAAAGTGCGGTAATTTTTATCTTATCAATTTCTTTGAAGTACCTGTCGGGCCCTGTCGTTACACATCCCCTTCTCGCCCAAACAGTGTTCAAACTTGGTATCCCTGTGGTAAATCCAGCCATTTTGTAAACTAATATTTTGTCGTATCAATTAAATGGAACTGTTTATAAATCTAGACAGGCGCTATGGTGATGTAAGATCTTTTCAATCTTTTTGAAGGTTTCAATCTTGAGCAGATCTTTAAAAAGATTTTGTTGTTCTATATTTAAATTAAATCAATCAAATCATTGATCAAATGCCCCGGTATCGTCTTTTAGCACCCTGTGTTGTATATGGTAAACTTCTTAGAAGTACTCCATGGTATACAAAACCCCGCAGACTAATGAATTATTTGGTCTTCTATTTCCGAGATAAAAGACTGAAGGAGTGAATTCCATGGCAATGAGATGTCTGCAATGATTGTTAGACGAAGCCAAAAAGATTGGTCCATGTTGATTTGATCATCAAAGGTGAGAATGAGTTTAGAATATGGGTCGCTGAAACTATCTTTGTTGGTTGTTGCACTCTCTACTTCTTGTTGTACAAATTTGGGTAGCCTAAGTATAATTTTCGTCGTGAAATTGAATTGTTTATGCAGTTGAAAACAATGTCGAAGTCTTTCATCTAAAAGCTGCAATACACAAAAGTGCCTGGATTCCAGACTAACCTACCAAAAGGTATATTCAGAATCAGGTGAGAAAAGTGGCACAATTTTGAACTTTAGAATAATAACAAAAATTGACCCAACCTCAAATAAGTGCCCTGCATCTCATTTTGATAAAAATATCCGTGCATAGACAATAGACTTTGACACGCGCCGAACCATATTTGGGTAAATGATCGAGATGATTTGAGGAAATTTATTGTGAGAATTTCATTAGGCAATTTCATGAAACCATGCCTCTGACTAGACATTAATCAATTAATACTGGAGTAATAAAGTGCAACTGATGAGCAGAAGTATACTTCAGATTCCTAGAAATAAATTGAAGATAAATAAAACGTTTCTGAGTAATATTTTCCCAGTGCTCAAGTTTCTTTATTTTCTGATAACCTGATAGTTGAGTGTCTTATAAAGAATTTCTAATAAAAATGTGATATGTATTATAAGACAAATTCAAGTAGCCTGTTAAATGACACAAACAATTAGGAAATAATTTGAATAAGTGCATTTTGGCACTCAAACTCTTGCAATCCTCATCTAAATAATTCAGAAAAAAATGCTGATTTTAAAGCACTAATTTTAAGACAACATGCATAATTTAAACCCTTTTTAAACAAGGCTATAACATGATGAAATGGAAAACTGGTAAACATAAATACCCCAGGAGTCATACATAACTAAAATTTGTATATTCTATTTTGTTCTTGTTGGTCAAAGCTATTAGATAATAGGAATCCTTAAGAAAATTTCAGTTCTGATATTCCCTTACAATGTTCTCCAGGTAGATACACTCAACCAAGATGCTCAGTCCAGATGAGATGCTCTTCAGGCATTTCCTCATGGAAGAGCACTTTGAAAATATGATTCAACAAGGCAAGCATCTTTTTGAAGCTGGGAAATACCATGAGGCTATTAATCTGTATGAAAGAGTACTTGATCAACTTCCATACCAGGTGCCAGAGTCCTTGGAAAGGCACGTTGTAGCTGCTTGTTATAACAAAGGGCTTGCTCAGATTCATTTGAATAATTACAAAGAAGCTGCCAAAAGTTTTTTGCTGATGCCATCTGATATCACTCTAAAAGATGGCGTAGTACCAAAGGTAAAAGATCGTTTTTTTATTTTGTCCTGATTGGTTTCTGACAAATGTCGAAATGATTTTCAATTCCTCATGCCTTCATTCATCAATTACTAGGATACAAAATTCAAACCTCTTTAGCCCCTTTAGGGGCAAAAGCTCAGTATTGAAAGAATTGAAACCATTCTCCTTTTAACGTTAGTCCTGGTGGGGGGGGGGGGGGTTCTCTGCCAAATTTCAGGCAGGAATGTGCTGCCAGCATTTTCAAAATAGTATCATTGGCTAGACCAATTTTTGTGGAAATGATACCCTTGGCTAGACCAATTCCTAGACCAAAAGTGCAAAAATTTGGTATTTTCTGGACAAAAATCACCACAATTTGGCCTTTTGTAGACCAAGATCACCAACAACTTTACTACCCTTGCCTGGACCAAAATTGCCAAAAAGCATGCTCTTGAGGGTGGCACATCCCCAGGTACCTTTATAATGGAGGAAACTCCCTCTGTAACAGGAACACTCTAATACCAGGAGTAAAAGTTTGTTGCCATTGTTATTTTGATTGTCAACAGTTTTGCAGCATGCAAAGGACAATTGTTAGCAATGAGTATTCAATGAAACTTTTATTCTTCTAGATCCATGTTGAAAGGTTGCTTGAGCATGGGCATGATTCCTTCGACGAAGGAGACTTTTCATCAGCAATGGCATTTTACAAAAGCATTGAAAGAATATCTAGTGAATACCATTTGCTTGGAGATGCTAAGTTTGGTCTGCTTCTTTCAATGCACAAGACAGAAAAAAGATCACTGTTAGACCTTTGTGATCATTTTTCAAGTGACATTGTGTTGGTAAGTTTAAGCATATTATTCTTCAGTTAACGCAGTCAAACCTTGCTCAGGATTCTTCATTTACGATTTCATATTAAACTTTCGATTCTTAAATGATCAAGATATTAATCTCTGGCATGATCAATCATGTCAAAGAATTTGAAGGACAAGATATATCCGCGTCAAAAGTCTCTGTGCAATTTTATATAGTATGCTTCAAAATCAGGTAGCTAACTAACCAGGTAACTTCAGAAAATTCGCTGATTAAAAGCTATTAATAGGATAATAATTAATATCCCTAAATTTTATCTTTAATGCAACGTCCCAAAAAAAATTGATTTTTAATTAGATTTTCGGATTTTGGTTATTTTTCAAATTCCAAAATATTTTGACTCACTGGGTTGTTGTCATTTTGCAAAAGTGGAAGTTGACTGGATCGTGCGACCTCTATGTGATTCTTTGGTCATTGGAACATGGGAGGGAGTACTTGATGATTAAAACGCTAGACATGCCACGCAAATGGGTTACTTTTTCAGCTGGGAATTCCCTGCAGATGGGATCGGTGGGTCTGTTTTTCTTGCCAATCTCTAGGTCGCTTTTGAAAAACTATGTGCAGAAGAGATGTTAATTCGCTGTGTAAACGAGTCCAAAATTTCATGATATTTCTATAAATTGGTGGAACATGGGTCCAAGATTGAATAAGAGACACGGGTCGTTTTTGAAAACCTGAGTGAGTGGCTCTTCTAGGTCAACCTTGATGTGTATCTCAATCCCCTCATTCCACAGGAAAAAGCTATGTACTTCGTTTGTGGAGCAAAAAAGATGAAAGCCAATAAATCTTTCGAGAAGTCAATTGAAAAGCTGAAGTTGGCTGGCAATATCTGTGATGCACTGCCGCTAAGCTTGAAAAGAGAGATCCTCTTTAAAATCAACAAGAACTTGGCAAAGGTCTTCTTGAAGATTAACAAGAAAGACAAAGCTGCAAAAAGGCTGAAAAAATGCTTTGACCTTGACAGAGATTCCTACGTTGTAAGTATAACAATAATCTTCCAAAATTTTGCATTTCCTAACAGGTCCGCTGAAAAGTCCCAAAAAAGTTCCGTATGTTGAGCTGATCTTTCAATCAGTTTTTATTCCGTCATTTTTTGAAACGTATGGATTTGAAATTTGAAATTGATTATCGTCTTATTACGTGGAGAAATTATTACGACATTGTACCAAATTTAATGTACATTCCAAAACATTTTTCGGTTTGAAGCTATCGTAAATACATCCGAAGATATCCTCGAATTAGAAGTGTGGAGTATTATGGACAATAGACAACAATCTGCAGTTGCAGGCCTAAATACAAAAAAGCGTCCTTACTACTTATCATTACTTCGCAGATATCTTCGGATGTATTTAAGATAGCTTCAAACCGAAAAAGGTTTTGAAATGTACATCAAATTTGGCTTTTCAAAAATACAGACACTCAAAAATTTTTCGCTTTCGCTTCATCAGAACTCGTGAGGCGAAACATTAAAGCAAGTGTCTATATCCCAGTCTATACTTTTGAAAATCTTTCTTAACTTCATATAGTAATTGAAGTAGCTTATGACTTATCATCGAATTTGGCAATATTTACGGTATAAATCAATTATTAATGGGTTTAAGAAGAATCTGATTGAGCAACTTCAAAAACTGCAATGTATATAGAATCTACTTTAAAATCTACTGTACATTCAAGACGCTGCTATTTCTCAAAACCTCGAGATATTTTAAATGTTTCTTCCACAGGCATAAATCAACAATGTAGTGAGCAAGCTGATGACGTCCTCAACAATATAGAATAGGTTTCTTCAAAAATTTTCTGGAAATTTCTCCAGTAACCTAGTGTCCTTATTGTGTTTAACGAAGAGTGCTTAAATTGAGCAAATTTTTCCAAACGCCATTGTTCTAATTACAATTTATGCAATCTGATTGGTCAGTCAAGATATGACTGGACAGGGTAAAACATTTGATTCCTATCCTGCGACTGGCCCTGTCGATGACTTGATTTCTGACGTAATTTTACAGGACTTTTGGAAGATACAAGAATCAAAAGGCATGAGAGTGTTTTCAAATAACCCAAACGAATCTTTAGAACGACTGACGATGCTGTCACTCCTCACCCCAAAACTTCCAGCAAACACAACCTTGAGAAAAAAAGCGATAAATGCTCATATGGAATTGGTTAGGATGGATATGACAAGAGAATCATTTGATGATGCTATTGAACATATTGGATCTATTGCTGAATATTTCAATGCACATTCCTATCATGATGAGGTTAGTGTGGGACATTTTGATTTTATTGACCTCGTAATTACCGGGAATGTAAAAAAAAGTGTACTAACGTTTGAAAGCCTGTAGCTCTCAAACCATTTCTCAGATTCCTATAAACTGATTATCATTGTGTAGCTAACATATCAACTTAGATATAACAAATATTAGTTTAACAAAATCGGGCGTATCGATCTCAAATTACGAGATATTTTATAACAATATTTCATATCAAAATCCTTCAAAACAGGCCTAAAATCCTTGACAAAGTTTGCCAGCAATTCAGCCTCATGATGGTAAAAAATAGACGAAAAAAGGCTAAATGACAGTCCCAACTGTATGCAACTATAAAGCAGCCTCTTTATATACCTAGTAAATGTTTGAGTAATAAGATAGACAGATAGATTTTGATTATGATAGTTGTGAGCTAAATTGCTAGCAAATTTGATCAAGGATTTTAGGCTGTTTTGAAGGATTTTGAGATGAACCATTTTTGTAAAATCGCTTGTAATATGAGAACGATAAGACCGATTTTGACAAACTAAATTTTTTTATCTAAGTTGATATGTTAACTACTCAAGCACGATCAGTTTATAGGAATTTTATAAATGGTTTGAGAGCTACAGGCTTTCAAACGTCTGTACATATTTTTGACCCGGCAAGATACAACAACGGCTAAAAGTATTAAGTAGTATGACCACCTGGTGATACTACCGATTGAGTCAATAAAAACAATCTCCATTTGAAAGGCCACTGCTCCCTGGATATCAAGACAATAATATTGGCAAATATATTATTTAGTGGTGGACATGTTCAGATCGATTTTAAAATTTACTTGACTGAAATCAGCCACTCTGTTCTGAAATTAGTAGCGATTTTCTCGAAAAAGCACATTTAAGAAACCTTCTAAACAGACCTAAAATCACGACCAAGTTTTCCAAATATTTCTGCCTTTCAGCAATGGCCTTTGTACATGCTTTAGCACGTGTTATCCCTTTGGGAGGATGAAAGTGTCATCGTGGGAGCATAGCAGCATTATGCCGGATGATTTCATTGCAGTTTACGGAGAACCTTCATTGACGCTGGGTACGAGGTTGGGTCGTGGTTTAGGTCTGTTTTGAAGGTTTCTTGAAGGGGCTTTCTCGAAAACATCGCTGAAAATTTCATAACGGAGTGGCCGATTTCAGTGAGGTACATTTTAAAATCGATTTGAACATTTCCACCACTAAATAATATATTCGCCAATATTATCGTCTTGATATCCAGGGATCAGTGGCCTTGCAAACGGGGGTTGTTTTTATTGACTCACCCGGTACTTTTTCACTATTATGTGCAAAATAGTGTTGTGTTTTAGAGAGTTTTCGGTGTATTGCTTAAAGTGTTAAGTCGTTATATTTTTTATTGATTATCATCATCATTACTATCGTTTTTTGTCGCATTTGATTCGACAGTATTTTTGATAAACCACGTGACATCTTTCAAAACATCTTCAGTTGTTTTGGAGAGTTGTGAGATGCGTACGTTTTTGGAGAGAAGCTTATCAAAATTAGGCCAGAAGTCGAAGCTGGGTTTGGGATATATCTACCTATACTGGGTGAGGCAGAAAAATGAAACGTTCCCACTTTTGAAAATTCACAGCACCAAGAGTACTGAATGGATTGGAATGAATCGAATTCTGCTTGATAGCCGAGAAACTGAAGTGTTTTTGTAGTTTTTCTTGAGTTTTCATGAGCACTGCAAATATAGGTAATGTCAACTATACGAAAATTTCTTGGTTGCAAAACGCCTGAAAAAGGGCCGAAAACACTTGATTACATCGTAAGAAACTCCTCGCACAGATAAATATAGAAAGTACAATTTGTTCACGGGTAAGAGATATCGTCTTCATATTTATTGCCATGAGATTGCAGAACTTCAGTATTGGGTTGAAAACCTATTTCCTATAACTCGAGAGAGACGAAATGCCCTTGCGTATTGTCCTCTGTGAAGAGATTCCTTACAATTTGATCAATTGTTTTAGGCCATTATTCAGGCATTTTGCAACCAAGAAATTTTCGTAAAGTTGAATTTACCTATGCGAGAAAAATTACAAAAATAATTCGGTCTTTCAGCTTTTAAGTAGAATTTGATTGATTCAAATCCATCCAGTACTCTTGGTGTTATGAATTTTTAAAAGTGGGAACTTTTTTCTGGCTCACCCGATAGTTTTCTTTTAGCGTTTGATTTAATTGGACAGAAAATGATTAGACACATCATAATACTTATGAAGATTTATATAGATTAACACGCCATTGCTACTGGATTTTGTAGTTTATGTTTCTCTGAATTTTGATAAAACTCAGATGACGCTACATTGCATGATGGAGTCAAGCATTACAACAACAATAAATTATCTAACGGTTGGTTAAAAACGTTCCCTGTTTAGAGGTTGAAGCTTTTAAGTTATTCAGCAAATTTACACGGTAGATGCTTCGTTCTATTGCCAAGATCGTTGAATATGTTCTAGAGTTTACCCAGCATCAAATTAATCAAACCCGACACAAAAAGGACCCTCCACAACTTCCAATCCCCATAAAAACCCCTATCAAACTCGTGCAATGTTTCAGTCTCACAGCAATGACAGAATATGTGTTACTGTCTTCGGAGAATTAAATGCGATGAATAAAAATTAGTAGTAACCTGTTTTAGGATCATACATACTTTTAGATCTGCCTCTCTATAGATCGAGTTCCGTCCAACGATCCCTAACTGAATATTACTTTCTCCATCAGACACTTGCTGTGGAGCTAAAGAAGCATGGCAACTCGTTTATCAAGAAGAAAAACTATGAATTTGCGAGACGATTCTATAGTTTTGCGATCGAGATGAGTCCTGAAAACAGTGTAACCGTACAGAGAGATCTTTTATCCAACCGCTCATATGTCAATGAACTGATTGGCCACTACGCTGCCGCTACAAACGATGCCATGAAATGCGTGAAGATAGCTCCAAATTGGCCAAAGGTATGCTTGCGTTATCATGCTAGATATTGCAAAAATTTAATTTCTTTTCTAATGAGGACAAAGATTGTTCCCATTTCTATGATTGTTCCTTATCATATCCAGTGGCGGCCTGGCAGGGGGGCCAGGGGGCCGCGGCCCCCCCAGCGGACATTTTTAAAGGGGCGCCAAAGCTTAGGAAGGGCGCCAAAAACTTCATGAAGTTCGATGCGTCATAGTTATCATCAAGCAGCACGTGGCAGGGCAGTCAAGGTGTCAAAGGATCAGAGGCGTAGCCAAAGGGGGTGCGGAGAGTACCGCATACCGCACCCCCAACTTTTAGTTTTTCAGCAAATTTGTTATCAAATTTGGCCAATTTGCATCACGTTCAACATTCAAACCCAAGAAACGCCCATTTTGTCGGCAAATTCGGGATCAGCACCCCCTCCCCAAAACTTGCTTTTGCTTCGCCCCTGCAAAGGAAGCCTTCGTGAAATCGTCATAGAAATACAAGGACGCTTTTATAGAAAATAGGCAGCCTGATCATCAATTGGAAAGAATTTATTTCTATGAGAATGTTTGCCCCCCCCCCCCACTTTTGTCAAAAGAACGTCTTCAAAATTCTTGTAAGGTTAAAAAATTTCCAAAAAATGTTGGAACGTGATTGGGAGAGTCGTTCTTAGCCAAAGTAAACGTTGATGTCCTCAAAAATGTTGCAACCGACGTTAATTGGTAGAACAACTATCACAAAATTGTAATAGTTTCCATTTTTGCATTGGCAAACATTGGATCGAGAGAGTCGTTTAAAACCATAGTAAAGGGTGTTTGCTCAAGATTTTCCTGAAAATTGTGATTCATTGAAATTTTTTACAAAATTGCTAAAGTCTAAATTCTGGCACTGTCAAACATTGGACGGAGAGAGGCATTCTAAGCCAACTTAAGTAGTTTTTACTCCAAATTTTCCTGAAGATTTATAGAAAACTGTTACAAATTGTCGAAGACTCCATTTTAGTACTGGCAAACATGAGGTCAGGAGAGGCGTTTTAAGCCAAAGCAAAGGGCGTGTCCTCAGATAATTTCCTGGGGGCTTCGCCCCCAGACCCCCTCATTGCAATACCCTTCGTTAATTTACGTTCGCTGTACGATGCGTTGATATTATTGAAAAATATCATCCAAAAATTGTTTGGGGGAATTTCTTACTGGGAGTGCCAACCAATTATTTCTGAGTCTAAATTTTGGGCCATAGTTTTCAATCCTCGTAACGGTCCTGATATATCATGGGACGATCAAAGAATACCTTTCTTCATATACAGTATATAAGCCCTTCTTGCGTTATATTTACAAAAAAGATGAAACAAGGAAGGTCAAGGATTTTTGCAACTCTGGTCTGGTTAAAGGAATTATGATCACGTGGGGGTCAGGTTTCTATCCTCGACATGGCTAAAAGTCATAAGAAAAGTACATCTCGTTAGAAACTTGACAACTATGTTTGTTATGAAGGGGCGCCATTTCGCTGCCGGCCCCTCCAGACGAAAAAGGCCAGGCCGCCACTGATCATATCTAAACCCCTCTAAATGATTTCTGGCTATGGCTGGGGTCTAGGATATGTTTACTAATATTCTTGAGCTGTAGGTTTTAAGTAGTGTCAGTATAAAAAATATCAAAGTTTAAAGTTGAGGTGTAAGAAGCCAAGATGCAAAGTTCAGCAAAGCCTTAAAACCTACTACCTGCAGAAAATGGCAATTCATAATATCAGCTCATCAAGTGGATGAAAGGAAATGACAGACTTAGAGAAGAAGTCTGATTGAAAATTTTTAGGTTTTCTGGCTTTAAAATTTTTCTTTAAAGGATTTTATTTGGATTTCACCGTGTAGCACCCCTTGGGAAACTTATCTTGCAACGCCATTGCAAGCAAGTTTCACATAAAATCTCATCGTGTAGCAGGGCCATTTTGGTCGATATGTCTACTGGACAGTTTTTTCTTTTCCAGACCATTCTTCCTAGCTTTTAAATTATTACTACTTATTTTAGGCACACCTCCGTCTTGGTAGAGGCTATCATCATCAGAAAGAATACTTCAAAGCTCATAGTGCGTTCCTCGAATGTTTTGGCCTTTCCAAAGCAACAGAAAAAGTTGAAGTCGTTGAGAGGATTCTTTTGAATATCGCAGCAACTGGTAGGTTTTTTTATTGATATCCTGGATATTCCTTCTTATTGAGCTAATGAATCAGCCCTTTGCAACTCAAAGGATCCTCTTATGAGCGCAAGAAATTCAAAATCTTTTGCAAACTCTCATCACTTCCAAGGTTCTATCCCCAAAACGCGAACTTCGTCGCACCATGGGTATCGAAGCAACTGGCACGTTTTTGATTGATATTCTTTCCTTTCTTTTAATCTAACAATTATTTTTGGAGAGAGTGGTTGGTTAGATTTCTAAACATTAAGATATTTTCATAGCCCCTGGAATCTTGCAATTAAATTTCATACCGAAAATAATTATTGTAGAAAGTTTTATACCCCGATAACATTCAACTTATGTCTGAGAATTTATACAGAGAACATTTTCCTCTCGATTGATGTGATCTGAAACGCAGAGGCCATCCTTCCCATACGCCCTCCATACGCTACTGTCGGTTGGCCTTTTCTAGATAAAAGCTTAGCATATGGGATCGATTCATAGATTTTCACTCTTCAGGGTGTCCCAAAAAGATTGTTCGACCTTTGATTAAATATTGAGAAATAACGATAAAATGAACAGGCTCCGTGTTAAGATACCCCTATTCCTAAGATCTTAAATTAATTTTAGGCACAAGAATCTTGTAAATTAGCTGAAAATTCACTGATTTGTGAGCTTTTAGAGATCAAGTTTGTGCGAAAGCTTAAACCAGATACCCTTAAGCGACCTGTTATGCAGAAAAGCTCCAAAATCGAGGTAAAGGAAGGCTATCCAATGCCATACCTCTCGTTAATATCAGAGCAACCAAAAAGGATTTCAAAAGCAATTCAATTCTTGTAACCATTGTCAAAATTTTCTTTTTCAAACTTTGCTCAACAGAATTCCTCAAAGCATCCATACGCTTGAATTAATGTTTGAGAGAGTTTGACTATCGAAAATCCTTTCGAAATCCCATTTGGTTTGCTCTGAAATAAACTAGAAACAAAACAAACGACAGCCCCATGCTACATTCACTGCAAATGCTATGGAAAAGCCTCTGGTTTCAGCTTTCCCACAAACGTGAACTTCAAGAGCTTGTAGCTCCGAGAATATTCAGCGGATTTCCAAGATGCTGGTGTCTAAAATAAATTAATGATCTTAGGGACGGATTGTTTTTCCATGGAGCTCGTTCATTGTATAGTTATTTTTTAATATTTAATCAAACGTCGAACAATCTTTTTAGAGACACCCTGTATGTCATGGCATTTATTACTTGAAAGACCAGCAAAACAATTAGAAATGTTGCAAGTATTACTTGAATGTTTGCAAACTAATACCGTATTCACACTGACACAGTTAAACCAGCTTTATTTAAGCCAGGTTAAATTTCAACCAATCAAATGCATTCGATTTGTTGGATTGACCAATTAGAAGGCCCAATTCGATAACCTGGCTTAGTTTAAGCTGGTTTAACTTGCAAGTGTGAATGGGGTATAAGAGACTGGACCGCATTATTTAGTTACTCTGTAAAATATTTCTTAGTAATGTAGGATTTTATATCATCGCTTTTATGTGAAACGTATTTCTAATGATTAGCCGTCTGTAATTTTATTGAATTATTCTGTGCTTCTTAATAAGGGACCGTTCATCATTTACAGCGGGGTTAGTACCGAAGAGAAACGTTTTCTGGTCCAAACATTCATCTTATCCAACTCATAAGGTGATGGAAAAACATCTATCAACACCTTTCTATGTCAGAAAATTTCTTTTACCCAACACATTTTTCTTCGGTACCAACCCCTCTGTAAATAATAAACGGTCCCTCGTGGTAATGAAATAGCTTTAATTCGCTGTTTGCAACGATTTCTTTAAACAAATTTAAAGAAATTATTTGTTACTATTCAATGTGTAACTTCATAAATTTACTTTGATCAATGTTGTTGGACGAAAATTTTTCTTCACTATTAGTTCACCATTTTGTTGAAATTTTTTATTCTTATTTACGAGGTCTTTGCCAGGAAATTTAATACTATCCCATGTGATAACCTTTTAAAAATCTTGTTTCTTATCTACAATTCCTTCTCCTTCTGACACAGAAAATGAGAAAGAAAAGCAGAAAATGAACCTACCAAAAGAAGTGAATGTCGACACAATAAACAAATGCATTTTGCTGTTGAACAGTGAAGGATCAAAAACCGCTCTTGATGCTATCAGCTACATCTTTACAAAGTCAGAATTTTGCAATCATGCAAATGCTACAAATGTTTCACTTGAAATGATGATAAAACAGAGATACCCCCCGGAACTGATTGAGAAGTTAATTGAGAGAGGAGCTGATATAAATGGCGTTGAAGGTAGTAAAGCTCCGCTGGCTGCTGCCCTTGAGACTCCCGATTGCTCTAAAGAAATCGTGTTGTGTTTAGTCAAGAAAGGAGTCAGATTAGGCAACTATATTTCTGTGATACCATTGGAACCCCTTGTTCATACTATGGTGCGATTATGCCTGAAACTTGGTAAGTAAACCAGTAAACTGAAACGTATGTACTTTAAAGTTTTCAAGCAGGAAGAGGGAAAATTTATCTACATTGACTGTCATTGCCTGTTAATAACGAGCTTTAATTTTTTCAAGATTTAAATAAAGAACGCGATTAATCCTGGATCAAATCTTGAAAAAAATCAAGTACAATGCTAAAATTCCTTCCTCCAATATTTACTTGATTGAGAACATTGTCGGTGAACAAAGGAACTGCTGTTATTGAAGCAACCACTTGTTTCGACTTTCTTGTGTCATAAATCAACCGCCAATTGTCAGATCGACTCAAACAAGGTCTCAAACTCTCCTATCCTATGCAACTGTATAAAAAATGGGACAACTAAAGTCACAGCTCCTCCACAGCAGCCGCATAAGCAGGTCGCATTTTGGGATATCCTGTATTTGTACAATTATTAAATTTGTTATTCTCTACTTGTTATGTTCTTCAAAATTGCATGCTACGTAGTTTCTTCACTATTTGTTTCCTTGTTTACAGATAAATTGGACATTCTAGCTGAAGTCAGTGACAAGATGGAGTTGAATCTGACAGACCATGATAGAAACAGTGCTCTTCATTTGTTAGCAAAAATGGAGCTGTCACCGATTGTTGTTCGATGCTTGAATCTGTTGATAAAGAAAGGAACGATCGATCCAAAATTGAAAAATAGGATTGGAAAGACAGCAGCGGACATCATCAGATCCAGATCGGATGAAAGGAAGACTTTATTGGAGAGTTATGAGAAATCGTTTGGAGAACAGAGCAGCAAGAGCAAAAAGAAGAAGAAGAAGAAGAAGAAAAAGAAAGTTGAAGAGGTAAATATGATGAACATGATCATAAATCAGGTTAGAATAAGAATAGTAGTGACAGCGATCACAATAGTGAAAATGATGATGATGACAATTAAAACTGCGCTTGAGTGGCGCAGTGGATTGTCGGAGGAACTTTTGGCATGAAGACCCCGGGTTCGATCCCGCCCAGGCAGGCACATTTTAATTTTCCATTTGAGGTAGAGTAAAAACCCAACCTTCCTCGAATAAGAACCTACAGCCTGAAATCTTCAATATTTACTCCTTTATGAAAGTGGGGTGAGTGGCCGAGCGGCTTATACAGTTTCCGTCAGGTAACTGAAGTTAAGCTTGGTCGCGTGAGGTCAAAATCCGGATGGGTGACCTTCCAGATGCCTGACCAAGCAACTCACTTCGCCGTCCTTCGGAAGGGACGTTAAACTAGGGGTCCCATGCCTGGAAACGGCATGCACAGTAGGCCTAAATTAGCTGTAATATAGCTAGAAATCTTTCCAGCCTACTTAAAATAAAGTAATGAAAAAAAAATCCTTTTCACCCTGGTGTTTGTATTGGTTCTCGTTTAGAAGAACAAATGCATTGATATCGTTTTCAGCTGTGACAATCTAGAGCATTGATTTGATTATCGTGTAAAATAAACCATCTAATATGCT
Organism: Aurelia aurita; assembly: GCA_004194415.1. Classification (NCBI taxonomy): domain Eukaryota; kingdom Metazoa; phylum Cnidaria; class Scyphozoa; order Semaeostomeae; family Ulmaridae; genus Aurelia; species Aurelia aurita. The sequence continues at coordinate 2,703 of REGM01000813.1, read as the reverse complement.
CCTCGATCATCTAGGAGGCCTAAACAAGTCTGATTCCACCACATTGCTAATGTTCCATCCTCTAGCAGTAGCACGGTATTTTGATTTTAAACAGATAGATTTTAAAGACTGCAAAGAAAGAAACATTGTAGTATAAAAAAATTTCTGAGAAGTAAAAACCTAATTTAGGAACCTACAGCCTGATTTCATTAATGTTATCATTTACAAAAGAACCAAAACAGCTTGATTTGAAAAAGGTAGGTTCTTGTATGCGGAGCATAGGGCTCGAATCTTTAAAAAGGTAGGTGTAAAATTCTTTTACATTTTTCTTTGAATTAAATGGCTTGAAAGGAACTTAGGGTACCTTCCTATAAATCTGCCGTGGAAATTTTTCGATATCTTGATTATTTTCAAAATGGTGGCATTCAAGCCATTCAATTCAAAGAAAAATGTAATAGAATTTTACACCCACCTTTTTAAAGATTTGAAAGATTTGAGCTCCATGCTATGCTTAACGGCCTCGTTTCTGTCGAGGTTAAAAACATTATGGGTCCTAGTTTGTTAACTAGNCGAGGTTACATTATGGGTCCTAGTTTGTTAACTAGGACCAATTATTATTATTATTATCGATTTATGTAAAGGAGGCATACACATAAATAGCTATAAAATAAAAGCTAATTGAAGCCTAATACAACGCAGAATACTTAGCAACAAATACAGATTTGTACAATACTTACAATGTTTCCGATATTTACAATGTTTTCTTTTTCGATATTTACACACAGTGCATCAAATTTCTATTCTCTCAAGTACCCAACCTGAGCCACAAAAGGTCTACATAGTCTACAATTGCATCCCTCTCCTTTCCAGATTTTTATTTTCCTTTTAAAGCAGGAGAGGGTATCTGATTGTTTTATGTCATTGGGAAGTGCCTGCCATAATCTACACCCAAGAAACGATATCGTTCCCAAGCCATAGCACGTAGTACGCGCTTGTGGCAATAGTAGATTATGGCAGCTTCTTAACCCATACGGACTGTGTTTTTCAACGAAGAGCTCTTTCATGAGACTAGGATTAAGCTCCCCTTTTGTATTTTGACTCACCCGGTATTATTATCTTGTCTTACAATGCTAAGAACATGTCTTGCGATAGTACTTTTTGTGTTATAGACTATTGAAAGGGCCGATAACCCTGAAGATAATGATGGTAAAGAGGATGGACAAGTTGCAGAGAATGGGGACGATTTGGCAGAACCGAAACAGGAGGAAGACAAAGGAGAAACAGCACAAGCAACAGAGACGCCAGTATCAGCACATGAGCAAGCCCGTGTGAATGTACAAGCCTGTATCCGCGGCTTTGTCCAAATGAAGATGGAGCAAAAGGAAAGCGAGAAGCGGGATGCTGGGGTTAGTACCTCGGTAGCAACAAAAGATACACCAACTCAAGCTACTCCTGAAGCTACACCAATGGACACTGCGCCTGCTGATGCTGCGGAGGAGAGTGACGATGATGTCGATGGCGATAATGATGATAATGATGACATCATTCAGCCAAGTTACAACGATGGAGAATTCAAGGAATTGACGGATGAATTTGAAGGGTTGCCATGGGATGTTCAATGCACATCGGAATTCTGGAAGAAGCTCAAAGACTCAAAACTACAAGGAGAAATCAAACGAAGGATTCTCAATAAAATCAGACTGCTAGCATCTGGGGAATGGCGACCAAAGTTAGCAATCAAATTAGAAGGATCTTGGTCTTCAACAGGTAATAACTGTTGTGCTATTCAGAGTGTAAAAGTACCACCCATCAATGCAGAAAATGTTCTGAAAGGGAGACTAATAAATTCCAAAAGTAAATTGGTATTACCAATAATCCATCATTCCAATTTATCAAGTATTCTCCGTATGACAATTTTTCAAACGTGTGATGTTCTTTTGGGCACATCCGGTAGGGTAGAGTGAGGTAATGTGGGTTTAAATTGAGCAAAATCTCAAAATAAATGACCGGTAAAACGACGATAAAGTGCAAATACTTTCAAAATTTGCGTTTAATTGACATTCAATGCTTCTTGTTTCTTCCCAAAAAATCTCAGCTCTTATAGAAGCAGTTACATATTTAAACAAAATTATTGTTTTAGGCAACTAAAATAGGCCCACTTTTGCCGATGAGCGGAAAAAGTGGGTCTATTTTCGAAACTGGTATAATAGGGGAATATTAAAAGGTAAATGATTAAAAACATTCATGGAATTATATTCCCCAACTATTTTCTATTCGATAAAGTGCCAATCTTTGCCTTTTATCGCAAGCAATCCCATTGCCGCGACGAAAATAAAACTGCTGTCCTTATGCGGTGATCCACCATCGCTTTGACTTGTAAATAAAATCAAATAAAAACTTTTGCAGTTTGTTTTCATCCATTTTCTGGTTACAAGACAGCACTTGCAGTAAAAGCAAAGCCTTTTTCGCATAAGATAAGTGCGAAATTTTAAGCAATTCGAGACTTCATTGAATTTGAGTTATGGCTGAATTCTCAGCAGGCCCACATTACCCCACTTAGTAAAAAATATGCAGAAAAATAATTATCGCTTCAATGACTTTGAAATAAATGTTATTTCATTTTTAAAAGACCAAACTTTCACCTCATGTTCATTTAGTGGACCAGGAAAGCGAAATAACAGTGGCAGGGCAAAGTTTTTCTCGGCTTTGAAATTCTTCCACAGT
>REGM01000812.1:0-10785 GCA_004194415.1 Aurelia aurita | reverse complement strand
AACCAAAAATGCAAGTACGGTATGTAACCAATCCTCAGACAGCTTCATCATAAACAATGAAACAAGAATTGTTAGTTCATCGATCCACCGGTAAAGTTGTCAGGAAATCAGTTAGGAAGTCACCTTATTCTCAAGAAAACTGACCTCCTTTCACCAGAAAAGGATGCTGTTTAAAGTAAATGCCAGCTTCAGGAGGAAGTTAAGAAGAAGTCGATATGTTTTTATACCTGAATTCTGTGGTTACCATGATCAGCTACATAAATATTCCCACTCTCATCAACAGCCAGACCGGCAGGATACCAAATTTCACCATCGCCTTTTCCTCTAGTTCCAAACTGATGTAAGAATTTGCCATTCTTGTCAAAAATCTGAAACAAGAACATTGAAAATAATTTCTAAATCTGAGAGCAAATAACTTGATAATGGACGGCACGGGTAGCTGCCTAGAAGGATAAAAGCATCCATACTCGGAGCGAAGTTTTGCTAGCAAGCATCACATCGGGACCTGAATTTGGTCATTTTTACAGGACCACTAATTTAACAAAACAGGGTGGAATAAAGAATGACGAATGTTGAACTCATGATCTATCTATTGAAATTGAAATTTTCGAGACGACTATTAGTGGACTAGCTAATTTGCGTTCACATTTCTTTCTAGTGGCAATAAAATATTCCACTTACCTGAATTTTATGATTATTGTGGTCACTGACAATAATCGATCCTGACTGGTCAGTTGCTATTCCCCATGGCTCAAAATTCTCATCTCCTCCTTTGTTTTGTCCCAAAACTCCACTTGATCCAAATTTCAACAGCATTGGTCCAATTTTCTCTACGTCGATCCCTGCAGTGACTAATATGTCGAATGGACTACCATATATGGGTTTCTCTCGGATGTAAACAAAGATAGAATGGTTTCCTTTTGTTGTGGGTTTGAAAGTGATTGTGTATGTTCCATTGTTTGAATCGATAACTTCCGCTTGGCTTACTGAACCAGAACTGTCACGGATTTTTACTGTCACAGAATCACCTCCTAGGACGAGATCAACAAGAGTCAACAAATGAAACTGTTACAAATTATAGCCCAGTTCTTAGATTTTAAAGACCCTTTGCTGACCATGATCCTTTGCGTCCCTAAATTCGACTTTCGTATGACATGAAAGTCATTTCTGGCCTGTTTGTTTCACTTTTCAGTCGGCGCCCAAAGGATCATGGTGATCAATGGGTCTTTAACTTTCGCTTCGTTAGTAAAAGGATTGGTTACTAATGAAACAAAAACAACAGGCCTTGAAATATGGCTGCATCTTTTCAAATCTTTGTTGTTACGGTAAATACTCAAAGGAGTAAGCTTGTGACAATAATGCTTCACGAAATGATCTGTCACGAATTTGGCACAAATTCAATGGTAAAAATTGCGATCGAATAGATTTTCAGCGATTTTCTTTCAAAAGAACCAGTATCGTTTATTCGAAAATTAACACGAAAGAATCAAAGCCAAGCATGATTGAATCAAACTTAGATGTTTAAGCTATTTGATAAATTTTGATATGATATGGGCTTTAAGAAATGCGGTAGTTGTTGTTCCTACAGCACTTTTGTTCCTCCCTGTGTCCCTGTGTCCCTGTGTCCCTGTGTCCGGTCCTCCTTGTATCCCTGTGTCCAAACCTTCAAGGGCACAGGGCCACAGGGAAGAACAACAGTGTTGTAGGAACAACTACCGCGTTTCTTAAAACCCATGACATGAATAAGCAAGCATGAAACGGAAAATTTTCTCGTGCAGTTTACGGTAAATCTGGTTTTGACTAATACCCCATTCACACTGGCCAGTCAAACCAGCTTAAAATAGACCAGGTTATTGAATGCGGCATTCTAATTGGTCGATCCAACAAATCGAATGCATTTGATTGGTTGAAATTTAACCTGGGTTAGACAAAGCTGGTTTAACTGCTTCAGTGTGAAGGAGGTATAAATTACTTTGAAAAGTGAAGTTGACTTTCCAATTGTGGATAAAGAAACGTTATTCGACATAAACTTACCTGTAATGACATCTTCACCAAATCTATCTTTGGCATAAACTTTGAAAATAGCAATATGGCCAACTTTAGCAATTTTGAGGCCAGATCCATCTGCCATTGATAATGCAGGGAATGCGGTACTTGTTTCAAGTTTGCCAAGTTTCACAACAGCATCCTATCGCAGAAAGATTCAACAATGACAACATAGGTTTCAGAAGTAAGGATAGTATGAAAATAAGACTGCTAATAACCGTTTCTGACATTGGTTGATTGATTCGTTGATTGATTAATAGCATTATTGATTTATTCATTATATCATCCATTTCTAAGTCTATTAACTCATTAATTAATTCACTCATTCGTTCATTCACTCATTCGTTCATTCAGTTAGAGTATGGGCGTTAAGAAACGTGGTAGTTGTTGTCCCTACAGCAGTTTGTTCCTCCCTGTTTCCCTGTGCATGGTTTTCCTTGCATCCCTGTGTCCTGCAAATAGGAGTGACAGCAACAACAAGAACCTTCACAGGGATACAGGGACACAGGGTGGAATAAAACTGCTGTATGAACAACTACCGCGTTTCTTAAAGCCAAGGTTGGAAATTCAATTTTGCATCGCAGAAAAATGAGCACCAGTATGAGATGTACAAAATACGCTCAAATGTCTCAAATGGTACTTTATTGAAAGGCTTGTAGCGTAGCGTAGAATTGTAGCAGCTGATGATGTTTGACGCACTACACTGACATGTCATTACGCTAAAGACGGCAGACAGCTACACATTCAAGAGATAGTTACCTTCAGTTCATCATCAATCGGCTCAAAGCAAAGAATGTCATTTTCCTCAGGCTCTGTTTGTGGTTTATAATCAGAAAGACTTTGCAATCTGTTCACAATTATTCTCTTCATAAGCATCATCTCAGCCTCATTTCCAAATCTCAGAATGTTCTCAACAAAATCACAACTGGAAAGGAGGTTATCGAGATCCATTTCCAAGAAACTTCGTTGATCTTTCAGTACCTGTTGGAGAAGAACAAAGAATGTCATTTTTCTGGCCAGAAAGAGAGCTCCAGATGGTTTGGTCCAGGGTCGATAGCTACACCCTTCGCTAACATGGTTTTAATTTGCTTCAGTTTTATGTCAATCTCGGTTAGCTAACAGTGGTTAATAGTTGACACAAGTCTAACGTCCTGAGTTATGAGCTTTCAAACACTGTGGTAATGTTTGATAAGACAACAATTCTTCTGCAAAAGATAGGAAGATATTTCGTTCCGATCAGGACATGTTAAAAGATCTAGTACAAAAAAGTCCAAACATTTGTCCAGTTAGGCGGACTGAAACGAGACCTTTTCGCATTTAAAAGCAGTGTGACATACGGAACAAACCGCTATAAGTTGAAAGCACCGAACTTGGAAACATTTTCGTCTTGCTTAACTGAGCATGTTTGATCTGCATTGNGTCCTGAGTTATGAGCTTTCAAACACTGTGGTAATGTTTGATAAGACAACAATTCTTCTGCAAAAGATAGGAAGATATTTCGTTCCGATCAGGACATGTTAAAAGATCTAGTACAAAAAAGTCCAAACATTTGTCCAGTTAGGCGGACTGAAACGAGACCTTTTCGCATTTAAAAGCAGTGTGACATACGGAACAAACCGCTATAAGTTGAAAGCACCGAACTTGGAAACATTTTCGTCTTGCTTAACTGAGCATGTTTGATCTGCATTGTTTGCAAGCGGCAGTTGAGACCAAAAGGTAAAATCTTCATTGATATTGACTTACTTTTTCTTTTCCTTGAAAAATGCCATCAAGGTTTTCGATAAGTCGCCTCTTTTTCTCTTCCAATGCTCTGATATGCTCATCCACTGTCGTTGTTATTATATCCTTTACGACTTCTCGCCTGAATAAATTACGAGAAAATAGCTTATCAATTTGGGAAGGGTTTGTGCCTCTAGCTAATTTTGCTAACTAAAAGTTTAACGGTCCCAAAAATTTTTCTTGCTCATCTGACAAACTGTGGTTCTCCTAGTATTTTGCTGTGAGTCGTGAAAAGCAGAGACATATTACTCTGGGAAATTAGCTCTAAACATCCAAAAATCTATCGGTTTAAGACTTTAATAGGAAGAAGAGGGACTGATAAATTTATAACGTTGAATCCTAAGAGCACGTAGCTGTTATGTGTTCTATTGCTACAACAGGCTTCCTACTTACCGCTCTGTAAGGCCATTCGTAACATCAATCACTTCATTTAAGGCCAATTTTATGACTGGCAGTTTTCTTTTCGAGTTATCAAGCAATTCTGTTACAGTCTCTCTGTGAATCTTAACAGCCTCTTTCAGATCCACGTAGTTGTGTTCCCTGTGGTCATATATTGCGCAATCTCTGCATATTGCGTCGTCACATGTTTCACAAAAGTATTTTAGCATCTGCATAAAATTTGAAAAAGAAATAAGCAATACTGTCAGTTACTTTCTGTTTTTGAGTTTACATACAATATAAAAAAGAGAACAAAAAACAAGACTAAAAAGGTACATGAACGTCGTCAGACAAAAGACAAAAACACGGAACATAACGTGAAAATATCAACAAGAGCTGCCGAACGCCCTGCAGTTTTCTTTGATTTTCTTGATCGTCTAGCCAAGCAGCCTCTCATGTGCCCCCCTAATGCATGAAAGTAAATAAACCCAATTTTCTCTAGAATATATACATAGGTAATTCTTCATCAACTATATTCCTCCTGTCAAGCTCCACTCAACAAGGAGAGCAGGGTAATGCATGCTGCTGCAGCTAACAAAACTCATGCAAATAAAACGCTACCTTCTTTGTCCATGCACCTTCCTAGTCGCCTCTCCAACCTCTCCAACTAAATAATATTCCTTTGCTAGGAAACTTTAGAGCTCGTATTTTGAGACCAATCGTGAGAATACTGTTCCACTTTCAGACAAATACATAAAGGGAATAAAGGTGTCAATTACAGCAAATGAGTATAAAGCAAATAAACATTACCTCTCTATCATGGACCTTGCAGAATGATGGACATTTCATCGCATCATAGACAGCATTATTCTGCAACTCTTCAAAACAAACAACTTTATGATCTTTCGTCTGTCTGATTCTCTCATGAGCTGTGACACAATTTGGGCAAAGATTTTCGACGCAGTCTAAACAACGAGCATTGGCCATAGCTTGATCTTCGCAATTTGTGCAACAAGTTGGGTTTTGAACGGCGAGGATGTTTAGTAAGTTATTGACGAAGGAATGAGATGGAAAGGCAAGCACACCTTTTGTAGGTATTGGTATGTCAACATGGCATCGAGGACATTCCAGGGTTCTTTCAGGCTTCTCTCTGTCATAAATGAAAATTAAATTTTAGCAAATCATACAGTTCATGGAGAATGTGAAGTTTAGCACAAAAATCTGACGACATTGCTCAACAAATTAGGTTAGATGAAAGTGGTTTTTCGGCCTTTGCCAAACAGTACGCATTTTAGGCTTGATATGGCATTTGCAGAAGGCAAAACCTCGTGAAGTGCTAAACTGTAAGGACTATTGATACACAAACGTCCTATACGCGGCACAACTAGGCACAACTAATCAATCTTTCAAGGAATTGTCTCCTTGATTGTGAAATAAAATAGAAATTCTTTTTTCAGATAAAGGCAGGATACTCAAGGAAACACACCCAATCGTAATTTGAATTATTTTGCAATTTTTGTATCTTTCAATCTAGCTGAGCAGGCCGGTAGGAAGCAGGGGGCAGGGGGCTCGAGCCCCCTTCAAAAACAATGATACTACGTCACAAGCATAAATTAGATGTATTGTTCTCTATTGTTTTAAGAACAAAAGCCCCCCAGTCAGCAGTAGCTTCCTACGGCCCTGCTTAGTTTACTGGTGAAGCCAAAGTTAAACGTTTATACAAGTGCACTACATTATTGAATTTCCTCATCTTAACTTGCAAGCATAGATTGAAAAACAGCTAAATACTTACAAACTTTGATGAAAGAAAACGAAGCTGCAAAACCTAGAAACTGTCGAGCCTGAGCGATAAATTCCTGCAAAAGGCCTGAGCGATAAATTCCTGCAAAAGGCCTGAGCGATATTTCTACGCAAGGCATGAGTGAGTAATTTTGTAAAAGACCTGAGCAAGAAATTCTCCAAAAGACCTGCCATAATTTGACAGAAACTGTTGAACAAATTAGAAGGATAAAAATAAATTTAGTTTGAGGTAATGAAGACAGTTGTTTACGATATCACTCACCTTATCGTAGCTTCTAAGCACTCTTCACAAAACGAATGCAAACATGGCAGAACTTTCGGATTTTTGTATTGGCCTGAGCGATAAATTCCTGCAAAAGGCCTGAGCGATAAATTCCTGCAAAAGGCCTGAGCGATATTTCTACGCAAGGTATGAGTGAGTAATTTTGTAAAAGACCTGAGCAAGAAATTCTCCAAAAGACCTGCCATAATTTGACAGAAACTGTTGAACAAATTAGAAGGATAAAAATAAATTTAGTTTGAGGTAATAAAGACAGTTGTTTACGATATCACTCACCTTATCGTAGCTTCTAAGCACTCTTCACAAAACGAATGCAAACATGGCAGAACTTTCGGATTTTTGTATGTTCCCGAACATAAGATGCATTCCAAGTTATATACATCCCTTATATTGCCAAAAGTAACATTTGCAAGATTTAATGCCATTGCCAAGCCTTTGTTTTTAATGCAGGACATGGCAGGAGCATCTTGCAAAGAAACTGCCAGGGTTTAATGTGGACATGCTTCATTGAACACGAGTGATCAAATCCGGGCGTTGATTGGTGTTTGTGATTTTAATTGCCCGTGTGCAGATTCGCTCTATTGGCTAGACGTGATTAAATCTCAGACTATTATTGAAGCATCCTTAACTCAATTTTGTGTTCATCAAAATCCCTGAGAGCTTTCTGGATACGCTGATGCTAGAAGAGTCAAATAACTTTCTTGCGTAAGAAATTTTCTTGCAAGTGCTTATTAACAGCTTCAAATTTACAGTTTTAAAAAAATCATGCAAAATTTGACAAAACTCCCCCAATAAATCGCTAGCTCGATCTTAAAATTGGTCCATTAGTGCCGGCGTAACAAATTTGATTTCGGCTATTTCCTTAGTTTCTTGATTTAAACTCATCACGACTTCGTATTCGGAGGAAATGTATTCATCAATGATGGTATCAAAAACTTTACTTATCGTAAGGGAATTACAGCACGATGCAGAAACGATAAAAATCTAGCCAATCAATAGACATGGTTGCACAAATTTGGAACCCATTTCCTCCCACTGCCCCTTTTAATATAATTCACCCCTTTAGATATAATCACGTTAGGATGATTTACGGTTTCACTAAATTTATGTTTTGAATATTCATTGGGTGACTGAACATTGATTCGGTGGATTGACATAAACTGCCCCTTACTTGACAGGGCACACACTATGTAGAATTATTTAATCAGCTAATCATTGAACTTAATCAAAATAATCATTGATTCCCGATAAGCCCCGCGAAATGAGTTTTAAAAGAACTACTAGACACTTTTCGCAGCCTCATTAACCCTGAAAAATTAGTGCCTGTCATTAACATTTACCAAATTTCGAAATACCTTGGTTCTGGGAAAAGATGTGCGAGAATCATATTGACTGTGCACTGATTACTTCGAAAGGAAAGTTTTATCGATCATAGCGGGTCTTGTCAATGTAATGAGCAAGGAAACATCCAAATTGCTCTTTGAGGATGTTCAAACTTCTGAAATTTGCCCCCCCCCCCCTCATTGAATATATGTAGGAAATGGTAGATCATCCATCTCAACTGTGCAAAGTGCACATAATAATAATACTAATAATAATAGAAATATTTATACAGGGTAAACCTTGTCAGTGCTACAGGTACTGTTATCAATAAGGGCCCTGGCTTGTAGCCTTATTATATTTGTTTCACTGAAGAACTTTGGAAGAACTTTGAAAGGATTAAAGTATTTAAAACACAAGGAAAGGCTAACATAGTTCTATTTCATGTTTACTTTGCAGAGGAGTTACAGAAAGGGATGTTTTTCAACTAATACACAGAAGACTCTATCCGTAGCAACATTTAAAGCAATCTGATTGGCTTCCAGAAAAGGGGCGTCGCTCAAAACCTGACACCCACTAAATTTGAACCAAATTGCTACATTTTGAATTCAATACAAAATCAGTTTAATCGCCTTTTCCAAATACTTTATTCAAGCTTCTTAACACTAAAAACTGTTATACAGGAGTTACGTTCAGCAAATTTGTTTTATTCGGCGAGCAGCCTCGTTTTCCAACAACGATTTCTGAAAGATGGCTCCAGTTCCTGTAAATAATTTTCAAATTTTACGAAGTATTCAATGAACAAATTCACTGAAAACTGTCTTTGACCCAATGAACATTCTCAAACAAATGGCCTAATCACAAATAATTAACGTTAAATGTTCCTGCTTCACTGAATTCAAATAAGACATTCATACCACTAATCATTACTTGAGTTGACATCACTGCACTTGAATCCGCCTTGAACCAGTTTGAACCGGTTCTATCGTTAGCACGCAGCCATGTGTACCAAAATGAAGACAGGAAACCATTCTTGTGTGAAATCACGGTCGAGTAGTTCCACTGTTTTCTCATCCGCTTGAGTAGGCCCAGTGTTTTTCGCATCTTGTAGCAGCTTGGAGTAATTCGAGCTCGTACGTCTTGCTGCTCGTAATTTCGGCTTCTTGGGAGCATGAAACCTGGAGAATTAATATATAGTTATTAAATCGCTGAAATTCGGTGATTTCATTGGATCAAATTCGTTTAAAAGTGGAAGAAAATTCAGTAATAGAAATAGCAAACTTATTTGATTTTCTTTGCAACCGTTTCTGCAGAAGGAAACAACTATCTGCGAGCAATAAGCTGAAAGAACCAAGAAGCAGAGAACATACTTCAAACTTTGGCTCTAATCTGGAATTCTGGCGATTAAGAGAACTAGCAGAACAGCTTGCATTATTTTTGCATCTACAAGAAGCGCTGTTTCTCTTTAACGTGCTTTTTGCAGCCGTTTCTGATGCAGTGCATTTGGATTACGAAGCCTGAGAAAGCAATTTTTTGCACCAAGAACCAAGAAATTAACAACATACGCTAGGCTATTGCAGAAATTTTACATTTACAGAATTATTGGGTTGATGAGCACACTAGCAGAACGTTGAAAGCTATTTTACATCTAGAACCTGCACAGTTTTGTCTTGGAAATATTTCTGGTAGCCATTCCTTTTGTATTGGATTTGATCTGCAAAGTTTGCAGTGATGGCGCACGCCAGAGAAGACCTAAATATGACTTTAACCGGCAAACGCCGTAATGACATGGAAGTTGTCTGCGGTATATGCCGTAAAACTTTCGACAATCCTCGTGTCTTAGATTGCCTGCACACATTTTGCGAGAACTGTATCGAGAATAACCTCGAAATTGAAGAATACGACGCGAGTATCGAATATTCCGTAAAATGCAGCACTTGCAATCAACTAAGCGTATTACCCGAAGATGGCGTAAAATCATTGCCGATAAATGTTTTCGCGAAAAATGCGATGGATTTATTGATTATCGAAGATAGCAAAGAAAACGTCGTAAAATGTACGAATTGTAATGATGATGAAGATGCGATGTCCCGTTGCGTCGAATGCACGGAGTTCCTTTGCGTCGTATGTGTAACAGCGCATCGCCGCTTCCGACTCACGAAAGATCACCGCATAATTCTGCTGGATGCGTTGAAATACGACCGGAGTACAGTGCACCGTCCGGTTCATTGTCCAAAACATGATCCGGAGTTGTTTATGTTTTATTGTGAAGTTTGCGAAGAGCTGATTTGCAAAGAGTGTACGATATTGATGCATCGTGGACACAAATATGAAAGTAAGTATAGAATAGTAATTTCATTGAATTTCCAGTTTTCTGTTCTGGATTTAAGGCGAAATTCTGTTCATGTACCACTTCGTCTATTCCTTTGCTCATCTCCAAAATTTTTAACTGTTAAGGGAGACAAAAAGTTCTTCGAATCATGCCTATTTCACACTTGATATTAAACCGGTTATAACAGAAATGTAAGCATGTTCGAGTTATTGAGGTTCAACAGTATTCTCTTGGAAATCTGTTCGTTCGTTTCTTTCTTGAGTTATTCGATCAACTCTTGGTCTACTCATCCATTCATTTTTGTTTACTTGATTGCTAGAAATCGTTTCATTCATTCATTCATTCATTCATTCATTCATTCATTCATTCATTCATTCATTCATTCATTCATTCATTCGTTCATTCATTCATTCATTCATTCATTCATTCGTTCGTTCATTCGTTCGTTCGTTCGTTCATTTAATCTCTCGCTAGTATTCTTTGTCTTTTGCTCCCAGTGGTATCGTCCTTGTAGTGTTGTAAAGTAGTTTGTTTTTGTGAGAATTGTAATTGAATAAACAAAATCTCTCTCCCATTTAATTGCAATCATATGAGATCATGACTTGGTCAAAGGTCAATGAATAATTACGAACCCATACCTGGAAAACTCTGGAAACGCTGGATAAGATAAAGCTTCAGGCAGCCTCGAGGAATTCGCATTTTCATGTAATGAATTTGATGCTTCTTTCTTTGCTTTTCTTCTAGCTCCTATTTTCTTCTATCGTCTACCTTCTATTTCAGATTCCTACAAGAAAAAAAAGAACATTTTCTTCACTTAATGTCCATCTTTAAAACTTTCATGAACATGTTA
>REGM01000811.1:3895-21524 GCA_004194415.1 Aurelia aurita | reverse complement strand
AATGAAAATTGCACGATAACTGTAAAAATATTCATTACATGGGTTGTTTGTTATTGAATAATGAAATGCCGTCTACTCTGTTCAATAAACGAAGTAAAGACACGAGATTCTGGAAATATTTCTACGTCTGCTGAAATGATATCAAGAGCTCCTGGCTTAAACAAATTTTCGCAACTAAAACAAGAAATAGAAATTAAAATATCTCGATATGATAAAAGCGTACAAATGACAAGAAAATTTACTGACGACGTAATCTTTGGTTTCAGCAGCCCTGCTTGCATAATGTAAGTAAAGTTCGATTAATGTGTTGTAGACAACATTGGAGCAGTCGTTTCGTATCTGCAAAGAAAAAGATGGGCTAAGAATATCTAAGCAATTTTGAAGTTACGTTAAGGTAGGTAGGACGAGATGGCCTTTTACCTATCATACAGCTAATGACAACAGTTTATAAAACAATACAAAGATACAAATCAATTGAAGATCTGAATGACAGCTTTGAAATCATCCCGACTCAAAAGCAGGACGTCGTCAGCTGACTAAAAGTGGCATTTCTATCAATTATAAATTCTTTAAAAAAAATCATTGGGCAAAATCTCCACTTGCAGGGGGGGGATTGGGTTTCGAAGATTCGTTGGGTTTCCAGCCTAGAAATTTCCGTGCATTTTATGAAAATGGTCTTGAAAGATTTTTGTAAAAACGAGCTATGCATTAATATTCCTACCTTGACCATATGCTCAAGGAATTCGACCAGTTTCTGTTTTTGATGAACAAAAATATGAATAAATTCATCAGGACGTGCACGAAGAACTGGCTCACTAGCTGGACCTAAAATAAAAGGAAATAAAACTTAATTTTGATGGACATCTAAAAGAAACATCAAATTTGTTCACAAAAATTGTAAATTGAGTTAGAATTGAATTTAGAGGATGATAGATACTTTGTTTTATATAAACCAATTAAATTACAAACATTGTACCCTACTTTACGCTAAAAGAAACTACTCTACAGTGAAGACAATAGACGACTGCACTTAAGATGACACAGCTGGAAACTTTTACCATGCTCCCAAATGTATCTCGAAATGAAAGAGAAGGCTCACCCACCAATGAATCAGGGATTCGTTATTGGCGGTATCGGGATTAGGGTTGAGAGAACGTAAGGAATCTTGTAAAATTTCCCTGCCTCATCTCTAGAGCAGTCGACAATTACAGTCTAATAAAAACTTCACAAAAAAGAATATATTACACTACTATTAAGAACTATAATGAAACATACTTATCATGAGTGAAGCTGTCTTATGTGCCATTCCCATTATGCCAAAACTCGCTGGACCTTCAACGAAGAACAACGGAAAGAAAGATGATTTAGGGTTTGCAAATCAATAGGAAGTCCATTATTTTTTAAAGACTGATCTGCACCCCTCCAATTTCCTAAGTAAATTTCTAATCTAGCACCTCATCTTATCTTAAAAAAAGTAGACTTGAACAAGACGAGGAATGTCTCTGACTCTGACTCTGACCACTGAGGAATGAAGGATTCGACATATTTTTCAAGCAGGTTGTCAAAAGCAATATATTTTCAAAGACATCCCAATCTGAAAACGCTAACAATGATATAAAAACAAAGAAAAAATAACTATCAAAAATAGAAACATGTGAAAACATCCTACCACTTGTGGTATCAATATTTCCACCGTCTTGGATATGGCCTGGAAAAGACAACAGACAATTTAAACTCAGTCTTAAAACGATTTGAGGAATACATTTATAACATTGTCGTAAATATTTGTCATTATACAACAAAACTCTACCATGCAGCACATTACAAACAGATCTATAACCTAATAAACCACTTCTTGCAAAGAAAAGTTAGCCTTGAATCAGCACCTACTAAACTAGTAAACAAATAAATTGCCCTAAAATATTGTTCTTCTTTTCACCTCAATTCCACCAAAGGGTACTTACGTTCAACCGGTTTGTCAACAACCGGTTTGTAATCAGAACAAAGTTTCTTTAACATTTCTGTCGTTTCATCTGGTTCTTCGTTAACCAATGTTTTACCGTATCCTTTCATGTTTGCCTCTGCCTAAGAAACAAAGTTTAGCGTAGGTTTTAATCAGTATTCAACAACTAAAATTGCTGTCAAACCGATACTTTGTGGAATTAAAAAGTATGCTTTGTCTTTTAAGAAGCTTGAAATGTCCAAACGAAAAGTTTCAGAACAACTCAGAACTGCTTCCGATTCTTACCTAAATGAATGTAAACAATGTAAATAACGAAGATTCTACAGATTTCCAAGGAATGACATTTGAGCATTATATAAATGATAGGGGAAAACAAAAAAGGAAACGAGAAAGATTCATACCTCTACGAAAGGCAATCTTGAAATGTATTTCAAAGCCTTTTTGTAATCTTTCACATCTTCTAGTTGAATCTTTAAGTACCTGCAATAAAAGAAATCATAAATATGTGTGCAATACGGGTATATACATTTGCCTGAACACTAGATGGAAGCGAAAGTTTCTCCAAGTTCATCAATGCAAATATTTATGAATTTCCAGTAATTTAACATACCATTCATGTTGTTGGAATTTCTCAGCAAGATCAAGGGCATGTTTGAAGTAACCAGCTTGTCTGCAAACCTTGAATGAAATTTGAAAAAATTCCTTCAATGCATTAACCAGTTATACGAAATCAAAAGACTGCGAGTAAGGGCAAAATTTCATAAAAAATAATTAGGAGAGATGGGAAAATAAAATGGTTTAGTACCTTGATTGCGGTTTCTACTTCGAAATGGAGTTCTTTATCTGTCTGAAAAATAAGAGAAATATACAACCCTTTAGATCTTCATGAGTAAAAGGATATCTCACATAAAAATCGTAAAAGTTAGTTGATGAAGATAAATGGAGGTAATCTATAAATAGGACAAAGAAAACGCCTAGGCACGCTATTATTCCGCTAGCTAAACAATATCCACACATGTGTCGAAATCATAAAACACAATAGGCTAATTTTAGACTGCATATGCAGCTTTTGTGTTAGCTACTTATCTCCGTCAACTAACTTTAACATTGAAAGTGAACGAACTGGTCAAAATTGACCTTCAGCAGCTCATCAAAGTTATTTACACTCAACATCTACATATATAGGATAAATCTACCTGGATAAACATATTGAGTTTATCAACAGCCTTTAACTTTGTGTAGCAATTTAGCAGCAATGTTGTGTGGTCTGTGTTGGCGAGTCCTTTCTCGTGCAAAGCCTGAAGAAACGAGAAGAGCGTAACCAATATGGTTAAACAAGCAAACGTAGATTTCGGGAGCAATTTCCACATTACAGGAGTCCACAATAAAGCGAGTTTGTGAATATATGGAAAAGGAACAAAAATGTGAAAAATGTTCTAGAAGATAGCTAAAAAATGTCGGGCTCTAATCTAAAGTCAGCTAAACAACTCACAACTTTCAAGATATCAGGATAGTTGGGGAAAAGAAATGACAAAATTCTATTAATATACTTTTATCAAAGTTGCAAACCTGCAGATAATCAGTGAGATTATGGATCCTTTGGGCATCTAAGAACTGCAAGAAAAAGATACATTTTGTAGCAATCTTACATTTTACTTCAAAAAGTAGAAGTTAACAGCACAATTAGATATTGAATAATATTCAAGAAAAAACAAATGGCAATGTATGGTAAACAAATACAGTAAAAAATGCAGGAAAAAATGCAACTCTGAAAATTGAAAGAATAATACCTTTCTTATGACATAAGAAGCCTCTAAGTGTCCAATGGTTCGGATGTATTGCTGGATCGCACCATCATGATCACCTTTGCTGCAATAAAAGTAAAGAATATCTGTACACAAGATTTTGTCAAAATCATTGATAAAGTCAGAAGGGAAAGAGCGATAAAGGGGCCATTCAAGCAAATACTCCATCAAATGCTCTCTCAGGAGCGGTAGATAAATAGTACAAAAAGAAGTTTGAATAACAAAACGTTCTGCAAAAATTTCTTGAAAAAACAACGTTCGGTCGTTGACGAAGAAAAACTTCAAAAACTCGAATTAAGCAAACAAGAGTACAAACGTACCTATATAGATGGTCACCATATTGCCTGAAGATCTCAAATAAGCCATCTGAATAATGCTGACTCTTTGCAAGACTGAAGAAAAAACAAACAAAGTTACGGGTTTAATCACAAGAATATCTGCACAAGATTAGAAACAACATTGTAAAAATCATCAGAGAATTAACATGGTTAACTTAACAAGCATTGCTGCTCAAGAAATGGACCTTATGTCTACGTTAAATGATATTAAATATAGCTCGTTTGATAGAAATGTGGTTTCTAAACATCCGTACTTAGATCAGTTTAGAATATGACTTACTTGATGGCCATATCATACATGTTCTTCTTGAAAAGGGTTTCAAGCTTCGTCTGCGTGTCCTTTTCCTCTAGTTGATAAATCTGTTGAGTACAAAATACCGGAATATTGAGTAGCTTACAGCAAACGTTTCCAAATCAGGCATCAATGAATGAGTTAGTTGATAACTACTAAGCTATTTCCTTACAAGCAACTCCAAATTTTAGAGAAAAAGTTAATTTGTTTTCGGGTGTCGTTTCAACAGTTATATTTTAGGAAGTCTGTCAATCTTTAAAAAAATTCTACCTGACAACTGATCGTGAGAGTCAAACTTACCTTTCCCTCTCTCGTAATGACATGCAGAGATCCCCATTCGCCTAATACATCTAGGATGTCTTGAAATGGGGCAGTGAAAGCTGAAACGAAATGATAGTCGAATAATGAATTACAGCAAATCCTTGCAAAAAGGAGTATTACTGAAAATTTGAACACTAGAAATAAATTTGCAGTCCCTATTTGCAACATAATATTTTCATACAATAGCTATCAAATGTAGAAAAAAATTCCTAAGCAGAAAAGTTACAGCAAATAAACTATACAATGATATGAGACTAAGTGATACGTACCAATGAACTTATTTTGAATATCGTAAACAGTCAATGTATGCATTGTCATGCCAGCCCTGGCAATTTTAAAGAAAAGAGAATATCTTAGGAAATAGATCAAATTTAGTCAAATTTTGAAACATTTATCTAATTCATGTGTACCGTACCTCTCATACCTTCTTTTGTGTCAAAACATACCATGGTTCCTTTGTATCCTTGTAATTTAGAGCCTCTCTCTGCTTGGTTTCGACATCCGAATTTTGACTACCTGTTACATAAATGTTCTTCACTCTCATACACTCTTTCTACTGCTCAAAGTCTACTCATAGCCATAATCTGAGCTCCACGCGATAAAATCAAATGAAATATAACGGACGTGTGGGTAATATCATTGTTGAAAAGGGATACAAAATTAAAATATCTGTAATCATGTGCATAGAACTAAACGTACCTTGGTAATTGTTTAGTTTCTTTTCGAACGACAACCAGATAACCACGGAACCAGTAAACCATCTTTTTGTCACCTGTGAACGTTAATACATAACAACTTTGAATTTCATAACCAAGGGGTGGGGACTTACTATAAAACACTCTTTGCTGTAGGATTACTTTATTGCATATATTTTAGGTGGTCAAGACTTTAGCAAAGTATTCAGAACACTATGAAGCAGCTTTTCATCCATGATTCACAATCTATATGTAGCATCTGTCATAGTGTCTATGTCTATATGTATCATCTATATGTAACATCTGTCGTAGTGTATATGTCTATATGTATCATCTATATGTAACATCTGTCGTAGTGTATATGTCTATATGTATTATCTATATGTAACCTCTGTCGTAGTNACTTTGAATTTCATAACCAAGGGGTGGGGACTTACTATAAAACACTCTTTGCTGTAGGATTACTTTATTGCATATATTTTAGGTGGTCAAGACTTTAGCAAAGTATTCAGAACACTATGAAGCAGCTTTTCATCCATGATTCACAATCTATATGTAGCATCTGTCATAGTGTCTATGTCTATATGTATCATCTATATGTAACATCTGTCGTAGTGTATATGTCTATATGTATCATCTATATGTAACATCTGTCGTAGTGTATATGTCTATATGTATTATCTATATGTAACCTCTGTCGTAGTGTATATGTCTATATGTATCATCTATATGTAACATCTGTCGTAGTGTATATGTCTGTTCTTACCTTCAAACGCTAAGCAGGGACCTCTTCCCTCTGGCTGGTAGAAATACAATGCCTTTAGAAAGAAACAGAGATATAACATCAATGTAAACAGGCGTTCAACCAACAGTTTCAGTCAAACAAAAACAACGAGGGTAAAAAGTATGAAGTTAAGAACTTTTTGGAAGACATTTTCGATACAGGACAATAAATTACACTATAACAAGCCAATACAACAAATCTGTCGGTATAAAAAATTCAAATCGTCTCCCAATGTTTCCCGAAAAGCCTCTCATCTCAAGCCTTCATATGTTTATTTGCATGAATTTTCATTTGTAGTGGAGAACGCTTATGGACAGACGGTGCTCTGTCACAAAATTTCAAAATTTTACTCGAGCAGATGGCATCTATATTCTTCGACTTAAACGGTTTTTCCTAAACAGAAACCAACAGAAAACTTTGGTATAGCCTTTAGTATCTTTGTATTTTGTTAATTGTAAAGGTCACTGGGTTGACATGTATATCATGCTCCCTACGGTATCGTTTGTCGTAAATATGTTTGTTAAATTGTAAATTTTTAGATCGTGTATAAATAAATAAAAAAGTGCTTGAGCTGCGAAAGTTTTGGAGACATGATCATCATGTGACACAAATTTAAGTAATGTAAAGACGTACATCAGATCTTGCAATCACGAATTGATTCTCTTGTGAAACATCACTGATAGCAGAACACTTGAAATCACATCCGAACTCGTCTAACAGCTCCTACAATGGAATGGAAATAAATGGTGGGAGGGCTCAGCGAGAATGTTGAACTAACAGTCATAATGCAACAGATAGGGCCGCGTAGATTACACAAATAGGACCGCATCTATGTGCTAGAATGACAGAGATGGCAAAGTACAGTATGACCTCAGAAGCAATAAACAAGGCAAACGCTGACAGAATATCTGAAATCCAGGAAAACCTCTCTCCTTGTCACTCTGCTTTGCTTTGTTAGCCACTTTGTATTTATGCATTCAACTCTTTCGCAATTCAAATATTCTGCAACTGCAGTTGATTGGTTTTTTCAATTGAAAAATGCCTTGCTAAATAAAAAAGTAGCTCTCCTTATCAAAATTGTTGTGGCATAAAATATTAACGTACCTTCCTGTCTTTAGCAGAAACATTGTATGACGTAACTGTTTCGTTTGTCGTAACAAATAGAGTAATATTGCTGCCAATCTGCTTGTATGCCAGGCCTAGACACAAAAGAAACGACAGCATGANATCATCATGTGACACAAATTTAAGTAATGTAAAGACGTACATCAGATCTTGCAATCACGAATTGATTCTCTTGTGAAACATCACTGATAGCAGAACACTTGAAATCACATCCGAACTCGTCTAACAGCTCCTACAATGGAATGGAAATAAATGGTGGGAGGGCTCAGCGAGAATGTTGAACTAACAGTCATAATGCAACAGATAGGGCCGCGTAGATTACACAAATAGGACCGCATCTATGTGCTAGAATGACAGAGATGGCAAAGTACAGTATGACCTCAGAAGCAATAAACAAGGCAAACGCTGACAGAATATCTGAAATCCAGGAAAACCTCTCTCCTTGTCACTCTGCTTTGCTTTGTTAGCCACTTTGTATTTATGCATTCAACTCTTTCGCAATTCAAATATTCTGCAACTGCAGTTGATTGGTTTTTTCAATTGAAAAATGCCTTGCTAAATAAAAAAGTAGCTCTCCTTATCAAAATTGTTGTGGCATAAAATATTAACGTACCTTCCTGTCTTTAGCAGAAACATTGTATGACGTAACTGTTTCGTTTGTCGTAACAAATAGAGTAATATTGCTGCCAATCTGCTTGTATGCCAGGCCTAGACACAAAAGAAACGACAGCATGATGCTAAAAATAAAGACTTGTAACATAAACAGAAAAACAGCTGAGATGAAATCAACTGCAAATAACAATGACGTTCAACAGCAAGGAGCACTTAAGAAAATTTGTAAGACCTTTTAGCAGTCATTTCATGAAATCAAGCTGAAAATAACAGATCAACGATACATTTTCCTGTACCATAGCGCCAAGCTGACATTTCACATGAATGATGAAAAAGCTCTAGCGTAAAAAAGTTTTGCAATCATGTGTTTCTGCAAAAGAAATTTTGTCATACCTGTGATTGGATATTTGTCTTGATGAACTAATCGTTGTCTGCTTTGCCTGCAAAATAATGATATTTTATCAGGGTCCTTAGGTGAAAACATTTCAAGTGAACTGATACCGGAGCATGGGCATAAGCGTAGGGGAAGATAAAATCTGGGGGGGCTGCCCGATAAAATTTCCATTGTTTATCAAATTTTTTGCCCGACTTAGGGTGGATTTTTGCCCGAAAAAGGCTGATTTTGGTAAATTTTTCCAATGTTGGGGGAGCTGCAGCCCCCCAGCCCCCTGGCTCCTACGCCTATGAGCATGGGGACATCAAGTGAAGGATTTCTCTAGTAAAAAAAATCCATTCTCTGAAAGCTGAATTTCTTTCGTTTTTTTTTGCGCAGAACTTCTTTTCGCTCAAGTCAAAATCCGCCTTAATGGACAGCGAACACATGGAAAGATGTCACAATACAGTTAAAAATGTCTTGTCTTTCGAACAGAAGTTCAATGATTCAAATAAAGGTTGCAAATTACCTGTCTCTAGTGACATCCCCACGTACGATGATGACTGTTCCATCTTCAAACCCAATTGCCATCTGACTCAAATTTTCATGCACACTAATAATTGTCACCTTATGGAAGGGAATGAAGAAAATAAGGGATCAATACAAAAAAATTTAATGTCAGACTTACATCAGAGAAACCTTTAGCACAGGGTGGCCAAAAGGTTTACCTATGAGAGAAGCAATGGCAGAACAATGGAGGGCCCCTTGAAAATCAGCCACTATGCTGAAGGGTCACCCTCTTTAATAAATTGAAATATGAAATAACAATGTCATATTTTGCAAGGACGTAAAAGTTATAATATGTATGAAAATAAATTTTTGTGAACATGGAAGCAAGAAATAAATGTATGTATCAATTTGCCACAAAGTAATTTACAATGATTAAAAGATACTAAAATAGATACAATACAATTTAATATAATGTTAATAAATACATGTTAAAAACACCCCTAATTACAGTGATAGTTTCATCTATGTGCGAAAGATAGTAAAATTACTGTAATAAAAGATAGATTAATTGATTTATTTACAACACATAGCTCATTACCTTGTCGAAGTTCCAGACTTTAATGAGATTGTTGGCACCTTTCTCATCTTCCTGCAGGAGACAAGAAACACATTCTTGCATATATTTTCAAAATTTCTTGGATTTGAAAGATATGAAATAAAACATGCTGCTTATTGTTGTTGTGAGATTGAAAAGTTGCAGGAATTTGATTGAGGTTTTTGGCTGCTTTTGAAAGCAATGAAGTATTTTTTTAGGAAATCTCATATTTTTTTACTGAGGGGTTCGATTTAGACAGGGTAAACTAATAAAACAATTTATATATAGTTCACAGACCGGGCAATATAATGAAGCATTTACCAAAATCAATCAAACGATGGAATCTCTCATCATGTAATAACTCACCCCAACAGACACAAGAATGTTATGTTGTTTCATTTGAAACAATATGCTGATGCTAAATTCATAAGCTTTGAATGAAGAGAATTTTTGCTCTCTGTCAAGAATATGCACATTTCCTTCATTGTCTGAAAAAGAAAAAGTTGCAGTTAAGAAAAGCATCAGAAGCTCTTTCTACTATCTGAAACTAAATGTTTTTATTTTTATGAGAACAAGCAACCTGTTAAATAAATGGGAAGTGTTACTTGCATATATCCAAGTTCCGTCCAACTCGAGGTCTACCAGTAGATTTAGCAAGTATTTCCTATTTTGCACACACATTATTACACAAAGGAGACCCATTTAGAAAAGGCAGAAAACTTTGTGGTTATTCATCACATTTTCAACAATGAGAAAGTGAAACCAAATTCCAGTTCTGTTGGCCACAAACAATTTTCCTGGCTGTTAAAAATGCATACCAACCATGCACAGTTATGAACCATTTTCCTGTGAATAAATTATAAAAACAAACAAACCTCCGATAAGAATGCTTCCTCTTCCACTGGCAGTAACTGTAATTTCTATTCCCTGTAACAAAATTTGAAAAGTCAACTACTGTTTACTGTTACTATTGTGCAAAGTTCCAGAGAGTTTGGTACCTTGACTTTCTTCATATTTTTTTTGCCCAATTTTTGAAATTGTTCTGTTCTCCGTATTTTATGCTGTGAACGAAAGAAACATTTTTCGGTTGACAAAATTTTATTCTGTCCTTTGGGTTAATTTCCTTCAAAAGAACATCTTCCTTACCTTTATGTGCCATGTAATTTCCTTTAATTTCAAGTGTTTTTTCCTCTCATTCGCAGTAATTCAAGTCATGCACATTTTATAAACAATGATTTCTAGCAGCTTTAATTTCCTATAATAAGGTAACCATGGTAACCAAAATTCAAAGTATGTACCTTCAGCTTGTCAAATTGTTGTTCAGTTCCCCCATCTTTCACTTTCAGTATTTCCTTCTCAAAAAAATTGAATTTTCGCCACTAAAAGGGAAAACATTGCAATATATATGATGCATAATATTGCAATCAACACTATAGCTTTATTATCTGCGAAACAATTAGTAATCCTATGCACAAACCATTGCATTTTAGTCTAAACTACCAATTTGCTTAAGTTTTTGCAATATATTGATTTATATTTTACGCAGCACGCTGCAAATTCTCTTTGCCTTCCAAATAAATTTTATCATTTATCAACTTACAAAATTTCTGATACATTTTCAAACAAGAATCATACCATTGTTTTTGTTGCTTTATTTCAACTTCTAAAAATCACTTCTATTTTGCAACTGTTTGTTTTGATTTTCTTGGACAAACATTTTACATGTCATAAATAAAGTGAGAAATTGTGGAACTTTATCGTTCTTGGTTAGCTTATTTAGCAACTTGGTTTCCAAGATCTTGCCGCTTTGAAGTAACTTTGGGAACAAGGAATGATTCGATTCCTGGAGATTTTAAATAATCATTTTACTTTATCCAAAATTTTGAGTTTAGTTAAATCGAGTTAAATAAGAGGAAGTTCAGACCTTATGTTCATTCTTTTCGCTGCAAAATATTCTCGATCAGGCCCTCAATGAAATCCAACAACACATGACTACACAGTGCTACGTTCAATCTTCTCTGCAAACATAAAAATGGTAATAAGATCGAAAGTAAAGCCAAGCTGCTGAAAAAACTTCTTACCAGTGGAAACGCCATCTTTGGAAAGGAAAGTAAAAACAAAATTCGTCGTTGTTGTTGTCTTAAATTGCGGAGAATGTCGCTGCGTTGGCGGTTGTCTTTCTTGGACAGAGCCGAGCAAGAAGAAGGCCTAAAGATTTTAGAGGAAAGTTTTATGTCGCTCATGGTTATATAACAAGTGCAATTTGCACACAAATATCAACATCAAAGCATTAATTAATCATCTTCAAAATGCACACAATCAAGAGAGTTTCAACTACTGCAACGCGCTTCACAAGAGTTGCTTCGCCAGTGACCAGAGTTGGCTGCAGAAATAGGCCTAACACCCAAAATGGAGGAGGGGCAAAGACTGTGCAGAATATGCGACTTCTTAGCTCAAAACCAGGAAGATTGGCGACTCTGAGTTGCAGGTAAATATGAACCCATAGTCATGAACCCAATGGCCATTAAAATTGACGGCCTTAAAGTTGAAAATCAAACTTGAAAGCAAGCTTAAAAGGAAAGTTTGGAAATGTTGTGCGCACAACAACAACAAGACAAAAATATTATGAATAAAATGTCATAAAACCAGGTTAGAAAGTTTGCTATCTACGCAGCGAATGTAAAGGGACCAATAAAAGTTTGCGCACTAACAGATTTGTCTTAAGATCACACACAAGCTAATTTTCGATAAGTTTTCAAGTATAAATTTCTGACCTTGCTGATTTTGTGCGTTGTCCATCCTTCAATATTTTGAAATTTGCGTATTGGAGATTTTGACTGCGCCCGTGATCTCATTGGAAAAATGCATACCCCGCAGTCTGGTTTGTGCACAACACATTTTTTTCCTACTTAGCAGCTAATGAAAAACTTTCAGAACTGAAGTATTTTTATGGAAAAATTAATTTTCCTTTCAGAGATGTGACTTCAGGAAAAAGCTGGAAGTTATCCCCTGCACAAACCTTGCAACATGTTCGATTTTACAGTGATGAGGGTATGTATGGATTATCATAATACACATTTTTCCATAATTTACCGTGAGATAATGATGTGGATGCTATACCGTCAAGCTTTTCAAAAGTATTTAAAAAATACTTCAGTTTCATTGATTCAGTTCCTCTACATTAAAACTACATTGAAAATGAAACTACACAATGCAAACAAATTAAAAAAATTACAAAAAGAAGTGACCAAATAACAAAGATATGTACGAGCAAAATTAAACAGATTAGTGGACAGGAAAGACTAAATGAGGACAGAGCACTTACTGTTCTTAAATTATCCTCACATCCCCACATAAACCTTTTTCTCCAGGACTACCAAGTCACGAGAAGGTCATCTTACCAAACTTGTCACCAACAATGGAAAGTGGAACAATTATCAGCTGGGAGAAGGAAGAGGGACAGAGATTAAATGAAGGAGACGTCCTGGCAATGATTGAGACGGACAAAGCAACAATGGAAATGGAAACACCAGAAGAAGGCTACCTTGCAAAGATATTGGTGCCAGGTGGTACTAAAGATGTGCCAGTCAAAGATGTTAGTATAATGCACTGATTTTCAGTCAATAGGTTTATTTTATGTCGTACTTGGTGCCTTATAAATTGTATCAAAATCTTGCATTCAGAAATTTTTCAGAACTCTTTTTGTCTTGGGGGTTTCTTTTTTTTGGCCCACCCGTTATATAAGTAACAGTAGAGTTTCAGTACTGTGGTGTCAAGAACTACTGATTGGATGAAATAAAAGCAAGAAATAATGACTTTAAATTTCATTTTCATGTGAAACAAATCAGTTTACCACCGAACAGTTACTGAAGGACATTTGCTGTTTCTTTCATATACTAGAAATACTACAAAATCGTGTTTTTAATTGGTGTAATTTTTGTAATTGTTGGTTTTCAGATTATTTGCATCATCGTTGAAGAAGAAGCAGATATAGCTGCATTCAAAGATTACACAATTTCAGATGGTGGAGCTGCAGCTGCACCTCCTAAACAAGAAGCACCAAAAGCAGTGGTTTGTTTAGTTCACTCTTTTCATTAACTCTAAATTGAAAAAAATAAATACTGGCTGACTAAAAAAACATGGGGCATTTGCCTGTTTTTCATTGATGCAATTTACTTGACAAATTCGTTTCTTTGCATAGTTCATAAATGTTCATTGCATAGTAAAAGGCTAACGTAGATATGAACATTTTTATTTGGTCAAAATCGGTCAGCCTAAACATTTAGGATAAATACTTTCCATCAGAAGATTTCTATTTGAGAATCTTAAACTGTTTGATTAAATGTATTGTTTTGCCTCCTCAGGAACAACCAGCGAAGGCAGCTACATCTGCTGCTGCCCCAGCCCCAAAAGCTGCTGCTCCAACATCTGATGGAAGAGTTTCAGCAAGTCCGTTGGCTAAGAAAATGGCTGCAGAAAAAGGGGTTGATATAAATGTATGTATGTATGTATGAAACATTCTTTCATTGTATTATGATATGATACTCTGTCTTTATGGCATTGAGCAATTCACCACAATTTAGGCACAACCTATTGTAAGTTGTAATAGGTAGATCAAGGGTGCCTACCTTTGAATTGGGTTTATTTGCAGCCCTGTTTTCGTGACATAGTACACAGAGCAATTGCTGTCCTGTTGTCCTTTAATCCGAACCGGACGACGTACGATGACGTAAGAATGATTTTGTGGTTTCAAATTCAGGTGTTAATGTAATACGATATGAACTGTTACAAGAGATGACCACAGGGAACCAGACAGCGTGATTTTTTAGTATCATCGCAAGTAACACCGATTAACAGGACAGCAATTTCTCCGCGTACTGTGTCACAAAAATAGGACTGCGAATAAACCCAATTCATACAAGGTAGGTGCCGTTGAGTTTACAGATAAGTCCAGTTCAACGTTTTTTGTCCTACTTTGATTTTTGTGGATTTTGTCAAAAAAACCCAACTTTGCTTCAAGTTTTTAGATGATCAACCATGGCTTTTATCAGCGCTTCATCTAAAATCAGTGTATATTTTGCTGAGTACCATTGAACCTTAAATGTATTGATTTTGTGCAGATAACCTCTACGTAGAATCAACTTTTATATGCAGGTAATAAAAGGAAGTGGTCCAGGTGGAAGAATCACAGTGACAGATGTCGAGAACGCTGCTGCTGCAAAAGCCCCCACTGCACCACAAATTCCAGTCACCCCTGCTGCAGCAGCACCAGCAGCACCTCCTCCAAGAGTAGTTGTTACAGAAGGTGGGTTTATTTACCAGCTGATCCAAAAATGTCTGAATTTGGGAACAGCGAAGGTTTCTTTTTTATTCTTCTTTTATGTGCCGAAAGATTTGGGAAAAGCAACCATTTTGTGCTGCCGACTGGGGGCAACACAAAGAGCTGGGGGGGCTACAACCCCCTTTGACCCACTGGGACTGCCGTTTCTCCTCGCTATGATTTCGTTTCGTGTTTTCATTTCAGGCCAATACGCAGATACGGATCTTACGTGAAGGAGATGGTCCTGGCAATGATTGAGACGGACAAAGCAACAATGGAAATGGAAACACCAGAAGAAGGCTACCTTGCAAAGATATTAGTGCCAGGTGGTACTAAAGATGTGCCAGTCAAAGATGTTAGTATAATGCACTGATTTTCAGTCAATAGGTTTATTTTATGTCGTACTTGGTGCCTTATAAATTGTATCAAAATCTTGCATTCAGAAATTTTTCAGAACTCTTTTTGTCTTGGGGGTTTCTTTTTTTTGGCCCACCTGTTATATAAGTAACAGTAGAGTTTCAGTACTGTGGTTTCAAGAACTACTGATTGGATGAAATAAAAGCAAGAAATAATGACTTTAAATTTCATTTTCATGTGAAACAAATCAGTTTACCACCGAACAGTTACTGAAGGACATCTGCTGTTTCTTTCATATACTAGAAATACTACAAAATCGTGTTTTTATTTGGTGTAATTTTGTAATTGTTGGTTTTCAGATTATTTGCATCATCGTTGAAGAAGAAGCAGATATAGCTGCATTCAAAGATTACACAATTTCAGATGGTGGAGCTGCAGCTGTACCTCCTAAACAAGAAGCACCAAAAGCAGTGGTTTGTTTAGTCCACTCTTTTCATTAACTCTAAATTGAAAAAAATAAATACTGGCTGACTAAAAAACATGGGGCATTTGCCTGTTTTTCATTGGTACAATTTCGACAAATTCAACAAATTTGTTTCTTTAAAAATTCATTGCATAGTAAAAGGCTAACGTAGATATGAACATTTTTATTTGGTCAAAATCGGTCAGCCTAAACATTTAGGATAAATACTTTCCATCAGAAGATTTCTATTTGAGAATCTTAAACTGTTTAATTAAATGTATTGTTTTGCCTCCTCAGGAACAACCAGCAAAGGCAGCTACATCTGCTGCCGCCCCAGCCCCAAAAGCTGCTGCTCCAAAATCTGATGGAAGAGTTTCAACAAGTCCGTTGGCTAAGAAAATGGCTGCAGAAAAAGGGGTTGATATAAATGTATGTATGAAACCAAGCAGTACATTATTTCGTTGTATTATGATATGATACTCTGTCTTTATGGCATTGAGCAATTCACCACAATTTAGGCACAACCTATTGTAAGTTGTAGTAGGTAGATCAAGGGTGCCTACCTTTGAATTGGGTTTATTTGCAGTCCTGTTTTCGTGACACAGTACACAGAGCAATTGCTGTCCTGTTGTCCTTTAATCCGAACCGGACGACGTACGATGACGTAAGAATGATTTCGTGGTTTCAAATTCAGGTGTTAAAGCTTTACTATCGCTATAAATACATTCCTAGCCTCGCTTTTATTAGTTGGCTTCTAACGCCATGAGAGACGGTCATCAAATTCCTTTGTTTTCTGTGTCATGCGAAATTACACCTTGTTGACTTCAGACGGAAACCGCGTAATTCCCATGACCGAACGACCCATGCGAGGCTGACAACTGAATTATTGGCTGCCAATAATTAAGGCGCGATTTAAATAGCGATAATAAAGCTTTAATGTAATACGATATGAACTGTTACAAGAGATGACCACAGGGAACCAGACAGTGCGATTTTTTAATATCACCGCAAGTAACACCGATTAACAGGACAGCAATTTTTCCGTGTACTATATCACGAAAACAGGACTGCGAATAAACCCAATTCATACAAGGTAGGCACCTGTATACCAGTTCAGGCAAGTAGCGAAACTACGACGATGTATAAGTCTAGGCGCCCTTGGGTCTGCAGATAAGTCCATTTCAACATTTTTTTTCTACTGTGACTTTTGTGGATTTTGTCAAAAACATCAAACTTTGCTTCAAGTTTTTAGATGATCAAGGATTGATCTAAATGCTTTTAATAGCGATAGAACTACTTCACTGTGAAACAAAAAGATATCACCATGGCTTTTATCGGAGCTTCATCTGAAATCAGTGTATGTTTTGCTGAGCACCATTGAACATTAAATGTATTGATTTTGTGCAGATAACCTCTACGTAGAATCAACTTTTATATGCAGGTAATAAAAGGAAGTGGTCCAGGCGGAAGAATCACAGTGACAGATGTCGAGAACGCTGCTGCTGCAAAAGCCCCCACTGCACCACAAATTCCAGTCAGCCCTGCTGCAGCAGCACCAGCAGCACCTCCTCCAAGAGTAGTTGTTACAGAAGGTGGGTTTATTTACCAGCTGATCCAAAAATGTCTGAATTTGGGAACAGCGAAGGTTTCTTTTTTATTCTTCTTTTATGTGCCGAAAGATTTGGGAAAAGCAACCATTTTGTGCTGCCGACTGGGGGCAACACAAAGAGCTGGGGGGGCTACAACCCCCTTTGACCCCTGGTACTGCCGATTCTCCTCGCTATGATTTCATTTCGTGTTTTCATTTCAGGCCAATACGCAGATACGGATCTTACGAGTATGCGAAAAGTGAGTAACTTCAAAATTACCATTATTTGTTGCACAATAAGTTAATTTCGTGAAAGAAGACAAATGACAAATTTTACACTTCCCCGAGGATTTTAACTTTTAGTCGTAAATCAATGGGATCAAAACTGCGCTAGAGTTTATCTTCATGACTAATATCATTACTTTTCTTTCGTTACAGACGATAGCGAAGAGATTGCTAGAAGCAAAACAGACAATTCCACATTATTA
>REGM01000081.1:1276998-1288215 GCA_004194415.1 Aurelia aurita | reverse complement strand
GACAATAATCAAGATATCAACGATTGCCAAAGAACACTAATAACGAAGTACCGGACATTACTTTCAAGCCATCAAATCAAGCAAAATATGCATCAACCAATCGTGCAATGTTTTTTAAAGATTTGGTTCCTTTGCTATGTTTTGATGTATATGAATATCTCGATTAAGAATTTCAAAAATGTAGTAAACTTGTTTGATATTTAGCTTTTCCGTTACGATCGGAATGTCATGACCTACAAGATTATGAACAGACTATGCCCTAACAACCTGTGGGATAAATACCAACTGAGATCTTTCCACTCGACCTACAATACGAGGCACTGTAAAGATCTCCAGATCCCTAGATATAGGACTGAATTTGCAAAAAAAAGGCTTTCACTACGCAGCTCTCAAGATATGGAATGACACACCTGCCGAAATTCGTGAGCTAACCAACATTGAATCGTTTTAAAAAAGAACTTAAAACGCATCTAAAGAGTTAGACTCTTAAACACAACTCCCTGGAAGATCAGCAATGGCTAGGTTTTATAGGGCTGTAGGTTTATATTCTTCAAATTTTTAAGAATATTAAATGAAAAATTAAAAGCGTTTCGCCGTTTCTTCAGAAGAAGCGAAACTATATTTTTGAAATTCTTGATTATATTTATATAGTTGTGAGAAGGGAGCGATTGATTGATTGTTGATATCTCCATTAACGTAGAGAGACCAAGATGACCAATGACTTTTCCAGAAGACCTTACACACACTACCGGGTGTGTAAAAAAACAATCCCCGTTTGAAAGGCCACTGCTCCGTGGATATCAATGTAATAATATTGGCAAATATACTATTTAATGGTGGACATGTTCAAATATATTTTTTAATTTACCTGACTGAAATCGGCCACTCCATTCTGAAATTATGAGAGATTTTCTCGAGAAAGACCCTTTAGGAAACCTTCAAAACAGGCCTAAAATCTCAACTAATATTTCTGCCTTACAGCGATGGCTTTTACATGCTTTAGCACGTGTTATTCCTTTGGGAGGATGAAGGTGTCATCCCTGGGAGCACAACAACATTATTCCGGATGATTTCATCCTCAAGAGGATAACGCGTGCCCCGTAACACATGTAACCAGCGCCACCAAGGGCAGTAGGAAGATACTAAAAACCCGATTAAAGCGACATACATTCATATCAGTTCTTTGTTAGCTTTAAAGTATTCTTTACATCGATCTAATATTAAAACTATGGTTGTCATTCTTTTGCGTTGACCTGCTATCGAATCCTAATCGAAATTGCCAGCGTCACTGTAACGACCTCCTGTAACCGCCATTGCCATGTGAGTTTAGGCCCAACATACGAATGCGCCTCCAGAGGCTAACAAAGAACTGAAGGTATGTCGCTTTAATCGGGTTTTTAGTTTCTTCCTACTGCCCTTCGTGCGACAAACTCCTTCAGCAGTAAGTTGCTCGTCGCTTCTTTGAAGTCAACCTTCTTTTCGACGTTCGCCTATCCATCCGTTAAAGTTTTGGAATGATTTGAATAGCTTCCCAGCTTTGTGTGATTGATTTATTTCGATAAATAAACGAGACACTCTCGAAATCCCAGTGCAATGCTGTGTTTGTAATGGCTTCATTTACCCCAACTCTGATTTTCGAGCACAAATTGATAAAGTCACGTGACATGTCGTCTGTATGAATATTGTGAGTCCTAGTTTTAACGGCAAGGGAGGTCATGGGTAAGGTAGTAATAGCCATAACAGGTTAAGAGGTAGCCTCGCTGCATAAGACCCTCAATTGACGCTCATCTCATTGAATTGCTGCTGTTGTTGTCGCTGTAGTTGTAGCGTTATCAGTTCAGTCAAAGAGCGAAACTACGACATGTATTGAGTCTAGTTAAGAAGTAGACTGATTACCTGAGCACCTTGTATCCCTGTGGTAAACCTTGCTCAACAGGAACTCATAATAAAGCAGTGAAAAGATGACCCTGCTTAGGCCCATTTTCAGCTATCACCTCGCAGAAACGAAATGCAGCAAAAAACCCATTCGGCACACAATTATTGACGAAAACTTATCACACGTAAGTAGTGTAAAGCTCACACTGTCGATTGAAGTTTGAATCGCAATGGAATTCGTCAAATCTTGCGAGCTGATTGTCACCACAAGTTCTTGTGTGTAAGGGCCTAAATAGGGTCAGATTTTTCAGAGCAATATTATGATTCTCTGTTAACCGAAGCGACATCATCAAGTCAAAGAGCACAGGGAAAAGATGGACTCAGGAAATCAGTCTAGGAGGTATGTAATCAAAAATAAACAAACCTTCAATTCCAGAAATGGCGGCAAATTCGAATACTTTCGTTGACACGACAACAACTTGGCTTTCTTTTTCCGCCATCTTGAGTAAGCCTCCTGTATCTCTTTCGCCATGCTGTTGTCTTATTAGGTTCCTCACAAATTGGTATCGCCTCGCTTCCAGTTGCTCAGCCTCCTCGTCAAACATATCTTCGTATAGACTACCTGTAAATCGAGATGAGAAATTGAAGTTACAAGTTTAATTGATTTATTCATTCATTTCATTTTATCTTTTTTTTACCCATGGTAGCCCCTCAGTCAAAGGACTGATTTACAGGGGGCCATGCTAAAATCTACAAAAATACAAATTAAATTTCTAATACAAAATCAAACTAATCTAATTGCAATTTCGAAAATATTTAATATAAAATAATTAATAAGGTAAAGAAAAGGAAAAGCAAAAGGAAAGATCAAAGTTTCTTCATTGACAGATGATCATTGCATGGCTTTTATGAAATTCGTTAAAGTTGATGTATTTTTAGCCTCTTTTGAAAAATCATTCCAAAGTTTCGCACCCTGGTAAGAGAAGCATCTCTGTCCTGTAGTGGTTCTTAGAAAAGGGACTCTTAGGTCATAATCCGATTTTCTAAGAGACCGTGTTGTAGAGGAGTTGACTTTTTTAAACATATCGCTCACCATTCAGGGACTTGTAAACAATCCTAGCGGATTCAAGATCAATTAGTTCCCTTACTGTGGACCATCCAATAGCACGAATTTAGTTTTGATTGTGTAATTTTTTAGCTCGTGATGGTCACAAAACCAGATATAATATTTATGCATTTTATGCACTGGATGACTCAAAAGAAGTTGAAACATTTGCAAGCCTGCAGTCTGCTAGCTACTAGATTTAACTTTGATTAGTATTGTCTGGGTGGTAACATGTCAACTTAGATAATAAAATTTAGTTGGTTAAAATCAGTCATATTTTTCTCGATTGACAAGTGATTTTATAATAGTGTTTTATCTCAGAATCGTTCAAAACAGGCCTAAACTTCTGGATCAAATTTTGCAACATTTAAGCTTAACAATGATGAAAATGAAACTCAATCGGTCTATCTTATTGCTTAGGCAATCAGTCGTGTAGATACAGAGCCAGCCCTACAATTCATTTCACTTGGAAACTTCTTTCATCCGTTTTTCAAATAGTTTTCAGTATCGTCATACTGAATTGCTAGCAAATTTAATCAAGGATTTTAGTCCAGTTTTGCAGGATTCTAAGATTGAACAACGTTATAAAATCGCTCATAACTGGGGAACAACACGACCGATTTCAAACAACTAAATTTTGCTATCTAAGCTGACATGTTACCCACATAATGATAACCAGTTTTAAGGAATCTGATAAATAGCTAGCGAACTACAGGCTTTGAAACGTGTAAACTTTTCTTTACTCGCTCGGTAGTTTACTCTGTGGGGNCCTTATTTAAAAACCCCTTATTTACAAACTCCTTACTCCCGTTTCCTTGATTTGATCTCTGTAGTAGTAATTACGTGCAGTTGTATGTAATGGGTGGGTCGTGGGGTGTGTCGCTTGTTCGGGGAGTCGTGGCGTGAGGGCCACTCAACCGATTCGGTTTAACCCATCTTCAGGCCTTGACTGGGCCTGGACTTGATTCTGTAAGGTCAGAATCATCTATCTTTTAATCATGCTAATCGGTTGGGTGATCCTTTGGGTACGGCTTTGCGGGTGGGTGGTGCATTTGTCCTGATCCACCCAGTACTTGTTATCTTTTTGCATGTAATGGCCCCGGAGTTGTCATGGTCTATTGCTCCCTGTGGTATCGTCCTTGCAGTGTTTTGTAGAGTAATTTGTAGGTAGAGTAATTAGTAATACGTCTTGTAAAATTTTTAATGGAATAAAAAAAAATAAAAAATAAAAAAAAAATCCTTATCAGCATAATCACAGCAAGACTAAAGCATTACCTATACCCTTACCATGGTCTTGTGAGGTGAGTGGCCGAGCGGCTTATACAGTTTTCATCAGGTGACTGAAGTTAAGCTCGGTTGAGTGAGGTCAAACTCCGGATGGGTGACCTCGGATGCCTAGTTCGGGGACTGACCTCGCAACTCACTTCGCCGTCCTTCGGAAGGGACGTTAAACTAGGGGTCCCATGCCTGGATGCGGCATGCATAGTGGGCCTAAATTAGCTTTAAGTAGCTAGAAAATCCTGACAGCCCACTTAACACAAATAACTGACTGACTAACTGACTGACTGATTTTTTTTTTTTATATTCAATATAAAATGTTTACAAAGACGAGTTAAATTACATCACTACAAGGACGATACCCCCGAGGGGCAAAAGATCATGACTACCTCGAGGCCATTACATAAAGAACATACAACTAAGTTACAACTAAATATGCGATTACAAAAAGCTACACATAAACGATTTTAGTGATAACTACTAAGGCCAGTTTCACATTGGATGTCGGGCTAACATAGACGATAATGTTGAGCAATAGGACCCCAGCTGAGAGAACAACACCGACAACCGCCGTCGCTGGTCCCCGTCCAGAGTGTCCCCATTTCTCAAGACACTGCGCCCATGCTTACAGGTCATGGTCTCTTTTCTGGACTGACTGATTTACCCGGTAATGCAAGGGCATAAGGAGCTTACAGATTCAAAGCTGTGCTGAAATTTATCTTAGCTCCGTCGCCAAAGTGTAAACAAATCTGTAAACACCATTGTTTTAGGTTAGGCACGTGTCCATTGTGTTTTGCAGTTTGTTTGGTGGCAATACCCAAGCCACCAAAAAGTGACCGTTAAAAATCCACTTATATCTGAGCAATCGTAAAAGATATGAATGTTTGGTTTGTTCCTCTGTGAAGTAAAATAATTTATCTTCAAAACGACGCTTTCATTTTTGAAAAAAAAGATGAAAGTCTGTGTGATATTGACTATTAAAAAACTGCAAAATCACCGTTTCAACCGAAATTAGGAGACGGAGCCCCTATAATAAAACATACCTTCCACAAGCAAATATCACCCCCATATCCATGACAAACACTGTGGCATTTGCAGCACATCACACCTCCCGGACTACTACTGTCGCATTGAAAGTTACTTCTGTTGGAGTGCACCTATAACAGATACAATAAATAGTCATAAATAATCGATCAATTTTGATATAAAATTGTGTTTACCTGTTCTCATCCTCTCCCACTCCCAGTCTACCATCTTCAGCTACACCCCACGTAAAAGCCGCACCATCTACTTAGACTACTACAACATATTGTCTACCACTGCACATTTACAAAATGCCATAAATCATCAATCAATTTTTAAATAAAATTATATCTACCTGTTCTCCTCACCTCCCAGTCCCAATCGACCATCTTCAGCTACACCTCACGTAAAAGCCGCACCATCTATTTAGACTACCACAACATACTGTCTACCACTGCTCATTTACAAAATGCCATACATCATCAATCAATTTTTAGGTAAAATTGTATCTACCTGTTTTCTTCATCTCCAAGTCCCAATCTACCATCTTCAGCTACACCCCACGTATAAGCCGCACCATTTACTTAGACTACCACAATATACTGTCTACCACTGCTCATTTACAAAATGCCATACATCATCAATCAATTTTTAGATAAAATAGTATCTACCTCCCAGTCCCAATCAACCATCTTCAGCTACACCCCACGTAAAAGCCGCACCATTTACTTAGACTACCACAACATACTGTCTACCACTGCTCATTTGCAAAGTGCCATACATCATCAATCAATTTTTAGATAAAACTGTATCTACCTGTTCTCTTCATCTTCAAGTCCCAATCTACCATCTTCAGCTACACCCACGTATAAGCCGCACCATTTACTTAGACTACCACAACATACTGTCTACCACTGCTCATTTGCAAAATGCCATACATCATCAATCAATTTCTATATAAAATTGTATCCACCTGTTCTCTTCATCACCCAGTCCCAATCTACCATCTACAGCTACACCCCACGTATAAGCCGAACCATCTGCCGAGGCTACCGCCACGTGCTGTCTACCACTGTTGACTGACACAATGTCACGTGTCAGAAGGTCGTCAATCAACTTGGGCTTAAATGAATCCTTCCAGTTGTTGTGGCCTAAGCAACCAAGTTCGCCCTGACCGCATGTTAATAATAGGCCATCATTCAGGAACGCTGTGAAATTGTCACCACAGGATGATCTGAAAGAGATCATAAATTTTATACTCAGTATTTAATGAGTCACTCCTTTA
Organism: Aurelia aurita; assembly: GCA_004194415.1. Lineage (NCBI taxonomy): Eukaryota > Metazoa > Cnidaria > Scyphozoa > Semaeostomeae > Ulmaridae > Aurelia > Aurelia aurita. The sequence continues at coordinate 1,281,649 of REGM01000081.1, read as the reverse complement.
GCGAGAAGCACTTTTCAAATCTAACTAAGTATTCAGACTGTCCATCTATAGTAGTTATTATGCCGAGGCAGCCATATTTGCCCTAGCCTCTAAGAAAACCTGAAAAATTATCTCCTTATAAAGCCCTGAAGATAGAAAAAAGTCTGAAGTTTAACTAAAAGTGGACAATTTCAGAGTTGAATGAGAATAGTGCAGGTTAAGGCATACTGTCTGCATTTTCATCGTTCTAATGCAATGATGTGAATATGCTATCACACAACTAAACATCCTAAAGGGAAGAAGGATGCTACAAGTTTTCATTACATCAAAAAAAAATCTAGAAATGAACAAAACAAAATCTAGAGCGTTGCTCTAATTATTTTAGTTTAAAACAGCCACGAAAGTTTAGATGAAAATAGCAGCCAAATATCGGGTGAGTCAAAAAAGTTAAAACGTTTGCAAGCCTGAGGCTCTATAACTACACAACTGATTGCGTAGGACATGAGATAGCATGATTAAGTTTCGTTTTCATCGCTGTGGAGCTTAAATGTTGGGAAATTTGATCCAGAAATTTAGGCCTGTTTTGAACGATTCTGAGATAAAACACTTTTAAACAAATTACGTGTACCCGGTTAGCGGAGATCTAGTCTGCGGCCTACCGGCTAGCCCAGCAAAACGGNACAAAACAAAATCTAGAGCGTTGCTCTAATTATTTTAGTTTAAAACAGCCACGAAAGTTTAGATGAAAATAGCAGCCAAATATCGGGTGAGTCAAAAAAGTTAAAACGTTTGCAAGCCTGAGGCTCTATAACTACACAACTGATTGCGTAGGACATGAGATAGCATGATTAAGTTTCGTTTTCATCGCTGTGGAGCTTAAATGTTGGGAAATTTGATCCAGAAATTTAGGCCTGTTTTGAACGATTCTGAGATAAAACACTTTTAAACAAATTACGTGTACCCGGTTAGCGGAGATCTAGTCTGCGGCCTACCGGCTAGCCCAGCAAAACGGGCTGGAAGTTACACATTCTCCTTCAGCCCTGTTGGCCGAGCCAGCCCTCCCCATGTAATCGGACCCTTAACCATGCGAATCGGTTGGGTTATCCTTTGGGTACGGCTTTGCGGGCTGGTGGTGCTTTTGTCCTGATCCTCCCAGCAGTTGTTATCTTTTTGCATGTAATGGCCCCGGAGTTGTCATGGTCTATTGCTCCCTGTGGTATCGTCCTAGTAGTGTTCTGTAGAGTAATTTGTAGGTAGAGTAATTAGTAATTCGTCTTGTAAAATTTTTAATGGAATAAAACAAAATTCATTGCTTAATAACCAAGGGAAAAAGTATAACCGATTACTCTTGCACAAGAGGCGATAACTTATGATTTCTTACAGGTTCTTTTGATCTCTTACACGCAATTTGAAATCGACTTGTTTTCGAAATTGTTATTATCGCAAGTGATTGCTTGCCTTCAGCGAAATTAAAGAAACATACAAAAATACTTCTGCTTCTCCACCGTTGGTCAAAGGTTCATTTATCCAAGAGATATCCATAGCCCTTTTCGCACTAGAAGACGAAAAAATCTTCTGGACGGGACAAGTCGCCTGACAGTTGTTCTTCTGGTGTGAATTTAAGTCGAACTTTTGAAGAATAGACAATAACGCTAAAGATGGCGGCCGCGCAAGGCATGCTGGTATAAAGCTCCCTGACGACCATCTAACGACATAAAAATGTTGGTCTGCCGTTTCGACTAGCTAGCTGTGGTAAAGTTGGGAACAAGTAATCAACGTAAACAAATGGGAAAATTTTGTAATTCGAACGCGAATCTTTAATTGCAACTTCAATTCCAATCAAAACCTTACTTTTTCTGCTTTGGAAAGGTTTCCTTTCGAACCATGTTGCATTCGAATTCAAGGTCAATTTGAATTCAAGCTACAATCTCTTACANTGGCGGCCGCGCAAGGCATGCTGGTATAAAGCTCCCTGACGACCATCTAACGACATAAAAATGTTGGTCTGCCGTTTCGACTAGCTAGCTGTGGTAAAGTTGGGAACAAGTAATCAACGTAAACAAATGGGAAAATTTTGTAATTCGAACGCGAATCTTTAATTGCAACTTCAATTCCAATCAAAACCTTACTTTTTCTTCTTTGGAAAGGTTTCCTTTCGAACCATGTTGCATTCGAATTCAAGGTCAATTTGAATTCAAGCTACAATCTCTTACAAAATTGTTGGACCCCTGTGAAAATATACGTTTTTCGGAATTATTTCCCCCCTCCCCCCATATCAATGTTCTTTCGTCGAGCGAATCATTCTTTCGGTGGATATGCATGAAAAAACCATGTTTGCACTGCAATCAACATTGAAACGGGGGGGGGGGGGTCAAAAATTCGAATTTTTCAACAGGGATCTAACACTTTTGTAAGAGATTTTAGCTAGTCTAAATGGCAGACCGAAATGTTTACCTCGTTCGGTGGTCGTCAGGGAGCCTTTTACCAGCATGCTTTGCAGTAAAACACAACAGAGTCTTTGGAGCCGCCATCTTTAGCATTCGTGTCTATTGTCCATGGAGATAAACAATTTATTTTCGAAAAATCGTCTGAACAGACGAACAGATAGACAGACAAAATTAGAAGACTTGTGCATCGAAAATTATATCCGTCTCGTTTCCTATCCAGATGACTTATCCGTGTAAGATTCGTCCAGATAATTTGTTTGTCTTCTAGTGTGAAAAGGGCTAATAACGTACTGTATTTCAGATACCATGAATTTTCAAACTAGTCAACTCTTTTGGAGCACGAGAGGAACATTGACCTCAAATTTTTTCAAATTTAAATTCAAAATTTCAAATTCAAAATTTTTTAGGCAAAAATCTAAATTTGAGTTTTGGTTAATTGCAGATTTCTTCGCACATTTATACCGCGAGAAAGTTTATTTGTTAGTGTAAACGTTTCTTTGACGATGGATATATATTTCAGAAAATAATATAGAATGACTTTGCATGCCATTACTTGTAGGTAAGACAGCTATATTGGGAATTCAAACGGCACGAAAATCATCTCGCAGCCAAATGTTTGCTTGGCGGAATATCCTGTAATTGAGCCGCTCACAAAGAGATTAAATATATTTACTGAGAAAGGGTTTCTGACGTCAAACATCCCTGGCACACCAGGTAAGAAGCTGCACCTTCAGTACATTCTCTTGCACAGAGGCTGTATAGAGGAAGCATCGATGATAGTTGTTAAGGACAAGTTTGCCCTTTTTATGTTTTCTCCACGCTTGTCTCTCAAGTACTTTCTGACTAAAATTCTTCTAGTGGAAGTGTAGGCTCCAAATCATAAAAAGGTGATGTAAATACTATCACGTCTTTCTGTGGATTGAATGGCTCGAAAGGAACTTTAGGTGCTTTGCTAAAATTCTTCCTTGAACTTTTTTGATATCCTGATTATTTTCAAAATTACAGCGTTTCTTCTTTCTTCGAATAAAATTCCAGCAAAATTTCGAAAAAAATAAATAATCATCGTAGCTTCCAAAAAAACAAATTCAGCTAGCATTGTTTATACTCACTTCATATCAAGTGATCATACACTTGGAAAATCGTCTCTTTCTCTGTTAATGCAGCTACTTGCATCACACTTTTCATGGTACGAAGTTTTTAACTTTTATGAAAGGAAAGTTTCCTCAAGAGGACAATTACGTGATCTGAAGTGGTGTAAACAACGTTAGCTGAATTTGTCTATTAATGGAGAAAAGTTGTTAGAATTTTCAAGAAAACCACAGTTTATGAAGGTCTGCAATATGGTAGTAATCACGAGTCTGTCACTATAAACAAGTTTTTACTTTGAAAATAATCAATATATTAAAACTAAATGCAAATAAAGAGGTAGTAGCCATTTACCGTAGCTTTTGATTAAGATTTGGTGCCTGTGCTTCCAGTGATCAAACGTGAATAGTTTACAAACAATAACTTTATTTTTATTTATTTTAAACATATTTACCCTGGGATACAATTCAGTTAAGTAATTAAGCAACTGCTTTCCAATTGTCCCAGCAACAAAACAAAAATAGCTAATAAACCTAAAGATACAAACCTATTTACACAAATTTCATATAAAATAGCTACTAAATGTGAAAAAGAAAATAAAGATAATACTTTCGATACAGATCAGCTTTCCTTGAATATTCTCAATTCAAAGCCTTGAGTTTCGTTTTGAATGACTGAATCGAAGGGGCTAATTTCATTTCCGAGTTGAGTTTATTCCATGCATTGGCTCCAAGAAACGCAAATGATTTTTGGCCATAAGATGTTCTCATTTTTGGTACAGCAAGATTGCATTTGGTATTGCGTAAAACCCTGGTATGAACATCAGACAATCTGGAGAAAATGTTACCTAGGTTTTCAGGTGCAAGGTCATTTAAAGATTTATATACCATTGTACATGTTTCTCGATTGATCAGTTTATCAATTGACGGCCAGCCAAGCCGCTGCAATAGAGGAGCAGCTGGAGTGTCAAAAGGGCTACTTGTAACAATTCTAGCAGCTCTGTTCTGTAATTTCTGCAAGGTTTTCAATTTAGTTGCCCCGCAACATCCCCAAACAGAGCAACAATAACTGAAATGTGGTTGGACAATACTAAGATACATATTCCTTAATGTATCCTCTTGCACAAAGTGTTTTGCGTA
>REGM01000081.1:1251719-1271764 GCA_004194415.1 Aurelia aurita | reverse complement strand
CCCCCCCCCCCCGGGTGCTAATGATTGAGATACACAAAACAATTAACTGTCACAATTAATCCGTCCTTCATGCAGGTTTGTTTTATTAGAAAGGACACCAAATATAACCTACGGACGAAAGAATTATTGCAAATTCTTGCAACCAAAAAGTGTTGTTTGGCATTGATTCTATATAGTTTCAAGGCAGGCTCTTATGGAACAGCACGTCTGATTTGATAAAGAGCGCCTCGTCAGCTGCTATATTCAAGAAAAACATCAAAAATTGTAGTGGGGAAAAATGCAATTGCAAGATTTGTAGATGTTGATTTATTGTAACTTGCATTCTCGTAAATAGTTCGTGTAAATTAGTTCCCATTCTTCTTGTAATGTAGAACTAGAACTTCGACCAACTTAAAATAAAGAGATCATTATTATTATCATTATTATTATCATTATTATTATCATTATTATTATCATTATTATTATCATTATTATTATTAAGTAGTACTTCCCAGACGCCTATACTGGGAATCAAACCAATTTCGCGTGAGAGGCTTGTGTTGATACCACTCTACCATCTGCCAGCTATTGTCGCTGGAGAGTACCAGCAGAAGTTCGTTTATGCTTGGCTTCATGCCATCAGCGACAGGAATTGGACTGTGCTGTCTTACCCGGAAAAATATCGATGGTTGCTTAGAACATACACGAGTCCTTCAACAACATTCCTAACCCACTTATTATTTGCATTCTTTCTATGTCTGGTATTACAAGGAAATGCCACATTGCGTCACAACCTCCTGTATCTGACTTTGCATCAACTTGCAAGAATTTTCCTTTTACTCAAAGCAAACACGAACAGCTTTGCTGAACGTTTTCTTGTTAATCTCCAAACAAAATGATAAAAATATCCCATGCATCCTTCCAAGTATTAATTTAACTCAATGCACGCTCACTCTCAAATGCAAATTTCTTTTATTCCAGAAAGGTATCTCGGCAGCGTGAGAGAACGTGGACAGGAAGATGCCCAGAAGACTACAGTTCCTTTGGACATGCTTCGTTATATACCAAGGCGTGCTAGCTGGTACAGGTATGTAAATCATTAAAGTCTTATGCACCCTTTTTGTTTCAAGAAATCCAGTGACTGCCTCAGTTCTTAAAGTTTCATAAAATTTCTTCAGTAGGGTCTGCAGAAGTAAAATGGGTAACGTTGGGGTAAAATAGGTAAGTTGAAAAATGTGAATAAATTTCGTGAAAATCATGGTTCAGAGCTCTTCTCTTGCTACAATTGTGTGAATACCCTTCTCTATGTTATGAATGTTGATTAAACCGTTTACTATCTACCATTTCCCTGCCATTAGCATTACCCATTTTACCTCAGCCTACCCATTTTACCCCTGCAGACCCTATGAGCACGGCAAAATGCCACATTTCAGAAGCTCGTGTCTTCTTGATCAGTTTCCGCTTTTTGTCTCACTAATGTTCTCTGTAGAAATCAAACCCTGATTTTCTTTGATATTGATTTCTTAACATTAGGACAGGGACTGAAAACCTGTCATGTTGCACATGCGTACACTATCCAGTCGAACAAAATCTTCATTTTGTCATGAAGGACAGAGCTTAAATCCTTACTATTTGCCGAGGGATCCCCAAAATCATAAAGTTTCAATAACTAATGACATCGTCGCCTATCAACAAACCTGGCCTGGTTCCCTGCGTCAACTTGACCGCGTTCGCGTGAGAGTCCTGGACACCAGAGAAGCGATTTCCCAGTTCCCCTAGTCGAAAATGACGTCAGGGAACCAGACTGCAACAAACCATCACATGGCGAAAATATACCTTTCCAGGCGTGAACGCTAAAACTAGTATACAGCTAACGTGTGCCTGAAAAAATGTAGCCCCGTTTGCTTTGCTCGTCATCAGTTCTGAAATATTATCGAAGATATTTCATCATTACCAATAAATTCAACTTTTATTACAAAATAGATTTGAGCAATTAAATTGCTGCACACCCTCTAATTTTTAACGTCTTGTGATTTTTGTTTAGAAAAGTATCATATTTAAATTGTAAAGAATTCGTCTTTTTCTCGCAGAAATACCGGGCTGGTCAGACAAGCGCACGCCGTTTGAAAGGCTACGGCCTCTTAGATATCAAAGCAATAATATTTTTTATGTCTTGTTGAATGGCCGACATAGTCAAGAAATTTACCTGGCTGAAATCTGCCACTCCTTTCCAAAAATGTGAGGGACTTTATCGAGAATATGCCTTCGAAGCACCTTCAAAGACGGCCTAAAATCAAGATCAAATTTCCGTACAAATTCTGCCATATAGCGATGACGTGCACACGCTTTAGCGCTTGTTTTCCTCTTGGGAGAATGAAAATGTCATCCCTACTATAACTTGGTAAAACAAAATTATTCAATTCCATGTTCCGAAAAGGATAACACTTTCATAATACTGTACGTCATTTTACAGTAAAAATGCTAACTTAGATTTTAAAATTGATTTCGCTAAAATAGCTCATTTTCTCATGTCAAAATCAAAATGTCAAAATCACTCAATTTCTTTGATTTTGACATTTAAGGAGAATATTAAATTCTCTGGTTTTGAGGCAACCAGTAATATTGACTCTCTTGCTTCATAAACAAGCAACTACTTATCAGGTGAAAAGGGAGAGCTAAAAAAAGAACTAGAAGTTGCAACCAAAATTTGCAAATCTTCAGCTTTAAAATGATTGCAATTTCATCAAATTCTTCTGAAAAGCTAAACTTCTGAAAGGCTTGATCGACATGTCTAGTCCTTCATCCAGCATGTGCTGCAAACAATTTTGATAACTAATTGAACACATCGGCTATTAAACAAGAAATTTGCCAATATTATTGCTTTAATGTCCAGGGAACAGTATTTTTTCAAACATCATGCGTTTTTTTACCCACCCTGTCAATTGGTGTAAATTAAACCGTAGCATACTAGCGTAATGTTTATTATTCTTTATTTTTTTATTTTTTGTTGCAATAGATTTAACTTTCTCTTTAAACAATATATTTGATTAAAATAAAATTGTATCGTAGCACTCTAGCGTAGCATTTTTAATTTCCTGCAATTTTTACCCAGAGAATTGAATTCTTATATTTCAAATTGCAATAAATTCAACTTTATCTTCTCACAATAGATTAAAATCGATGAAATCCAATCAAATTGTAGCACTCCAGCGTAACATATAGTATTCTTAATTTCGAATGAGAAATCCTTTGAAATTTATCCTATTTTAAACTACATTGAATTCCACTTTATCTAAGAGAATAAGATGCGAATAAAGTAAAATGTAGGGCACTGGCTAAGCATATTTTATTCTTGATTCCTTATTATTTTTGTTTGGAAAATATGTATATTTTATAATGCTATGAAGTACAAATTTTCTTCTAGCAGTAGATTTTAGTTAAATTAAATTATAAAACACTGTAGCGTAGCATTTATTGTTCATCTGCTTAATTTAACCCCTTTTCAATATTTAATTGGCTGCGGGGTGGTCATTGTCTTTTGCTCCCTGTGGTATCGTCCTTGTAGTTAGTGTAATTTGTTCCTGTAAAAGTTTTAATTGAATATAAAAAAATTTTAACCCTATTCCATCTGGGGGGCATTATGGGGTTATTTTGCCCCCCATCCAAAATAGGGTTGTTCAGATAGCCCAACCACTATAGGGTAAAAAGATTAAATTTTAATTAGTCACGTAACCTGTTGCTAGGCAACTAGTTATCCTGAGGCCAGTCTGTAATAAGGTTATGTATCGGAACTAAAATAATATCCTATATTTCAATGAAAACGAAGTTTATTCTCATAAATGGTTAAAATTCTATCATAACATTATATTTTCTCGCAAAAGACTATATCAATTTTTATTTCTTTACATATCTATTCAAACAATGACGTCAACAACTTCTTTGACGTCATAGCTTTAAAAACTACAAATTTAAATAAAAATTACCAAAGTATATCTCATATGAAAGGTTTTGATACGAGGAATTCAATGAGACTAATTAGAACAAAATCAAACAACGATTGGCTAAAGTAGAAGCAATTTAGTGTTGTCTTTTGTGACCTCTCTCCAAATAAGGGCATTTACTGGTCATGTGACACATCTAATTAATACGAAATTTATAGAACCTTGTAAGCGCTCTACCTTCAATGGTTGAAGCATTGTATATCGATGTTTGGTTGGGGGGCCCCCTACCTAACTCTTGACTGATAATAGGTAGAGCAACCAGATTTGTTCTGCTAATAGCCCCGGGCATGCACTTTTCAAAAATATAAAAAGTAACCTAAAATTTGCCACAGATATTGCTCACGTCAGCATTTTCCTTTGTGTGGTCCAGAAAAGCGGCAAAATCAGCCAAAATCAGGAAATATGAGATAAAATCAAATTTAGAGCACAATTTCCATCCGAGCATGAAAATTATGATAGAATACATCAAATAGCACTACTCTGGAAAATAAACTTGCAAAATATTGCGATTTTGCTACTTTTTTCGCGAGAATTGAGATGTGAGAATTTGCGATTTTGACAGGGTCAGTCCCGGAAAATTGCCTCCCTCCCCCTCATTCGTCAAAATATTTCAATGAAACCTTATGAGTACTTGCACAATAGGTAGTTGCTAAAAGTCAAAGAGTTTTGTTGTTGTAATTTTTAACGTTGCGGAGTTATCAGAAAAAATCTACTAGGGGGGCAAATTTGCCCCCCCAACCAACATAGGGTTAAGTAGAAGCACAATAGGTTGGTAATACTATATACCAAGTTATAACTTCATAACTATATTGGTTTCAGAAATAATTAGGGGGCCATAATGGCCCTCCCCCAGGTGAGGAGTGAATCAAAAGAGCCCAGGTGGAAGAGGGTTAATTTGCTCAAATATATTGCGTGAAGCGAAAGTTGAATTTACTATTTATATCTATAAATGCTAGTGTACCAGGTAGAATTTAATTTATTTTACTCCAGTCTATTGAGCGCAGAAGGGGTTGAATTTATTGCAATTTAAGCTATGAAGATTTTCTAGGCAAGTCACAAGGAATTGTTATATGCTACGCTTTTGTGCTAAACTTTAATTTCGGTTTACTCAAATACATTGCGTGTAGGAAAAGAAAGTTAAGTTTTTTGCAATTTAAAATGTAACGATTTTTAGTCAAAAATCACAAGAAATTAAGAAAAATATATACCGGGTGAGTCAGAAAAAACGTAGTGTGTTTGCCAAATTTTATTGATGCAGTTAAATTTGAAAATTCGTTTCTTTAAAGTTCATTGCATAGAAGAAAAGCTAACTTAGATATGATACTGTCAAAGTCGGTCTTTCCATTCCAGAATTACGAGCGATTTTAGTAAAATAGTGTTTCGCAAGATTGCTAAATTAGGCCTTCGATTAGATTCATTTTCATGCACGTGCGACCTTCTAAACCATGACAATCATATTGTTTCTCTACCAAAACTTGAAACAGCGCATGCATTGTGTTAGAGCACAAAAGGAAAAACCAATGTTACTTATGTTGTATCCTATGAGGACTAGTCATTTAAATTGTCATTGTTAGCAAGCTGAACGTTCTTTTACTAGCGATACTTTTCACCAAAATGGCTATATCACAAAATCGCCAATAAATAAAGGAAAGAAATCGTCAATTTTAACAAACTAAATTTCTATAACTAATTCAATCTTTCTTTTGCAATATAAAACTTCGCTACTCCCGATTTGACTTTTTTTCACCAAAATATGGCTTGTTAAACGCCCCACGTTTTTCTGACTCACCCGGTGTAATTCTTGTGTGCTACAATTTAATTTACTGAAATCTATTGCGTGAATATACTCATTACATAAGTCTCAGTATCGCTCATTGAATTGGATGGTTATGAGAGAAAATAAAAAAATCAGATTATAAATATTGAACGAATACAAGGAATCACGTCGTAAGTCTATTGCGTGAAGACAAAATTGAATTTATTGCAATTTAAATATAGTAATGCCCTGGACAAAAATCATAGCAAATTAAGAGCTACGATTTAATCTAATCTACTCAAGTCTGTTGTTCGAGGGAGTGTTGAATTTATTTAATTTCAAATATAACAATTTTCTAGACAATTATTTATAAGAAATGAAAGAAGCAAATTTTATGAAATCTATTTCTGGAAGAAAAATTTGAATTGGAAATTTGAAAAATAATAATTTTTCTTAAAAAAATCGCAAGAAATTAGGAACAATCAATGCTACGCTAGTGTCCTGCAATTCTAATTATAATTTACTTAAATCTATTGCACGAAGAGAAAGTTGCCATATGACAATTTCTAAGCAAAAATGACAAGAAATAGCCAAAAACTACGCTAGTGTGCTACAAGTTAATCCCAATTTTCTCAAATCTATTGCCTGAATATAAATAAAGTTAAATTTATTGCAATTGGAGATATGATATTTTTCTAAAAAAAATCACAAGGAATTAAGAATAGTTAATTTATTGGCTAGTGGGCCAGACGTTAGTTTGATTTACTCGAATTCGTTGCAATTTAAAATACCGGGTGAGTCAAAGAAATGTCCCTAGAAATGTACAGACGTTTGAAAGCCTGTAGCTCTCAAACCATTTATCAGATTCCTATAAACTGATAATGCTTGTGGAGCTAACATATCAACTTAGATAAGAAGATTTAAAGCGGTATATTAGATAGGTGCATAAAGAGGCTGCTGCATAATTGTATCAACTTGAGACTGTCATTCAGCCTTTTCTGTCTATTTTCTATTATCACGAGACTGGATGCTAGCAAATTTGATCAAGGATTTTAGGCCTGTTTTGAAGGATTTTGAGATGAAGCAATTTTACAAAATTGCTTGTAATTTGAGAACGATAGAACCGATTTTCACAAACTAAATTTCTTATCTAAGTTGATATGTTAGCTACACAGGTATTATCAGTTAATACAATTTTTTTCAAACAATTTTTCAGATTCCTACCGGGTCCGGGTGAGTAAAAAGAAAACGCCCGCCGTTTGAAAGGCTACTGTTTCATTAATATCAAAGCAATAATAAATTTTAATATCTGACACGTTCAATTAATTTCAGAATTTTCCTGGCTGAAATTGGCTACTCCGTTCCGACTTTATAAGGGATTTTCTCGAGAATTTTCTTAGAAAAACCATCAAAATGGCCTATAATCGCGATCAAATTCCCCTAATATTTCTGCTTTACAGCTATGACTTTAACACGTTTTAGCACGTGTTGTCCCTTTGGGAGAATGAAAAAGTCATCCCCACTAGTGTAACAAATTTATTTAAGGGGAATCCATCCTCCCAAGAGGACAAAAAGTGCTAAACCGTGTTCAAGTCATTGCTGCGAGGCAGGAAAACAGACGATCTTTGATCATCATTTTTAGCCGTTTTTTTAAATTGTTTTTCTCGAGAAGATCCTCGTGATTTCAGATCCCTCGAGATGACCGATTGCAGTCAGGTAAACATATCAGCTAATAAATAACATTTTTCAATATTATTGCTTTGATATTCAGGTAGCAGTATTTTTTCAAACGTCGTGGTTTTTTTTTTACTCACCCGGACCCGGTAGGAATCTGAAAAATTGTTTGAGAGCTACAGGCTTTCAAGCTTCTATAAATTTTTCTAACTCACGCCGTAGGGTTATTTTTCTAAAACATAAGAAGAAATTAGCAACAATGAATGCTGCTATAGTGTGCCACAATTTTGAAAATTCATAAATAATTAAGAATGATAAATGCTACGCTGGTATGCTACAATTTAATTTTATTCACTCAACTTTATTTTTGCAAGAAAAGGAAAATTGATTGCAATTTAAAATGAAATTTATTTTTTACAAAAATTACATGAATTTAGGACTTATGAATACCCTAGTATGTTATTCAAATTTAGATCTGGGAGAAAATGTTATATTGCCAATGATGATAATGATGATGATATTGCCATNGGCCTTCTTCGATTAGATTCATATTCATGCACGTGCGACCTTCTAAACCATGACAATCATATTGTTTTTCTACCAAAACTTGAAACAGCGCATGCATTGTGTTAGAGCACAAAAGGAGAAACCAATGTTACTTATGTTGTATCCTATGGGAACTAGTCATTTAAATTGTCATTGTTAGCAAGCTGAACGTTCTTTTACTAGCGATACTTTTCACCAAAATGGCTATATCACAAAATCGCCAATAAATAAGGAAAGAAATCATCAATTTTAACAAACTAAATTTCTATAACTAATTCAATCTTTCTTTGGCAATATAAAACTTCGCTACTCCCGATTTGACTTTTTTTCACCAAAATATGGCTTGTTAAACGCCCCACGTTTTTCTGACTCATCCGGTGTAATTCTTGTGTGCTACAATTTAATTTACTGAAATCTATTGCGTGAAGACAAAATTGAATTTATTGCAATTTAAATATAGTAATGCCCTGGACAAAAATCATAGGAAATTAAGAGCTCCAATTTAATTTAATCTACTCAAGTCTATTGTTCGAGGGAGTGTTGAGTTTATTTTAATTTCAAATATAACAATTTTCTAGACAATTATTTATAAGAAATGAAAGAAGCAAATTTTATGAAATCTATTTCTGGAAGAAAAATTTGAATTGGAAATTTGAAAAATAATAATTTTTCTTAAAAAAATCGCAAGAAATTAGGAATAATCAATGCTACGCTAGTGTCCTGCAATTTTAATTATAATTTACTTAAATCTATTGCACGAAGAGAAAGTTGCAATATGACAATTTCTAAGCAAAAATGACAAGAAATAGCCAAAAACTACGCTAGTGTGCTACAAGTTAATCCCAATTTTCTCAAATCTATTGCCTGAATATAAAGTTAAATTTATTGCAATTTGAGATGTGATATTTTTCTAAAAAAAATCACAAGGAATTAAGAATAGTTAATTTATTGGCTAGTGGGCCAGACGTTAGTTTGATTTACTCGAATTCGTTGCAATTTAAAATACCAGGCAGGTGAGTCAAAGAAATGTCCCTAGAAGTGTACAGACGTTTGAAAGCCTGTAGCTCTCAAACCATTTATCAGATTCCTATAAACTGATAATGCTTGTGGAGCTAACATATCAACTTAGATAAGAAGATTTAAAGAGGTATATTAGATATTAGATAGGTGCATAAAGAGGCTGCTGCATAATTGTATCAACTTGAGACTGTCATTCAGCCTTTTCTGTCTATTTTCTATGAAGCAATTTTACAAAATTGCTTGTAATTTGAGAACGATAGAACCGATTTTCACAAACTAAATTTCTTATCTAAGTTGATATGTTAGCTACACAGGTATTATCAGTTAAGGTTACTGTAACCCTTCAAACAGCGATTAAGAAACTCTACTTTTCACGGCCGTTCCTTAAACTATACCAAACAAACGTATATGTTATTAGAAGCAGAATTAAACGTAGAATACCATAAAAATATAACCAGTTGATTAAATAAAAACGCAAAAGATTTATTCCAGATTTTAGGCGAAATCGACCACCCTTGCGAAAAAATCTTGGTGTACCTCATCGGGCATTGTTCGACCAAAACTATCTATTTACCTAAGACTTAAGGTCCTGAACTGCAAAACGGTGTCACGAATTTTTGATAAAACGTGCTGTCTAGAAATAATGCAATTTTAAATTAATGTTCATGTCTGAAATGTCTTTTTTAACTTTTAAACCCTTATAAAAGTCGGACCAGTGGATCTATCATAAATCACTGACACCGTTTGGAAGTTATATGCTTTGTGACCCTGTATGCCAAGTGTAAAGCGATTTGATTGGCCTGTTAGGTACACCAAGGTTTTTTAGTAGCCACCAGTACCCCGGAATCTTGTTTCGAGAAATCAGGCTTTTATCAAATTGAAGCAAAACGCGCGGGAAAAACGATTAGGCTTGAAAGTGCAAACATAAAGCCGCAGGTCAAGCAATAAAGCTTTAGGGCGGTTTTGGTCAATCGTTATATCAAGAAAATAACAGCAGGGGATGTTGTGAATATAGCTGCAAGGTCAAGTGAGTTTACTTTAATCCTCTGAAGTCTATTCCCGCAGTTTTTGAGAAATATGATTGCTTCTTTTAAAATGCTCAAATTTCCCAGTAATTGTGGTTATTTCTGGAAGTGAGTTGGTTGAAACGGTACTCAAATATTTAAACCATTAGATTATGACGAAAACGAAAAATCGAGAATTTTTTGTCTGAAGGGTTACAGTAACCTTAATACAATTTTTTTCAAACAATTTTTCAGATTCCTACCGGGTCCGGGTGAGTAAAAAGAAAACGCCCGCCGTTTGAAAGGCTACTGTTTCATTAATATCAAAGCAATAATAAATTTTAATATTTGACACGTTTAATTAATTTCAGAATTTTCCTGGCTGAAATTGGCTGCTCCGTTCCGACTTTATAAGGGATTTTCTCGAGGATTTACTTAGAAAAACCATCAAAACGGCCTATAATCGCGATCAAATTCCCCTAATATTTCTGATTTACAGCTATGACTTGAACACGTTTTAGTACGTGTCGTCCCTTTGGGAGAATGAAAAAGTCATCCCCACTAGTGTAACAAATTTATTTAAGGGAAATCCATCCTCCCAAGAGGACAAAAAGTGCTAAACCGTGTTCAAGTCATTGCTACGAGGCAGGAAAACAGACGATCTTTGATCATAATTTTTAGCCGTTTTTTTAAATTGTTTTTCTCGAGAAGATCCTCGTGATTTCAGATCCCTCGAGATGACCGATTGCAGTCAGGTAAACATATCAGCTACTAAATAACATTTTTCAACATAGTGCTTTGATATTCAGGTAGCAGTATTTTTTCAAACGTCGTGGTTTTTTTTTACTCACCCGGACCCGGTAGGAATCTGAAAAATTGTTTTTTGAGAGCTACAGGCTTTCAAGCTTCTATAAATTTTTCTAACTCACGCCGTAGGGTAATTTTCTAAAACATAAGAAGAAATTAGCAACAATGAATGCTGCTATAGTGTGCCACAACTTTGAAAATTCATAAATAATTAAGAATGATAGATGCTACGCTGGTGTGCTACAATTTAATTTTATTCACTCAAATGTATTTTTGCAAGAAAAGGAAAATTGATTGCAATTTAAAATGAAATTTATTTTTTACAAAAATTACATGAATTTAGGACTTATGAATACCCTAGTATGTTATTCAAATCTAGATCTGGGAGAAAATGTTGAATTGATTGATTTTCTACGAAAAAAGTTATATTGCCAATGATGATAATGATGATAATATTGCCATACATTAGAAGAAAATCACACTAATTTATGAATGATAAATGCTACGCTTGTGTGCTCAATTTAATCTAATTCATTCAAATCCATTTTTGTAAGAAAAAGTTTAATTCATTGCAATTTAAGATATTATAATTTTCTACAAAATAATCATCCAAATTGTAGAATTCTAAATGCTACAGTAACTTCGATTTAGTTTAAGCTTTTTCTTTTATTTGTTTAACATGTGATAATTTTCTACTAAAAATATGTAAATTTAAGAATTATACCATTGTCCCAAACACTGAATTCAAGTTAAAAAAATTCTAACGTCAAGATTTTAATCAGAAACCTTGAAAGAATTTTTATGTTAACTCTCAATGGCTAAATCAAACTTTTGTATTTTTCTTATCATTTATACCGGGTGTCCCAAAAAAATGTTTACAAGTTTGAAAAATTCTGACGCCAATAGTTTTCATCAAATCACCCCAAAACTATTTTGATGTTAATCCTCAATGGCTGACTAAAATTTGGTATTTTTCTTATAATTTCGGTAACTTGGTTACAGAGCAATAAATCAGCAAGTGTAAAATTTCCTCTTAGGCCCAAACCAGAGCTATCAGTAGAGAAGAGCTAACGATTCTAGGTAAGGCAGAAGTATGTCGTCCCTCGACATCCAAAGCTAGCATGCCTCGTAATTATTATTGTTAGACACCAAGAGGAAGACATTCTCAAGGGACAATCATATTACATTACCATTAATCAAGAGATTTCTTTACTTTTACTTTACATCAGAATTGTAATTTTAACTGGTTCATTGTAGTAAAGGCAAATGAAACGGTGATAAAATTTCTCAAGGAAAGTTTTTGATTTTGTTTTTCAATTAAAATCGGCAGCGAATTGTTTGGTGAGAAACTCGAGGGTTTCTTGCCTTCTCAAGGGTCTAAAAATGGCGGTTCTGGTTTGGGCCTAAGAGTCAATTTTTGCTTTTGTTGATTTATAGCTCCACAAGCAAGTTACCGATAATGCTGAGAAAATACCAAAATTTAATTTGGCCTTTGACGGTTAACAAGAATTTGCTTGGTTTGATTGGGTGTATCTACTATTTAAATGTACTCGCCCCTCGCCCCTCGTACTCTTTGCGAAAGAATTTTTCAAACTTGTATACAGTTTTTTGGGACACCTGGTAGTAACTGGGATGTGGCGCTATAAATCAGCAAACATAAAGTTTGCTCTTATGCCGAAAACACAGCTCCATTATTAGATAGCTGAAGATGTCAGGAAGTGTTAAAGCATGACAACACTTCATATCGATATCAAACTGCTTGCTGCTTATTTCAACTTAACAAAATATAAGATCAACTAACAAAAACTTCATTTAGAAATTGTGTCAATTTTTGTTTGTTGTCAAGAGAATTATTTTCCCGCACTGCAATGGTTCAAATCAGTCATTGTTAGAATTGCAATTTTGATTCACGGTAAACGTTAGAACTCCCTTGATTACTAGTAAATAGCAGCATGCAACGTATCAGTTATTGTCTTCATTTCCTTCTATATCTTGCTTGGAAAAGTTATTATAACTTGAGTAGCTACATTTAAACTTTTTTGTCTGCATTAGCCTTTATAATAATATATCACCCTACTCTAGCGTAGCATTTATGTCTCTTAAATTCCTATATTTTTTGCTTTGACAAGTTTATATTATTTGTGTAGCAAATCTTCTTCGGAATAGACTTGCGAAAATCCTAAAATTGAGACATTCTAATTAACTTTTAGTGCTCTCATCGCCTCGTGAGTTTTGCTTGGAAAGCATTTTGACAAATAAAACGACGGTAGATTGAGCTCAATGAATTGGTGCAATTCTAGCGTAGCGTTTTTATTTTTTCAAATTTGTACTCGGTGAATGAGAAAAATGTTTAAACGTTTGCCTGCTGCTTTCAAACTATTGATTAAATTTCTATAAAATGATACTATTTGGGTTGGGTACATTTAAACTTAGATACAAAAATTTAGTTTGTCAAAATCGGTCTAATCATTCTCCAGTTATAAGCAATTTCATAAAAATGTTTCATTTCAAAATCCTTCAAAACAGGCCTAAAATCCTTGATCAAATTTGTTGAAAGTTTAGCCCCACAGCTATCAAAATCAAGCTCTGTCTGTCTACCTTATTGATAAAACATAATGGGTAAGTAAAGAGGTTTTTGCACATGCAGCCTTTTCTATCTACCGGGTGACCCAAAAATAGTGAACCAAGAAAATCTATTACACAAAGTAAGTAGTTGACCGAAATCAGTGATTCAAACGTTTTTTGGTAGCTAACTAGCTAGGCTACATCGCTAATATTTTTTGCTATTTTTATCGAGGTCACAAACTGGTGAAACTAAGGATTTGATGAATGCAGGCAGTTCTAAAACCGGTCGAAATTCATCAAAAACAGAGGATCGATTTCAATCAGCTGCAGTGCAACGACACAATGAGCATTTCATCCTGGGAATATGCAACTCAGATTGGATGACAACGTTAACCGCATTCGTTGTTGTCTCGAACTTATCAAATCGATCCCATGGTTTTGAAGATTTTCAACGGGTTATAGATCTGCCTGGTTTCATTAAATCATTTTCAGCCAATTTGCCATGTCAATAAAATAGCAAAGCAATTGTTGCGATGTAGCATAGTCATTTATCTACCAAACAAAGTTTGAATAATTTATTTCTGTTGATTACTCTTTAAGGCTTAAAACGTTTTCTCGGTTCACTTTTTTTGGGTTACCCGGTATTTTCTATTATCTTGAGGCTGGATTGCTTTTAAATTTGATCAAGGATTTTAGACCTGTTTTCAAGGATTTTGAGATAAAGTGTTTTTATAAAATTGCTTAAAACTTGAGAACGATTCGACCGATTTGACAAACTAATTTTTTGTATCTAAATTGACATTTTTGCCACACAAATATTATCAGTTTATATGAATCTAATGAATAGTTGGAATGCTGCATGCTTTCAAACATCTGAAAGTTTTTCTGACTCACCCGGTATATTGAAAACTTCAAATAAGCAAATTAATCTTTTGTTCCCAATTTCGTATTTTTCTCAGAAAAGTAATCATATCGATAAAATTCAGCTTACTCTTTCCAAAATAAATCTAGCTAAATGAGACATCGATCGATCATTTATAGTAGACTTCATTATCCCTAATTTGCTATATTTTTTATTGAAAGTTGTATCTTTATTATTTATATTAAAAATCTATCAGAAATCTTTTTCATTTTAGACTCATAGTTTATTACCCCATTATAGAATATTTATGGTCAATTTCTTATAGTTTATCTTTGTTGTTCTACTTTCCACAAGGACAAATTCGACTTTATTCAGAGCTAGATTTTCCCAAACGAGACTGCCACATTCTAGCGTAATATTTAGATTAATGAATTTCTGTTGAGTTATTTTGTTTGAAGAAGTTTCTAATGTGCATACATTACAAGTATTTTCTACTAAATGAAATTGATTTGCTCGAAACACTTGCTCTAATTCTTATGGCAAAAAGGCTAATTTCTCTTCAAAAGTAGAGCTTCCAGGATTGGATTCCGGCGTAAAATTTATTTATTCATTTGTGATGTGCCTCTGAACAGGGTATCATTTGCAGAAATTTTGCTCTCAAACAGTGCTTCCTTTTTAAAGGACTTATTGATATTGATTCGGAGATATTTTTCCAGCTGATTAATGTCACAGGAGGACATAACCTCAAAATATATAAGAAAAGAGCAAACACAGCAGTTCGCAAAAATGTTTATTCCCAGAGAGTTGTAAATAAATGGAATGACCTTCCAGCTACCATCGTCAAATTATCTTCAGTCCTGAAGTTTGAGACTGCGTACGATAGACACATGAGCGACAATAAGTTTGTAGTTACTTAGCGAAACTTTAAATAGGGCTACATAGGCTTTTTAGCCTTTCATACCCTTACATCTATATATTATTGTATTATTATAAGAGAGCATACGACTTTCAGATAAGTGATATCATACAGGATTTGATAAAGATTTGGGATTTACTTTTTTGGCCAATTTGCTCCCAGACATAGTAGTTGATGTGAAAAAATTGCTCCCATGCAGGTCAAAATTCTTGTTCTCCCAGAGGCACATCCCTGTATATGTTGGAATCAAATGCCCCCTCCAGGCCTTTTTTCAGAAATATATTGTGCTATATGAAATGTTATCGCCATAACATAATCCTTTTTCTTAAATTCTCGCTATTTTGCTTGCCGACCATAAACCCAACTTTTCATCGGAAATAAGTTGTACTGAATAAAATTTCATCTTCATGTCATAGCTTTATGGAGTTCTATGAAACAGTACGGGCTGAGTCAGAAAAATGTATCCAGTGTTCGAGAAATCGTACAGGAAGAACCATGCAACCAATTTGCAAAATTTCAATTCCATCATCTTACTGAGGCTTCAACTTAGTTTTCAAGGTTTTTCTCATAACGTTAGGCATTGTGTCCTTGCGAAATTAGGAATTGGGCAAACGTCCCATTTCTTGATATGCCCAAAACCAGCTAAAAATGGCCTGTTCACTATCGTGTAGGGATCATGTAGATTTTGAATTTTTGATGCCCAGCAGTGATGGGAAAGCATAATTACATTTCAACGGTTTCTGTATCATTAGAAAGCAATGCCTGACCTAAAAAAGCATTATTTTACCATTTCAATTGCTGAAAGATGGATCAAATTGAGCCAATCACTCATAGTTTTTCTAGGAAAAGCCAACGGAAGCTAGTTTTCGGGAATTCTTGATTTGAGATTGAGATAGTGCATTGTAAATTATTATGAATAATTTCTCAAAATCAAGTTAAGCCCTCAGTTTCCTTCTCTTTATTGCCGTATAATTCTCCTCTGGAATTTCTCCTGCTTTTCGCAGCATAATTCTCAGTACCAACTTATCTTGAAGGGTCTTACCTTAGTAAAAACTTTACGCTAATTTTTGTATTTTCCTTCATTTATTTGTAGATTTGCGACAATTAGAAACAACAACCGATGATGATCTGCACAGAGATGAACAGAGGTTTGTTTTGGTGTTTCGTAGCAAATTACCATGTAACTTATGCTTTGGTCATGGAGTCAACATTAGCTCTGATCCACGTTGTCAGTTTGGGTGCAGAAGACGGGTACTTGGACGCGGCCGTGGTTCAGGTTCTGGCGCAATTCCTTCTACTGTTACCTCAAGTACTATGAGCACCAAATTGTCCTTAATGTCACACTACTCAGCGACTGGAGGAACAACGAGAGCAAAGAACGTATCGAATGCAGGAGAAATTAACGCGAACAACGTCTCAGCCATGGAGCGTCTTCGGCGCTCCCTGGTGTCAGCACTGAAGATTGGCTCTGCCGCATATCCAAGCCCAATGAAGAGTCCTGAAGCTAAGTACCATCAGAGCAATGTTGATGGATTTATCAATGAGTTTTGGAGAGTAGTGCTGTTCTCTCTGTCAGCTATACTATTGGTTATCGTGCTTATTCTAATTTTGCGGAGTAGGAAGGCTATTTGCAGGCGACGTCAATCGGTATCAAGTCAGCAGCATCAACTATCAATGAATCTTTAAGATTTATGACTTGGAAGTTGTTTGAATCTCAACTGCAAGCTTCGATCAGATCTTTGATACAGTTTTTATGTACAGCAAAGACCAACCCTCAACACATAGATCAACAGTCCACAGAACACCCAGTAACTCACACACTAAATAGTCTTTTCTTAACTTTGATCACCAGCCAAAGTAATTTTAGAGATGAAAACGTTTTTATTTCCGTTTTATTCCAGCACATATGGTTAATTTATAGATTGAAAACACTAGATTTTGGCTATGGTATTGTGTTAAAAATTTTCTTCTTGGCCAAAAAGCCCCATTTTACGACTTATGTGAGAGTTTTATTCATCCTCGATAATAAAGCATTAACAAGAACGGCGGCGTTAATTCGAGGAATGCGCTAATTAGGGACCCGGCGTTAAATCAGATCAATATGGTATTGCAAAGCTGGGAAGTCAGTGAGTTTTGTTTCTTTCGTGAAGCGGGGGCTATCCTTTNTTACATTCAACGGTTTCTGTATCATTAGAAAGCAATGCCTGACCTAAAAAAGCATTATTTTACCATTTCAATTGCTGAAAGATGGATCAAATTGAGCCAATCACTCATAGTTTTTTTAGGAAAAGCCAACGGAAGCTAGTTTTCGGGAATTCTTGATTTGAGATTGAGATAGTGCATCGTAAATTATGAATAATTTCTCAAAATCAAGTTAAGCCCTCAGTTTCCTTTTCTTAATATTGCCGTATGATTCTCCTCTGGAATTTTTCCTGCTTTTCGTAGCATAATTCTCAGTACCAACTTATCTTGAAGGGTCTTACCTTAGTAAAAACTTTACGCTAATTTTTGTATTTTCCTTCATTTATTTGTAGATTTGCGACAATTAGAAACAACAACCGATGATGATCTGCACAGTGTTGAACAGAGGTTTGTTTTGGTGTTTCGTAGCAAATTACCATGTAACTTATGCTTTGGTCATGGAGTCAACATTAGCTCTGATCCACGTTGTCAGTTTGGGTGCAGAAGACGGGTACTTGGACGCGGCCGTGGTTCAGGTTCTGGCGCAATTCCTTCTACTGTTACCTCAAGTACTATGAGCACCAAATTGTCCTTAATGTCACACTACTCAGCGACTGGAGGAACAACGAGAGCAAAGAACGTATCGAATGCAGGAGAAATTAACGCGAACAACGTCTCAGCCATGGAGCGTCTTCGGCGCTCCCTGGTGTCAGCACTGAAGATTGGCTCTGCCGCATATCCAAGCCCAATGAAGAGTCCTGAAGCTAAGTACCATCAGAGCAATGTTGATGGATTTATCAATGAGTTTTGGAGAGTAGTGCTGTTCTCTCTGTCAGCTATACTATTGGTTATCGTGCTTATTCTAATTTTGCGGAGTAGGAAGGCTATTTGCAGGCGACGTCAATCGGTATCAAGTCAGCAGCATCAACTATCAATGAATCTTTAAGATTTATGACTTGGAAGTTGTTTGAATCTCAACTGCAAGCTTCGATCAGATCTTTGATACAGTTTTTATGTACAGCAAAGACCAACCCTCAACACATAGATCAACAGTCCACAGAACACCCAGTAACTCACACACTAAATAGTCTTTTCTTAACTTTGATCACCAGCCAAAGTAATTTTAGAGATGAAAACGTTTTTATTTCCGTTTTATTCCAGCACATATGGTTAATTTATAGATTGAAAACACTAGATTTTGGCTATGGTATTGTGTTAAAAATTTTCTTCTTGGCCAAAAAGCCCCATTTTACGACTTATGTGAGAGTTTTATTCATCCTCGATAATAAAGCATTAACAAGAACGGCGGCGTTAATTCGAGGAATGCGCTAATTAGGGACCCGGCGTTAAATCAGATCAATATGGTATTGCAAAGCTGGGAAGTCAGTGAGTTTTGTTTCTTTCGTGAAGCGGGGGCTATCCTTTCTTCAAATATGCTTTTTTGCGGTATCAAATATGTACATCTTCACTGTCTAGCAGTGCAACCCACGGATGTCTACTATTACAAAGACACACACATTTCTTGACATGGCTAAGGCCGACAGCTAGTAGAATTGTAAATATCACACAATTTCTAAAAAACTCGCTTGAATGTTTTGAACAAACTTAGCAACAAAATCATCGCTAAGCAAGTTTTCTTAAAGGTAGATTTCTCACCTTTTCCTCGTTATTCAAACATTCCTCCCACAAACAATCTTGATTTTTTGTCGCTTTTGTCACACTCTACTTCAAAAAGTGCGTTATTCACCAATACGGTCCTTGAAGCTGAGAAGCTCCTTGTTTTGATACCTCTAGAATAACAAAGCTTCTAGCTTGATGCATCAAAGCACTCGTTAGTCCATCTCAAAGACATATTCCTATCCAACCCTCCTTATATCGATCCCAGATGAGCAATGATTGCAATCCTATAACCGTTCCTTGGCCTTGCAGTACTTTTCTGTATCTCATAGTCAGCCCCTATTTAACCTTTCCTTTTATTTTAAGTCAGTTTCTGCCTCCAAGTTTATCAGAGTTCAGTCACATCAGTACTGCCTAATTGAAACGAATGGTTCTTCGTATTCTTTGGCCTTTCAACCAAAATTTATTATTTAATATTAAGTCTCAGTTTCACCAAAGAATGTTCCATGTCATTTGGCGCTTCTTTTAACTTTAATATACCGGGTGTCCCAAAAAAACGTATACAGATTTGGTCAACCCTAACGATCAGAATTTAGCATGAATCAATCCGAAATAATTTTTAAAACATTACTCGGTAGTTAACTTGAACATAGGTACCTTGTTTGTCAGTGGCGCCGCCAGGATTTTTTATTGGGGGGGGGGCAAAACAGGACGGGGTCTGGGGCGAAGACTTTTTTCCGGACCACGCCCTCTACTTTGGCTATAAATGCGACCAACGCCCTTTTCATTGATTGAAATAAAATAAATCAATTTGTTATAACAATAACACGAGTAAGCTAGTATCATTAGAAAAGCAGGGGACCGAACGATCCTGCAGGAGACTGAACGACCAACCTCCAGATCCTGAAAATTCCTGCCACCTAATCTAATACGCCACTCAGGCGTAATAGAATTGTCGGCGGCAGCGGCGTGGCCAGGACCAATTAACTGGGGGGGTATTCAAATGAAGGGGTCTGGGGGCGAAGCCCCCAGGAAAATTTTTGAGGACACTCCCTTTACTTTGGCTTAGAACGCTTCTTTCGATCCCATGTTTTCCGGTATCAACATAGAAATTTGA
>REGM01000081.1:1178048-1249998 GCA_004194415.1 Aurelia aurita | reverse complement strand
AATCTTCAAAGGACAAATTTGCCTCCACCTCCAAACCAGAGCTTTGGCGTTTTGGCCTAAGCAAATTCTTAAAAGCACGGCGAATAAGTCAACAATAAACTTGGAAAAATTTGAACCAGGAGGAGAAGAATCAAAAACTTCACAACAAATGCGTTTCACAAAATATAATTTACGTGACGCCTATTATCAAGGGAGCTCCGAAGTAAACTTTATTCATTTTAAGTGAAACAAATTGTGGATATTGCTTAGGCCAAAACGCCAAAGCTCTGGTTGGGAGGTAGTGGCAAATTTGTCCTTTGAAGATTTATATCTCTACTCTCAAAGCACCAATGTCAGCAAATAAGGTATCTATGTTCAAGTTAACTACCGAGTAATGTTTTTAAAATGATTTCGGATTGATTCATGCTAAATTCTGATCGTTAGGGTTGACCAAATCTGTATTCTCTTTTTTGGGACACCCGGTATTAGATCTCGCATCTTGGTAGGGCAGTTAAAATAAATTTCCATCTGCACGTTCATATACGAGAAGATTTTCCAAAGATATTATCATCGCAATTTAGTTTGGTTACCAACATCATCAACAACATGACCTTCATCAACAAAATAATATTTGCAAAATTTGGGATCTAATTTGCAGAAACGAAGTTAAAACAAGGGAATTGTAACTCCTCGTGACCATGACTAATTGAATGAATATACCCCTGATATGTGCACGTTATGAAGAGAAAGAAAAGAAATAGAAATAGAAAAGAAAGAAACTCAGTGTGGCTGTGAAAACTTGACTTATTGTGTACCCTTGATTGTAACCTCCTATTTTGTGTAAACGACAAGCAGCTCCTACTGAAAATCACATAATCTCAGTTCGTTCCAGTTTTTATGTTCCAGGTACAGTTCGCCACCGTTCTTATGCAAGTGGGACGATCGTATTTGCACTAATGCACTTCAATATCGTGGGCAGTTTTTGGTCGAAAAGAGGTTTTCCCTGGGGCTATTGGCCATAGGAAGCAATAAACTCGGTGACCTTGTATCTATAACCTTCCTTGGATGGGCAGATTCTTACGTCAAAGCAATAGTATGCGTGATCTTTGAAAGTAATTATATTTAATTCCATGTTCAAGTTTCATCTTCAAATCCAAAGATAAACTTGTTAATTAAGTTTCTATGAAAGCTGATGCCAAATCGTTCAGAATTCTACACTCGGGGAAAATTTCCAGCCAATTTCTTATGCACTACTAGGCCACCAAGTAGGTGCTAGCTTAACCTTGCGAAATGAATTATATAAGGTTAATGACATGGTCAGATCCGACTTGTTGTGGTTACTCTTTCAAGCCGACAGCATCGTTCGATTGAGAGAGAAGGAAATGTCGCTCATTGATTTCTCTGAATCTGAGAGTTTGAAATGTATGAATTTTTGGACCATCGATCGTTCCACATAGTTTAACTTTTGTAATCTCTTGTAAATTTGCTAGTGAATAGAATCCAATCCCCAGGAAAGAACTTTCCGCGCGGAAGGGTTATCTGTGATACTTCAATAAAGGCAGCGTCGGCTACAACAATTGTGCGTAAAAATATAGTATGGGAAACAACGAAAATAAAGAACAATTTCTAGTTGAGTGCTTAAAAGAAGCTTTTCTCTGCTTTCCCAGTGCAAGTTCCTGATTTACCACTCTCTTCTCAGGGAACAAATTCATGTTCTGCTCACTTGACAAGCAGAAAAGCGATCATCATCATCATATAAACATTAAAGCTACTTTTCTTTACTCTAACAGATAAAATTATAATAAAAAAGGGGAACTAAATGTACTACTACCTAGTTAAAAACACTTAAAATGAAAACAAATGTAAAAACCGCTCTTTAAGAAAAACTGATCACAAATGAGATAAGTGTATAAAAAGTGCCACCATCATAGATCGAATGAACAAAATTGAATATGATAATTTGCATTCCTCGATTCCTCTACACTACCCCCACCCTAGAACCCTTAAGCGTCATTTAGATAATGTCTGCTTCGGCCACGTTAGTAGACTCAATACATGTCGTAGTTTCGCTCTTTGACTGAACTGATAACATTACAACTACAGCGACAACTGCAGCGACACTACATCGACAACAACAACAGCAATTCAATGAGATGAGATGAGTGTAAGTTGAGGGTCGTATGCAGTGAGGCTACATGTTAAGTTCGAAATCTTACCCAAGAGATTGCCCCATTGATTTTCTCCAGCGAATCCTGGACCCTCGAAAACTTCAAATAACTGAACGTAAAGTGTCGAAAGATAATTTAGTTCTGAGCCAGCTCACCGTGGCTGAATAGCTTTCGTTTTGTTTTTGGGCCAAATAGAGACTAGTGAAAGCAATTGTCTCTTTCCTAATATATTCTCTAACTACTAGGTTTCATAATNCAACAGCAATTCAATGAGATGAGATGAGTGTAAGTTGAGGGTCGTATGCAGTGAGGCTACATGTTAAGTTCGAAATCTTACCCAAGAGATTGCCCCATTGATTTTCTCCAGCGAATCCTGGACCCTCGAAAACTTCAAATAACTGAACGTAAAGTGTCGAAAGATAATTTAGTTCTGAGCCAGCTCACCGTGGCTGAATAGCTTTCGTTTTGTTTTTGGGCCAAATAGAGACTAGTGAAAGCAATTGTCTCTTTCCTAATATATTCTCTAACTACTAGGTTTCATAATCAAAGATACCCTCTTTCGTTTTGCTAGAATTTTGTCCAGAAAAAGGTACCTGACATATTTTTAATATTTATGATCTATGGAAGCTTCAACGTCAAGTTTGTCAAAAACCCCATCAAATTCGAGCTGTTACTTAATTTTGTGTGATAGTTGATATGAGAGGTTCTTACGAAACATGGCAAAACAAAGATGATTTCTCAGATTGTTACAATACAGCAACCGAAGTATCGTTAAAAATCACTGTGTGGAAGAAAAGCTTAATGTGAGCCATGGAATTTAGAGCGACAAATACATCGTATTCAAAGTGCCCTATTTTTGAAGTTTTTAGCCACTGAGGTAAGTAAAAAATGATCGTGATAATAAATTTTGTTGAGTTTCCACCATCGTAACATGCTTCAAAATCGAATTTTATTACCTTTCGAAGTCGCAATGTTTTTGCTGGGACATGCGACCATATCGCTACTCGTAATGTTTCACAAGAGAGACCTTCAATCAGCTGCCCTGCAAATACATATCAGCCAGTCACTTCATCAATTCATCAGGGTTATACCAGATGAGTAAAGAAAACATTCACCTTTTGGAAAATCACAAACAATTTGATTATGGTACTGATTTTTAAATTTTATTTTCTGTATTTTTATCAAGGACAAATAAATTTAATAGATAATCGTTATTTTGTTCTTCCAGGAGATATACCTTGTAATTAAGGCATGAAAACCCTTATTTTGAGCAATAATGTTTACAACATGGTATTTCAGCCAGAAAGCTATAATTTGAGAATTCATATAAAAGGTCAAGCTCTAAATGACCTAAGAGCTTCATTAAGGACATACGAAACCAATTTAAATGGTAGTGCAGCATTAAAATTCGATTTGATGTGTAATTTCAGAGTATGCTGCAAAACCAGGTAGCTTCTAAACGCACAAATTCCCACAAATTCAATGCCATTTCAAGACATTGCAACGTATCTAAAAGTTATTTGGTGATCTACACAAATGCACATCAAGACAATTTCACGATTGGTGACATAATCAAATGTTGATGATTTTTCAAAATGTGCAATTTTTTTCATTCACCCGGTATCTTATGGTGTATACTGGGTGAGTCAGAAAAATGTGTAGACGTTTGAAAGCCTTTAGGCTATTCATTAGATTCATATAAACTGATAATATTTGTGCAGTTAACACGTCAACTTAGATACAAAAATGTACTGTATCCAAATCTTTAGCATGGTTCTCAAATTAGAAGCGATTTTACGAAAATGCTTCATCTCAAAATCCTTCAAAACAGGACTAAAATCCTTGATCAGATTTTCTACCCGACGATAATAGAAAATCGACGAAAAAGGCTGAATGACAAAAGTGGATATGCGATTATGCAGCAGCCTCTTATGTCCCCAGTAAAATATTTGAGCAATAAGAAAGACTGATATAATTTGTTTATGACAGCTGTGAGGAGCTTTTAGGCCTGTTTTCAAGGATATGTAGATGGAACATTTTTATCAAATCGCTTGTAATTTGAGCGCAATGCGACAGATTTGGACAAACTAAATTTTTTCATCCAAGTTGAGACGTTAGCTTCATGAACAATATCAGTTTATAGGAATCTAATATATGGTTTGAAGCTGCATGCTTTCAAATGTCAAAACATTTTTCTGACTCACTGGTACCCATAGCACTGTGTTAGTTTATTTGATTGCCGTGACCTTCTTATTACTCAACTTCATTGATACACATTGGCGGCTAGATCGCATAGTATTTCCCACGTATATCAAAATAAAATGCTACAAAGAAGAAGATATCTACGTCTGAAACTAGGATTACAAGCAGCATGACCTAGTCGCTGCTGCTGTGAGTTTAGCTAACGTTAACCTCAAATCTGCTAACAACTTTCTTTAGGCCCTGATAAACTCATTCATTGGAACACCCAGACAAACATGCACAGAAATTTATTCTCCATCAATACACAGTCCTGGAGGCCTCCCGCACTATGAAACCGCTGCCTGGAATATCATTTGAAAGGAATATTTGACCTCTAAAAGTCACAACATTTGAATTATCAAAGCTGCCGACGAATTTCAGAAAACTTATCGTGGGCTTATTTAGATTTAAACCTCGTTCAGAAATGATCCCACATTTTTTCCAACATTGAAAAGTCCTCCAGACGTACGGAATTTCATATAGTGTTGAGTAAAGAAATATTTCTTGTCTAAAAATTGCTGCAGCAAATCATTAGATAACCTCCGAAAATAAAGACTTAGAATATAAACCGCGTCTTCCAATAGCACATACCCCATTTTGTTTCACTGGGCAGGACACCTGAAAGACATCACTGAGAAATTTTTACATGACAGGAATGTAGATGCTTCAACTTAAAGTTTGGTACAAACCCCGTTAAAATTGGTCAAGGAATCATCGATCTGTGATCATTTGAATTTCAAAGTTATAAGTCATCACCAAAACCAAAGGCTACAATGATCTAATGAAGCAACAACGAACAGTGATGCAGAAAACGCATTTTTGGAGATGGAAGTTGATTTTATGGCGGAAAATAACTGTTATAGTAGCTACTTTACATCTCCTTCTTTCGAATACTGAAATACCAAGGATGCTCATGAGCAAAGCGGTGTAAATTTTGTTGGTTTGTTATTAATTCATTAAAAATTTAACCTTGCACTATCTTCCTTTTGGAAGATATTTGGTATTTTTGGAAAGAAACGTTTTCATTTGTTTAAAATCATATTCGATTGACGTTGCACAGTTTTTCGTCTGCAGCGACGACGCTCGTAAGCTCTTAATTTACTTTGTTCATGGACCTACTCAATCAAAGGAAAATTTGATAATTTGCTACAAAATTGAATTTTGTTAACTTTTCAGTCGTGGCAACATGTAGTTGGTTTTACCAGAAGCTTGAAATCAGCCTCTCATGCTAGGTTACAGTACGAGCAAGCTCTTGCCGTTAAACATAACAGTTGCTACGCAACTTCCTTGAGCGGATTTTTTTAGATTATTTACTGTTCTACCGGGTCAGTCAAAAAAGTATTTAGATGTTTGGAACCCTGTAGCTCTCAAACCATTTATCAGATTCTTATAATCTGATAATACCTGTGTAGCTGACATAGCAACTTAGGTAAGAAAATTTAGTTTGTGAAAATCGGTTGTATCCTTCTCAAATTTCAAACGATTTTACAAAAATGCTTGATCTCAAAATCCTTGAAAACATACCTAAAATCCTTGATCAAAATTTGTTTTTCTATTCAAATAAAATTTTACAATAACAAACTACTTAAGACACTACTGATGAACTTTACGACACTACAAGGACGATACCACAGGGAGCAAAAGACAATGACTACCCCATGGCCATTACATAAAGGACATGAAACTGGACTTAAACTAAATATACAACTACAAAAAACTACACGTAAACGATTAAATACTTTGAATAAGGGCCTGTTTCACATTGGCGGTCAGGCAAGCATAGGCGATGATTCGGAACAACAGAAACCCCGGCCGAGAGAGCAACAACGACAGCAGCTGCCACCACTACTCCCCCTCCAGAGTCCCCCCGCTCAAGACACTGCGCCCATATCGGGGTGGGTTTATGTTTCACAATATTGTAGATTTGAAATTTTGAAATTTTGTGTGGATGAATTTCCATCCATACTATGTATGCCTAACATCAAATGTGAAACAGACTTACAAAAAACGGGGGAAAATAGGGGCTTTGTAGCTGAGTGGGGTATAACAGGTTCAAATTATCTAACTGAGCCGTCCAGTTTTGATGATGAAATTTAGATGATGAAATTTTTTGATGATCGAATTTTCTAGCAATTTAACCCCACAGCTATCATAATCAAACTGTAACTGTCTATCTTATCGCTTAAACATTTACTAGGTATATAAAGAGGAAGCTGTATAATCGTATACACTTGTGACTGTCACTTAGCCTTTCTTCGTCTATTTTCTATTGTCACGAGGCTGCATTGCTAACAAATTTGATCAAGGATTTTAGGCCTGTTTTGAAGGATTTTGAGATGAATCATTTTTATAAAATCGCTTGTAATTTGCGAGCTATACGACTGACTTTAACAAACTGAATTTTCGTATCCAACTTGATATGTTGTCTACACCAGTATTTTCAGTTTATAGGAATCAGATTGATGGTTTGAGAGCTACAGGCTTTCAAACGTCTACACTTTTTTCTTAATCACCCGGTACCCTGTTTGGTGTTTGTTTGACCCACCATGGGAAAGTGTCAGTTGCCATTCCATTGCCTTTTGGCATTTATTCATAGGTCTTAAGTTCTATGAATTTTTCTTCCAATACATACAATTTTACCACAAATTCCATCTGTGTTAATCTCAAACAATTTCAACTGGGTCAGTTTCTTTCTATTTGTAGAAATAGCTTTCATGCAGGAGATACTTTTATCATGCCACAGGGCTTAGTTTTAATGAATGAAACGATGTCACCGATAGGACTCCGTGGCTCCCTTCCATAGGCATGCTAATATTGACTCATATGTCGTTAATCCTTCCAATTACTCATATCAGCTTCCACAGCCTTATGTATGGTTGAAATAAAATCACAAGTTGCTTTACTTGGCACCAAGCTGCATCCCGATGTAACCTTGCGATGTGTATCCTATGTCCTTCCTATTACTAGAACTTGAGAAATTATTCACATTGCTACAGCTAACTCTGATCACACCACCACTCTATGGTTGTAATAGGCGGCAATTTAGCTTTATAAAACCGTGTACCGTTTCTTCACAACAAAATGTACCTTCTTTTCAGTCTGGTTCCCTGACGTCATTTTCGAGTAGGGGGACTGGGCTCCACGGAGGCGTCCAGGACTCTCACGCGTTTGCGGTCAAGTTGATGCATAGGAAACCAGGCTGCCTTCTTTTCGCTGTTGCTGTGAAGGAGCCACATAAGTGATCGACTACTGCTGCATCGTTTGTGAAGTGAAAGCACAAACCTAAAGAATGACACCTTCTTTTCCCGAATCCACTAAAAGTGAACTGAGGTGTATCTGTTTACAGCCTAAATTTATTGACTCAAAAAGGAGAGATGTACTGCGCCCGCTGTCCTAAAACCATACGTTTCAATATCTGTGCTTTTGATGCTAAATTATTCATCCTTTACATTTGAATTTTTAATCAACCACTAAAGCCAGACCTTTAGCAGAGGGACCTAATATAAATTTGTGTAAAACAAAACTTGATGCACAGCAAAAGGGTTTCAAGCAGAAGTCACTGCATTTGATCACTTTGATCATTAAAAATTTATTTATCTATTCGGTTATTCGCAACCTCGTGGTTAGGATTCTGTAGCTTTGTTTCTAGACTACGGTATTTTGCTAAAGTTTCTAGTTAATTGTAAATTTCTTGAATATCTTGTTTTGGACATGCTTCCACTTTTCAGCTTGTCAGTTTTCCAAATCCTATCTTTTTAAGCCTTTTAAAGCCCTGGCCGAACGAACAAACGCTGTTTGCCAAATATTTGAGAGTTGCTCGCCAAGCAAGAGGTTTATCCGTTTGGTCACGTCGCAAAACATTACTTGACAAATATTTTTTGCTTGTGCGAGCAGAAAATGTTTTTGAACTTTTTCAAAAACATTGCACAACACACACATCCTACTTGTCCCGCAATGTTTGCCACTTGGCAGGGGCGGGCAAGTAATGTTTAAACTTTGACCCCATGTTTGTCCAAAGGTATTGCGAAAAAAGACCGGGTTTTTTTATCAAAGTTGCTGCCCAAAACAACCAGTGTTGAGACAAAGGTGAAACTTGAAAAAAGCATTCTACTGCTGTCATACCTGACCAAAATTCTACAGTTTAGCCTTCACTGGTTCTACCTTTGTCCGGCAAATTCATATGAAAACAACCACAAAATCAAATTTCGGCAAAGCGGTTCTACCTTTGTCCGGCAAATTTACGCAAAAATACCAGTATTTCACCCAAGACTACCAGTTTTTTGGACACTTCTGCTTTAACAGATATAACTACAACCTAAGCTACCGGTTTTGGGACAAACAGCGTCACTAATTACTTAATTGAAACTTTTCTGCCAAATTAAGGAAAAATGACAAAGGAATTTTATCATAAAAAGACCGGTTTTTGGGACAAAGGTGATGCAAACTTTTTTTAGCAAACTACCGGTTTTCGGACATGTCCCCAGTATGACATGCCCGCCCAGCATATGTTCCAAATCTTTAAAAAAGTCGGTGTAAAATTCTGTGACCTATTTCTTCGAATGGAATTGCTTGAAAGAAACTTCAGCTACTTTGTAATAATTCTACCGTTGGACTTTTCAGAAATCTTCAATATTTTCAGAATTAGAGTGCTTTTCTTCTTTGTTAAGAATTCAAGAAAAATTTTGAAAAAAACTTAAAACCATCGTAATTTCTAAATTTTTTGAGGAAACATCGAATAATTTTCCAGAAAAACATAGTTTATGAACGTCTACAATATGGTATCAAGCAAAAGTCTTTCACTCTTCTGGTTTGCGATTTAGAAATTTGATGTCGTCACATCCTCAAATGAGTTGAAATATGAAATACGCTGTAATTTCGAAAATATTCAAGATTTCTGAAAAGTCCCACGGCAGAGTTATAGCAAGGTAGCTAAAGTTTCTTTCAAGCCATTCGGTTCAAAGAAATAGGTCACTGAATTTTACACCGACCTTTTTACGCCAATTTAAAGATTTGGAACCTATGTTGCCCTCCCTTGCTAACAGACAGCAAATATTCTGTTTTTAGGCTTAACCGAAATCCTTAGCGAAGAGTCTTACCTTTCATGTTCTTTAATAACACTTCTAAGTGTTAATGATATTTGATAAGGAAGAAATAGAGCGGATCTTTTGTTGCATCAGATGTGGTCTTCCTAGATTTCCTTGAATGTACCTAATTTCATAAAGAATAATCTTTGGTTTACTGAAGAATTGATTTTTCAACACATCGCTTACCAGATTATATTAATGATTATGATATTGAATGATGAGATAGAATCTTACAACATCTTTAGAGCTTTAAGTCAGCTTGCAATGCAAGTGTCTATCAACTGGCTATGTGTTGCAGCGCTAGATTAACGATACTTCTACCGCTACTTTAACTTTGTGTGGGGTCTTAATTTCAGTAATCTTAACCTGATGAGTAAAAAAGTGGCTCGTTTACCAGGTTACATATTCAGAGACACTGGGGGCACTGGGGGCACTGGGGGCACATGCCCCCAAGCTTTGCAATAAACGAAAAAGTGCCCTTTTTGTTTCAGGAAGCGCCCCTTTAGCTTAATGAAAAATTGCCCTTGAAGTTTCGTGCTCCTCCAAGTTTAAGATACTTCCTACGGCCCTGTACATATTTTGCGC
Source organism: Aurelia aurita (assembly GCA_004194415.1). Taxonomy (NCBI): domain Eukaryota; kingdom Metazoa; phylum Cnidaria; class Scyphozoa; order Semaeostomeae; family Ulmaridae; genus Aurelia; species Aurelia aurita. The sequence goes on along the minus strand of REGM01000081.1, from coordinate 1,239,941 downwards.
AAAGTGGTTGGTCAAGTTTATACCAGAACACATAGTGTTGCTTTTAATCTAAGCAGCACTAATAATCCGTTTTCAGATGTTGAAAAAATTAAGAAGCAACGCTACGACCTCTTGTAATATTTACTTGATTTTGGAATCATTCATAAACAAAGGACCTGCTGTTTTTGAAGCAACCACTCTTTTCACTTTTTTGTGCCATGAATCAGCAACGATTTTTCAAGATTGACTCAAACAAGGTCTCAAACTCTAAGTTGAAGCCTTTCCTATGCAACTATATAAAAATGTGGCAATTTCTTCTGTAGCTGCTCGACAGCAGCCGCACAAACAGGGCATAGTTTTTTTGCGATGCCCTGTAGATTGGTGCTGTTTTTAGTACCAATCAGAGCGGTATAGAATTGACATGAACTTCAAAGGTGCAGTGAAGATGCGAACTCTTTCTGTCTATGCAGCACTGGCTTTTCCCTTGTATGTGTACAGAATCTAAAACACTTATTGAAAAGGCGTCCTCCCGCCGCCAGTAATTTGAGATCAATCGTCGTCATGCGCTTTGACACAATTTTTGATTTCCAAGTTTTCATAGACCAACATCCATATTGATGCAACTACTGTATTGCGCATCCTTACAGCTTTGCTAAAGCTGTGTTAGACCTTTGACTTTGAGAATGCGTCGCACAATTCGGTCTACTTGGTCGGTAGGCATATCCAGTAACAGTCAAAGACGAGATAGTTTCGAGTATCAGATGAATATATTTGTATATATACACATATTTTGATAAGTTCCATATATACATCTATACACCAAAGCAGTCAGCTGGCTTAAAGAATGCAACTTGATGTGTTGTATTTAAATAAAGAATTTTTGCAATATACACAATCTCGAAGGCAAAGGAACCGAAAACGAAGCTCTTTTCCCTCAACTAATGAGGGCTAAAAACATATTAAGGGCTGATACTTTTAAAATCAATAAAGCATGCTCTGTGCGAAAGATGTCTAGCTGGCGTTAGACAGACTGTCAGCTAAAATAAGAATTCAATTTTAGCCTAAGTTGTAATGAACTGTTGTCTCACTTCACTAGCATAAGCTGTTATGAATTAATCTCATCGAGACGTTAGTGACAGGGACGCTGGAGAAGGCACATTGTAGGGGCCAAAACTTGAAATTAAAGGGCAAAATATTAGGCAAATTTAGACCATAATCGAGAGGGCAAGAGGGGCGTTGACCCTCTGCGGCCCTCTTCTCCAGCGTACCTGGTCAGCGAAAGCCGCTTTCAAACAAAGAAATATTATTGCACTAGGAACGGATGCAGATAATTTTGGTACGAGTTTGCAACGAGAGTTAACAGGCTAACACTTTTGGACTTTAATGTAGTATATTTTTGGAATCAAAGGAACGACTATCCCACGTGTTGGCGGATAGTACGACTGACAACATGTCTACTTCGTGTAAACAAATATCTTAGCGAACGGCTTTTGAGCATCAGCTGGGATTAAATTATGTGATCCTAGCCTGGGAACTTATCTCACACAGCTAAAAAGAGAATGCGTGATGAGTACTCTGGAGAAACATTATGCAACCAATAAAAGTAACTTATAGGCCGGTATATACTGTAGGCTATTTGAAGCCTCCATAGATTACGTGACGGGCTATGAAAACGGGCATAAACGTTCCAATGACTGGAGTGGACAAATTTTCTTGTAAAACAATGGGAAATAATTGTGAGATGCCTTTGATATTTGAAATTTTATAATTGGCAGCTATAATGCAAACAATTTTTGACTAAATGTTTATGCTACCGTAAACGAGCTTCGTTCTTCCAATGCCTTTTATGAACAGAAGAAAACTTGAGAATCCTGTGACGCCTGGCGCCAACTATTAGCATACAATATAAATTAAGGATCAACTTGCTAAAGATTTACACGTAAAGTAGCATATGCAATATCTTCCATGAACCCAGTTAGGGAAATGGGTCGGCTCTCTGAATACTGCTGTAAATTTTTTTCAGTATTCTTAACCTTAAACGCAATCAACGGAGAAAAGTGGAGTAGGCTTCAAATAGACTAGTTGTCTTCAGCCACTTTTAAATCCGTCAATTCCCTTTAAACTAACTGGTCTTCATAGAAGATCTGCTGTATCTAAATGATGGCTAAAGCTTATATATGATTGAATAAGACACAGCCTTCTCAAAACTGTGCACTTACTTGTTCTACTGCCGTTTGTGGGGACTGATGGACCGGGGCCTGCTGTTAATGCTAAAGGTTCCAATATGTACTGTATTTTGGTTTCAAGGCTTTCGTTGTTGTAAAGTGCAATGTCGTTTCAAAATTTGACCAAAAACTCAACCCAAAAGTTTCAGTTGCTTTTTAGAAGAAGTTGCTTTTTGCCGCCTTCCACTGCACGTTTATCTCTTTCTTGGAATTATTTTAAGAATGACTGTATTTCATGTCACTGTATTGTGAAGATAATAACGATTTTGCAATAATAAGCATTAGTAAATCACGGACATTTCCCAAGGTCTTTGCATTGCATTTTGAAAGTGCATAACTTTGGTTTTGCTCGATTATTATTTAACAAATTGAATTAACTAAGAGGCAGAAACCAGAAGTAATATAGCCAATTCTATATTGAGCGTTTGAGAAGGATGCGTCAATCTACTCCCAGCGAGAGGGATCGTCAAACTAGCGTGTTGATATAACGGTTCGATCCAAATCATTTTCAAACCTTGAAGACTTTGATAAAATCAGTTAAGAATATATACAAACTTCTTTAACGATATGTACACTGAAAAATCCCCATGCGTACAATTTGAAAACAAAATGAACTTATTTTACAATAGCAACCGTAATATAATTCTCAAACGGCGGATAAATAAGATAGATTCTCAGAGTAGGAAAACCAACTGTGTAATCTTAGAAGAATCTACTGAAATGTAAAAATTTGAAAAGATTAAAATTCTAGAAACTGTAACTCAAGAGCAATGCATGGAATACTTTTCCTACTGTAGTGAAACATGCCCTTTTTGCTCTAACAACAGGCACTATTTCAATATGGTATCTTGCCATTTGGGCTAATGTCTTCCCCAAAGAAGTTTGCAAATTCTGTAAGACCATCTATGATAAGACTAGCTAGGGGCGTTCCACTTCATTCGATTAATCTTCACAATTTAGCTTTAGTAGGGGGAATAGCAGTTAGCAAATATTGACTATTTTTTACTGGAAAATATTTTCAAATACGGTAGGAAATATGAACTCACTATTCAATACCGTAATACATCAGCCGACCAATCTCACAGCCTTTCCGACTTTGTATGAATAAAGTGGCTAGGTAATAATTGAGACGTTTGACATTGCTGCACGATGCTGCCAGGAGCTGTTAGAAATAGACAAATCGGCTCAACCTCGTTCCCAGGCCCCAAATAGTCTTCTCGAAATCTCAACTCGACGCAGGAGTAATGACCGTTGTATCAAGGTCGAAATCGGCTAAGGTTTGTTTTACCCATTTCAAGTCATGTGACCATACTCTTGGGAAGTTTTAGCATTATATTACTTTTTGCAGTCATGGCACAAATTTTCGTGGCACGAAATATGTTAAAGAATTCAAAAGATGTTTTATCAAGAGACTGATCACTTGACTTGAAGTGGGTGTAAACAAACCTGAGCCGATTTTGCCTACGGAGTCTTTTCCTAGCAAGTTCTTCAAAGGTCTTACATCCTTGAACATATCGTCACGTGATGACAAAAGCTGGCTCTTAAAACATGATTTATTCTTGTGAAGGACGAGAAAAGATATCATACTTGAACTTCAATCTCGCTGGTCCTAGGGTCATGACCTTAACGATTCAAAAAGCAGTGCTTTTCCGTTATTCAAAGTTTCTTTGTCAAGGAAAAATTGTCCATTGATTGAAGATTGAAATGTTCTTCTCGATCACTGTACATTTCCTCAACTGAAAAGGTTTCAACAGTTCCCTTTCGACATCTCTTACAATATTAACAATAATATATACTATATAAAGATTAGATACGTTTTATTTACAGCAGCGTACCTACAGCTAAACGCTCCATGGCAAGGTGACAACTACGAACACCACTGGTTTGCTCGGCCATTTATTAAAAATACGACTAGATTATATATATATGTTCCTTCTAATTGTAAGCCTGGTCGTAAAGCCTTTGATTCAGCTGTAGCAGCGCAACTAAATCCCAAGATTTTGAACTACCCTTGATAAACTGTGACTCAATTCTTGTTCAACTCTTGTTCAACTCTTGGTCAATTTTAGTTCAATTCAATATCAAAATGTTACTTGCGTTTTACCGAATCACAGCCTTTACCGGCAAAGCTTCTTACGACTATCCTGGCCAGCACACTTTTTGAGGGCTCTAATTTTCAAGAAATATCCGACAAACACAATACACTCGTCTTGGAAATGAGAGTATTATAGTTTTCAAAGGAAACAAGTTCAGAGAAATGCCTAAAAAGTTTTAGGGCATTAAAGTCACGAGCCTTAAAAGTCTGCTAGCCATTCAGTCACATACAATAAAAATTTACACTAGATATTTACACGAAGCAGAGATTCCTCCATTTGATATGAATCTGCGTTGGACCTTGAGCAATATTGTTCGCTGGATCCCACTGATAAAAGTAGAGTCCTTTAAAAAAGTATACTACATTGTCCCAATAATACCTAACAGCGGAATCTAAGTTATCAGGAACGCCTGGGAAACACTCACTGATCGTCTTTGGATATCCTGGGAAGAGTTTATCATTTGGACTATCAAACATGTAGCATTGACTGCCTTTAAAGAAATAACTTACGGTGGAATTAAGTGAGAATGCAGCATCTATGTTGTCAGGTATTCCTGGCCAGCCAGTACTGATTGTTTTTGGGTATCCAGTCTCCACTCTATCTAGTTGATCGTTGTATCGGTAATATTGGTTTCCCTGTAAGAAAAAGATTACCGTTAAAAGCTGCAGCAGTGTTTACTTGGAAAAGCCATGTATTAGAAAAGGAATCAAATTTAAGGATCCTACAGTTGTAAGCCATATTTCAGAGAAATTTGAGCAACATTTTTCACTGTATCAAAGTTATCGAGATTTATGACAGCTGTTTGAGAATTGTACGCATATCATGCGATCGATTTAAAAAAATAGTGTTTCGTAATCATAAGATTCAAGAGACTAAATTATGGAAAACATTAAGTTTTTGTCTTGTGAGATTTGCAACCCATTGTGTTGAACCCCTTTGAGTTGAACTGTACCGTTAGAAACTCAGGCACAGCTTGAAAAAGCACTTGTGAAAGAAACCATGTTTCAAACATTAGAGAGGTTTTGCCTAACAATAATTAAACGCTAGGCAAGAAACATCCCCCCCCCCAAGTCCAGATAAGTGGTGCGGATATCTGTTTTATGATACGAGTCGGTTTAAAAGCAAATTTTCTATCATAAGCCTGCCCTCAGGAGGACTTTTAACAGATAACTGGACAAACGTTGAAAACAGCTGGACACACGTTCATACTGGACACACGTTGAAAACAGCTTTTTGTAAGTTGAAGTGTTTATCCAGTCTAAATATTCGAAATTATTATTATTATTAATATTATTAACAACGAAACTGGCACCGAAGCAGTGATGTTCCGTGAGATCACACGACTTATCGACAGAAAGAAAACTTAATTCATTGGTATCCACGGCCATCATTTACTCTTAACCCTCTCAGTACAAACTGTTCATTCAAATGAAATATCTTGTCTAACTCCTTTGACTAAATAGTGTCAGCTGTAGCTAGGAGATGGCCAAATAAAATTTCACAGTTTTGAAACATCACCAAAGTTATACCCCATTCACACTGACACAGTTAAACCAGCTTATCTAAATCAGGTTAAATTTCAACCAATCAAAAGCATCGATTGCTTGGACTGACCAATTACAACGCAACATTCGATAACCTGGTTTAATTACGATGCTATAACTTGGAATTGTGAATGTGGTATTAGCTTATGCCACCGATCTTGAAATACCATTTTTGTGCACTTGTATCTATAAGGAAATTGCTTCCATTCATATTGAAATGCTGCGAATACTGTAAACACCCGCTTATAACAACCTACAGTGGATTAAGAGCCCACCGGCTAAAATTTTGAAATGAAGCCCACATCAGATAAGAACTCATTATATACTTAATTATGAAAGAACCCAGGCTGACTTCCAAAATGGTAGGTTCTTATATGGGGGTGTTTACTGTAATGAAATTTTGTGGTTCTGGCTACTTTGTGTTTTTAGCTATACCCTGCAAACTAAGGCAAATTTTACCTTAAAGAAATACGTGACCCAATTGCCACCCCAAAGAAATGCTTCATCTATATCATTAGGAACTCCAATCCATTGAGTTGCAATTGACTTGGGGAAGCGTTTTTCGCTTTCACTTTTCGTATCATCAAATCGCCACGTATTTGATCCTTTGAAGAAATATGTCCTTCCATTTGCTATCCAGCTAAATACTGTGTTGATGCTTGTTGAGCACTGGCCTACGAGGGAAAAAGAAATTGTCACAATTTTCATCCTCGAAGCTTAAATTTGGCTTGAGGGTTAGTGGGGTAACATGGGTCTGTTAGATATACAATAGGTAATCCTTTAACTATATCTGGAAAGGAGAGGGATGCAAGTGTAGACTATGTATACCTTTCGTGGCTCAGGTTGGGTTCTTGAGCGGATAGAAATTTGATGCACTGTGTGTAAATATCGAAAAAGAAAACATTGTAAATATTGGAAACATTGTAAGTATTGTACAAATCTGTATTTGTTGCTAACTATTCTGTATTGTATTTTTTGTCTTTTTTTAAACAAATTTACTTTGTTAGATAGTAGTCTTGGATTAGCTTTTATTCTATAGCTATTTATGTGCATGCCTACTTTAAATAAATCGATAGTAATAACAATAATAATAATAATATACAAGGTTGCAAAGTCTATAAGGCTGGTCTCATAATAGACAACTGCGCTAAAGATGGCGTCAGGGATTTTTTTCCATGATCCTTTGCGTTTCATTATAAATCAACCAAACAAATCATTGGAATTCTTTCAGACGCAAAGGATCATGGTTAAAAATTCCTTGATGCCATCTTTAGTGCAATCGTCTGTTGGCAGTCTTGTTACTAAGCCAACAATATCTTGGAAGATGGTAGCAACACAGCAGGCCTAAATTTATGTCTGCCATGTTCCGTACAATATTTAGAAGACAGCAAATATACTTCTTTCTTTTAATTGTTTCAATGCAGAAAAACTAATGTCGAGGCCAAGGAAAGGTCCAGCTACGAATCATAAGAGTTGTTTGGAAAGAACCAGAGAACAATAGAATTGTTAATTCAAAGACAAATGTTATATTTCCATACAAAATCATTTCAAGTCATTACTGCGGTGATTTTTTATGTACACGGGATGAGTAAAAAAAGTGTTGGCGTTCGCCGAATCATGAATTTTACACCAAATTCAATGGATACCAGAAAAGCATAGCGTTGATTCATCGAAATTGGGGATGATTCATGATTGTACATGTCGGTTAACGCTGAAATATTTTTGACTCAGCCCGTATTATGTTTCATTCAGCCTTGTCTATTTGATTCATTCTCCTATTTCAACATATCCTGTCATTAAGACATAGATTTATTGGTTTAACGTTTACCATGTGTCTCCTTCGTTTGCCTTCTTCATGGTTATAGTATTTGATCAGAGGGATATGTGTTTGGTTCTTCTGTGTGGCCTGGCACACGAATATTGTATTTTTGGCGGTATCTGTTTATCATGTACTAAATGTATCGCAGGAAAATTCGAAGCATGTTCGCTATGTAAATCTTTACATCCATATTTTCTTGATTAGTCCACTATATAAGCAATTATAGACTAGAGAGATCTCGAGCCAAATGCTGTGTAGATTCATGGATTATTATGAGAGGAAATTGATTGATATGAAGGATCCCTCCAGACGCCACTCAATGGAATTGTATCGAAATGACTAAGCCTAGTATCTTATTGAGAATCTTTTAAGCAAAAATGCAATTCTTGAAAGACGTTGTTGCCGGTAACCCTGTGTACATTTTCGATGAATAGACATGGCATTCAATTGCGTCAACAACGGTAGATCTTCGTGACGAGCAGCAAACCTTTGGTTGAATGAAGGAAGCATTTTGACTGTATTTCGACTGCCCTCCTTTGAACCTTATTTTTAGACCCTTTCTTAGTCCTTACTTAGATCTTTCTTAAACCTCAGACCAACGATAGATATGTGAAAATCAAATATTTGGTTGAATAATGAAAGAAGCATTTTAATGGCCTTCTCTTGATTCTCTTGGCCCTAATTTCGCATCTCTGAGGTTCGACTTCGTAGCCTAACATAATGACACAACGCACGGTCAGTCATATTGGTCATGCCCAAGAAATAAACAGTTACTTGCAGTCTTACGGTCTTTTCATCAACTAAACCAGACGGTACCTCGTATGCCGGTATCGTTACTAGCATGTTTATGACGGAACGCACTTTTTGCTCATTTAAAACTTCATACTGTCAACATTATCTAATACAAAAAGGCTTTCAGTATGTTCGGTGCCAATCTTGATAGCTATCGTCGAGAAAACATGGACGTAGCCTAGGTTGTCCCCAGCACGATCAAAATTACATGCAGAGCCTTTATTCAGACCTGCATTCCCTACTGAAACTAGATAACAGGTTTTTCAACCGTCATAACATACAAAATGCAATATGTCATAGCCAAAAAAACTGAAATGCATTTAATTCTTAAACTTACCATAAAGTGACTGTATTCCTTGTATGTCATCATTGCCAAGTTCCACAGTTGTTCCACTCTGGTAAACCGGGCCCATGATTGCACCTGGTACCGAACTGTGTTTAAGACCGAGTGCATGGCCTATTTCGTGCACTGCTACTTGAAGCAGGCTTTTGGAACCTGCCGGGATTGTCGTTAAACCAGTCACCCAACTTTCATCTTCATCAAAATGGACATCGCCTCCAGATAAAGGGTAAAATGCATGTGCAAGGGTGTTTCCAGGGCCATCGAAAGGTTTGCCATCTCCGTGTGATGCTGTAACGAAAAAGAAAATACATTCATTCTTCCAGTTTGAAAGAAATCAGTTTTGGGGTTGTCAAAAAGTTAAAAAACTCCGAGTACCTAAAGTCGATCTCAAATTAGATGTCACTTGAGATTTGCGATAACGCAAAATTACTCTTGCAGAACAGTTCAGTTATTTTTATTCGCGGACATTTTCACGTGACATCTAATGTGAGAGAGACTTTAGTATGAAGTAGCATATGCATCAAATCTTGATTGGCTGACAAATAAGACAAACCTAAACAAATTGGGATTGCGCAAAACCATATTGAACGCAAGTTTAGGCCCATTTTGTCGGTTTTACCATTCTTTGCAATACCATTTTCTGCGGCTGGGAATCTAGATGTTGAAATACTTTTTGCAAACATATTCGCCATATAGCTTTTGGATAATGCATACTCTTACTTGTGTGAAAAATTTTATCTCAAGATTTGAAAGAAATATAAACGAAGATATACAGAGAACCTCTGAAGTTCGAACCTCTATTATAATATTCCAATTCTACCTATATAATTCGACCGAACTTCACTGGTCCCTACAACTAATGTATAAAGGGATATCTATCTCTGTAATTCGAATTTCCATAAATGGTGTCATCCCTTGGAAGTTCAAATTAGAGAGATATGCTTTCCAGAGTCTTGCTAAATATTTAAATCGTCTATTACTACTTTGGAAAATCAAATACTCCTCAGAACTGTGCCGGTCGCAGGGACGCATTTTTAAACGAAACAAGAAGCTATAAACGTTAGAAATTTGAACAGCCAATATATGTTTCCCTTGATTTTCAACAAACCTAATTATTTTCCACGATTAAAATATGTGAATGTATCGTTAGGAAACAATCATGTCAACTTAATGACGACATTGTAACAGTTTGTATCAATCAATTCATAAAACCATGATGTAATTAGCAACCAAAAGGCTGGCCTAGTTAAGGTTATTAGCATGCTTATGTCCTTGCAAGTTGTGCAATGTTCCATCGCAGCTCTATTGAATATTGGTAAGTACGAGATAATTTAGCATTCTTAGGACTTCGAGGAGACAGATAGAGACAAATGAAAGGAATTTTCAGTCGAAAATGTAAGATATTCGAATGTAGGCGCGTAATGAGCTATCTAGCCCGTTAGGCCACGCCAGACATCCTCCCCGTTCACCACTGCATGTAATCATTGCAGCAGTTTCATTCTTCTTATTCTGTGCTTTCTTTGTCGAAACTTTAGATCTTCATGAAGCCCCCTCGACTATGTGCCCTTCATAAAATGTCACTCCTATGGTTACAGCTACCAAACATGATCTAGCCAAACTCGCATAAACTAGAGACCTTTCCTTTTCTGGGACGCAAAACTGAGGTCTGCAAAATAGATCTCGGCAACGTTCGCGTTCTACTATAAATATTGCTAAATTTGTTGGTCCCTACCTAATGCTTAATTTGAAATGGTTAATTTTTCTTTGATTAGACGCAAGTTGCTGATTATGCATCACTTTTCTAAGCTTGAAGAAGTTTCAGCTTCTCATGAATATTATGAACTAATGAATCTCTTTTCGCAAGAACAGAGTCTAACTAGTCAACTGGTCTGTAAGTTACGGATTGGGAATACTTTGTGTAATTTAGATAAGCAAATTATATTGGTTACTTTTTCTCTGAAATGGCAGAAGACAGATATTTCGTTTCAGTATCACGAAACGTGCGAGTCTATACGCTTATTGCGGCAAACGGAGACATATAAAGTCTCGTAACCATGGGGAGAAAAGTAATAAGTTTTGGTATCATAAGCTCTGTTCTGTTTAGAAGCAGTGATAAAGGAAAGCGAAAAGATGCACTATGGCCCCATATTTAATACTCTTGGGAACGTCTGTTTGTAGATCGATGGTATTTGCAGTCAGTGGAGGCGTATTTTACCTAAAATGGAGAATTAGAACATGGGTTCGAGACTGAGGCACAATTGCAGATCGGAAATAGACACAATTACTTTGAGCATCGGAATCGTTCAAAGATTCCTTATGAAAAGAAACTCTTTGTTAACTGTTCTAGTGGGAAAAAATTGAAGTGAAAGTTTCTTGTATTGGTATAATGACGATCCTTGTAGGTTTATCTATAGATTGCCTAAGAATATGAAATAAAATCAATATTAGGACGAAAGATCTACCGCTTGTCTCGTAGTTTGCCGCCGTAGTCTACGGCAGTACGAGGCTAAGCCTTATGGCGTCTTTCTCTTATGCGCAGTCACAAGGACTATGATTTGTGCACAAAATATCTACAAAAGTCCTCTAAAAACACCAAAAAAACTTGTATTGGCCATATATCGGAACATGTCATGCAATTTTCCGTTTGTGAGGGGACCTAATGCCTTTCTCAACTTGCTACGACGGTGTTGAGGGACAGTGGCATAATTCTCGATTTTTGAATTCAGGATAGTTCAGGGGTCGGAGGTTCAAGCCCCACCTTCAACCACGTCAGCATGATAAAAATGTTTTAAAAGAAAAACCCTTTCTATTAAAGATCACTTTAACCAATGAGATTAGGTTTAAGATAATACCAATAGCCTACTCGTGGAAAATTTAGATATTATTCCAAATTTGGTATTAGCTTAACCGGCCATTTTGTAGGAAACACTCCTTGCCATGGAGATATTCACAAGAAACTCCATACTTACTCGGTAAGTCAAAACAAAAATTTGGAAATAAAATGGTTGAAAAAAACAAAAGAAAATAACACAGATAACGCTAGTTAGAAGTTTCAACGAAGCTATGCTTTTGATAGTGTAGTGTATTTTGTCAATAGCCGGGCAAGGATTGAAATGTGTCTATAGCGCCACTGTCCTATGTGTATCGTCTTGAAGAAAGATAAAGGGAATCTAGCATGATCCCGTACAATGGTCTTTGGTAGCTGGCACGTTTCAACAAGGGATACAGCTACCTGACTGGCTAGAACTTGACAGGCATCAAAGCAAAGTGGCTTGAGGCACTGTTATATCCTTAGATTCCCTTTAAACCTTGGTATATGGTTTCAAAACAGCCGAGTCCAGGCGTAGTCTAGGTTAGGCCGTTTGCGTGGCTGGGGTCAATCCATATCTTGTTGTAGCTCAAAACTTTGCGTGGTACAGGCTTGCAAAAGTCCACAGAGAACTCGTAGGCAGGTCGACTAATCTACTTAAGTAGCATCTAAGCACTCAATAGCATCATTGAAAGATTTCAGTTTCAGTTTAGTTGGGTTTAGTTCACAGGAAGGTGAGCGGAACACACAAGAAGACAAAGCCCTATAGGAGTATTCCGACACTTTACAGGAATCTTTCTTCGATCTGACCATGATTACCACTGGGTCTTAGACGAAATTTACTTTGTGTAGGACTCATAGTAAGATGTTTCACGCGTACCAATGCAATGAAGGTTTCATGGATTTGCCGACTGGTACAACCAAAACCATTCAATATAGCTTCACTTGCTTGTTGATGCTTCTATAGTGATGACAAGAATGAGCCTAAATTCTTAAAACATGATGGTTTAAGAGATATTTTGGCCTAAACTGGTATTTGCCTAGCCACCGTTACTGAAAAACGCAGGCTAGTATTGCCCTGGATCCTTTGTTGTTTCCTACCTATAGTTGAAAAAGAGGCTGCACCAAAAAGAAGCTGCTGAATGAAGCTGCCTATTCTTGAGCTGTGGAATTATTTTTACCAACGTGATAATAGACGAGAGAAAATGAGAAAATAATAGAAAATGTAAGAGAAAATGAAAGTCTCAAGCAAGTAAGTACCTGAAGCAAAGCGGACATTGATGTCTGCTCCTTGTTGGTTTTGTGTGAATGTGAACGTGAGGGGTGTGACCTCTGCCCAACGATTGAATGCCAATTTCAATACATTTTGTTGGTCAACGGTAGCCAATTTAGCACTTGGTTGGGTGATTGCATAGGTCAGTGCCGTCTTTGACCATCCTTGTGTTTCGGTTACATATCTCCTTTTCCTTCTGAAGAGCAAATCAGGGAGCCATGATGCATGCGGACGCTTGTCTTCAACTCCGCATCTTGGTTGTGTCATGGCTCTGACGGTGTCTGCATCTAGCACCATCGTCTTTTTAATGCTCATGAACTCTTGGAAATCTCCAATTGCGCGCGGAATCTGACCCCTTCTATAAATAGGGGCGCTTCTTTCTGCTGTTTCAGGCTGTGTTTGAGCCGTCGTAGTATCTGAAGAATTGTTAGCTGAACTACTGTTCGTTGTAGCATTGTCTCCGCTTGCGCTGCCAGAAGCTTGTGGTGCTGAACCCAAACTTAGTACAGTCTTGTCTTCGAGGTAACCATACCTCACTAGATATTTCTGCAATGAAAAACAAGAATAAACTTGAGGTGTTCAGCCTAAAATGTGCATATAAAAGATTTTTATTCATTAATCGAAGTTCCTCTAAATACGTACATTTGGAAATCTAATTAGGCCTAAACTGATTACGTAAGCTCCTTGTATCCCTGCGGTAAACCTTGCTGTTTACCGAAGCGACATCATTCAAGTCAAAGAGCTCAGGTAAACAAGGGATTCACTTCTACATTAGGCCCTGAAGAAACCGTTCTTTCGTAATGAAACGTTTTCTCGACGCATGTAAGAGGAGATGCATACATGGAAAGAGAATTTCACAAGAGCGCCTACTCTACTATAACTTTCGGGCTTTCGGTGTTCTAATTGCAAATGTTCCAATTTATCAAGCTGTGGAAATTACATAGTTCGTTTAGCAAATTTCTCCCACCAAAATTGAAACTTATTCATCAAATGTATCTCTCAACTTAANTAGAACGTCCGAATAGTACTGCGGTGGGTGTTCAGTACTATTGAGTGGTGCCATAGGTACTGGGGAGAGACCATCAGTACCCAAGCCTCCGCGGTACTGCACTCGCTATCCTTCGAGATAAAAGTTTCAAGCTGTTGGGTTTTCTGACAAGCCCTCCTGGAAAATAGATTGCTGTCAAAATTTGGAAGGAGTTTGGAAAGATTGGTTTCGCTGTAAACATTGAACATGTTTTTATCCGGCGCTATTTTTATGTCACAAGTTTTGCGCAGAAGGTGAATGATACCAACTATGCTAGCAATACGAAGTATGCAAAATAAAAACTTAATCAAAATACTTGATTGCTTGAAGAATTTGACATGAAATATGCGCCCGTTTTAGTGGTTGCCAAACGTTGCAATGAAAGAGGCCTAAAAGATCAGTTTGTCTTCTGAACAACAGTCTTTCATCTACGTACTTTAAAGTAAGTCAACGGAGTTAAAAGCAGCTTAGCTGAGGGGACTGAGGCAATCTAAATCTAGCCTATTGTATTTGATGTTCTCGATAGATGAAAGCAACAGGAACATAAGTGGCACGTGACCTTTCATGTTTTATCCTTAGACTTGGTCACTATATCTCGGTTCAGTTACTTTAAAAAGTAACTAACAGTTACTTGTTACTTGTCAATGGAGAATTTCACCATGGGTTGTAAAACGCAATTAATGTAGTTGGTACGGTTTGGCGTACTGATTGAATTCATGAAACTGTGTTTATCTATTGTGTGCTTCTGGCCTGGCACAGAAGCACCCTCGCTGCGATGCCTTCTTCAACTCCGCAGGCACAAAGAAATCATCGCAGTGAGGAAGATTCTAGGCCAGGGCAAACAGACACAATAAATAAACACAGTTTCATGAATTCAATCGGTGCGTTGTACAAACTACCGGATGAGTCAAAAATGTGTAGACGTTTGAAAGCCTGTAGCTCTCACACCATTCATCATATTCTTATAAAATGATAATTCTTGTGTAGCTAAGATATCAACTTAAATAGTAAAATTTATTTTGTCAAAATCAGTCTTATTGTTTTCAAATTACAAGCGATTTTATAAATTTGCTTCATTTCAAATTCCTTCAAAACAGACCTAAAATATTTGATCAAATTTGCTAGCATTGTAGCCCCACAGCTATCATAATAAAATTCCATCTTGGGACTGTCATTTAGCCTTTTTCGTCTATTTTCTATTATCATGAGGCTGGATTACTAGCAAATTTGATCAAGGCTTTTAGACCTGTTTTGAAGGGCTCTGAGATTAAGCATTTTCATACAATCGCTTGTTATTTGAGAACGATAAGACCGATTAGCACAAACTAAATTTTCTTATCTAAGTTGATATGTTAGCTACACAAGGATTATCAGTTTATAGGAATCTGAAAAATGATTTGAGAGCTGCAGGCTTTCAAATGTCTATACATTTTCTGACTCACCATGTCCATCAATTGTGTTTATAACCCGTGAATTCACCTGTTTGATCGGTCTGCAACAATGACATGGTAGTACGGTCAAATCTGTAACTTTTCTTGTAAACGACTTAGCATTTTGATTGTGTCACAACTTCAACTTTAGCTGAAATTTAGATGAAATTTGAAAATGTTGTAATTTTGAAAATAATCAAGATATATAAGATGCTCACGGTAGAAGTACAATGATTTACTTGAAATTCCTTTCAAGCTATATTTATTCGAAAGAAAGGCGTAACAACCATTTGCAAAATCATTTTTAAAGACTTGACGCCTATCCTTTTGCAATTTTACTTGACTTTGACATTTTAGGTGAGTATGGAAGCTGCTGGTTTAAAATATCGTCTTGTTTTGGAGCAACCCTAGTTTTGACTTCCTTTCTGAATTATTCACAATAAGGTCTTAAACTCTAAGTTGAAGCCTTTCCAAATATACGGTATAATATACAATAAAATGAGATAAAAACAATAGAACAAATACAATAAAAAGGCTAGGCAACTAAAACTGAATTCACACTTGCGACGGTTTCGTTGTGCGATGCTCTGCAGCGCAATAACATTGAATTAATCCAACTTTGTCGCATTACCGCGCTTCATCGTTAAGGCTGATTTCCAGTCCGTGGAATTTTCCGAGCGGGCGGAATTTACACAATCAAAAGTCATTCAACCTTAAATTTCTATTCAATTGCAAAGCGACATTTTCTGTCGTAAACAAAAGAATTTCCGCCCGCTCGGAAAATTCCACTGACTGGAAACTGGCCTTTATGTGAAATGCGTCAAGCACGACGCTTCAAGTGTGAATTCAACTTAACACTGCACCTCAACAGCAGCCACACAAGCAGGGAACCAATTGTTTTACACTCCTGTAAACTTATATGAAATCGTCCCAGCTGAAAGCTAAAAAACGCGTCAGAAATGCATTCAAGATGCGGCGGAAAATTGAGTTGAATTTATTTTACCTCAATTTAGAGATTTTGTCCTCGACGTCATTTGGACGGAATCAAAAAGTTTTGATTCCATTTGAAATTGATAACTCATTAAAAGTACGTTTGAAACCAGTCTAGAAAATACGTTATCCGAACTTTAAATAGTAGCTGAAGGAATATTGTGTATAAATAATTTAAAATGAAAAAAAATGAATGATTTTGAATTTTTTATGGCATCATCATATGCCATCAATCTTTCTTTGAGCATGCATGATTTCGCCGTACACTTTCGTTTCTTCTCATTTATTGCCGAATTGTGAAGCACTGCACTGCATCCAAATTCTTAATAGAAACCATGCTATCTAAAAAATTCCCTTTTCTTGAGATTGGAGACATTTTAAAACACAGTAATTTTACAAAATTTCAACTTGAATTGCTATTCTACTTTCAATTAGAATTTTACAGAATTTTATTGCAATCTTATTGCAATTGCAATTCACAAGCATAGCACTAATTTCTCTAACGCTACACACCTACACAGTTTTGTAAAGAATAAAAAGTTAAAGAATTTGCGTGGCTAAATCGGTAAGCAATGAGAAATGAAAGAATCATAACCAATGAAAATGGGATGAACATTTGGCTACAAGATGAAGATTTTTCTGCGCAAAGCCATTTTACACAAAAGCCTATGTTCCTTGAAGGTGATAAATGATGCTTTGCAAAAGGTAACAAAGATCCCTCTATGAGAAGCTATGAAAAGTCGCAAGAAAGACCAAGCCTCGTGGATAATTTCCATGACATTCATGTGTACTCCTTTCTCTTTCGACTTACCCGGTAAAGCATTTACAATGCACTGTATCTTACGTTGAAAACACGACTAAAATCTCTAATCGGGTTTTCAGCTGCATCTCTGACAAGGATCTGGAAAGCTTAAAATGTTTGCCAAAATCGTAACATTTCTGACGTCATGATATTGATAAACAGAGTCTTTGATCGTTCAAACGCGCATAAAATCATAGCATGAAAAACAATATTGTCGCATCAAGTACTTATGCATCGAATTAGAGTTCGCCAAGTAGAAAACAGGGGTGGCGCCAGGAATCTTCCGACGGAGGGGCTGGAACTTCCGACAGGGGGCTAAAATGGCAAAAAAATGCTCTTTTCGTTCGTTATTTTGCCAAATTTCCTCCGACAATAACACAAAATTTCCTCCGACGGGGGGCTAGATGCTTCCGACGGGGTAGCCCTCCCATGGCGCCACCCCTGGTAGAAAACCGGCTTTAGGCTTGGGTCACACCAGATTAAAAGCGCGTTAATAATACAAAAATATACAGTTCTATTAATTAATATCATATACAAAAAAAACTTCTAAGCTAATTACAGGTGCTGTTCTTCCAGGAAATCCATCTGCACAAAGCCATTTTACTCAAATGAAATATTTTCTTCTGTGCACCTTTAAGGGATAGCCATCATTGGTAAAAAATTCTTCTACCTCCTCTTTGATTGATATTAAAACTTTGATGCGTCTTTACTTTGTCTTGAATGATGCAGCGAAGGCATTGCGGCTCTGATAGGGGATTTTTTGGAGCAAGGAAGCAGTAGCCTGATAACCAGCCAAATAAGAAAAGAAGTTAGGTAAGGAGCTAGGAAACAGGGAGCACACAAATATTTGGTGAAGATGGAGAAGCTGGAAATCCAGTCTAATTTTGAAGGGAGCATGTTGTTTTTTAAGGGGGAGTAAAGGAACAATGACCCCACTATCAGAACCTCGTCAGCATTGGGACGAGAGAGTTTGATTTTTAACAAAGTTCAGAGACGTAGGAGTCTGGGGGCAAAGGGGGGCCTGTGCCCATCCATGTTTTTCAGATGCACCCTATTTGACATCATGATGCCCGTTTCTCAGTCTTTTGTAAGGATTAAAAGTGCCTCTCTAATTGGTCTCAATTATTGTGGTTTTAAAATCAATTTTATGCTATTGTCTAAGAAAATATTTGGAAAATACAACACACTTTTCTATACACTTTGAGCGTTCGCTGCACCCAACTTTGATAACGTAATAACCGGGACCAAGAGGTATACTTTAAGATAAGGACGTCATTGAAAATCACAAGTCATCAAGTTCCAACTGATATTTGACGTCACTTGCAGGATGATACTGCACGAAGGAACATCTTTGAACTGATGTTCTTAATGAAGGAAATCTAAGCATATACAAGCCTTTGATAAAAATAGCCCTGCAAAGACAACAGGCCTTTATACGCGCCAAAGTATATTTGAGTAACTAATCTATGTCAACAGAAAATACTGATATCTGTTAGGCTAGGATTTGAGCTTGAGTGGCTTGAGCCACTTCTAAATGCTTGATTAATTTTACCGGCACGTTCTTACTTGAACTGCAATCAATCAACCTTAATTAGGGCAACAGGATGTATTGTGAGTTACAAAAGAGAGAACTGATTAATTAACTGATTGATAAATTGAGTTTTAATTGTAGCGAATAGATAACAAAAAGATATCAATCTTTTTAATTGATCTGTTCGGCTTCGTTTATTTTCACAAAAAACTAGCTCACGTGGGCCATCCCTTCATAATCATCATCATCATCTTTCTTAGTCATTTCTTTCCAGCATCCAAAGGTAGTTTTTAGGACACTGAGAAGCTAAGCTTATAGAAGCAGTGTTCTGGTCCTTCCACTCGATTTGATCACACCCCGCGATTCCTTCAGCCTGGAATTACAGAGAGTTGACGACTCTTCTCACTCTACGTAGCAGGTTTGACAGGGTGGGGACTTGAACGACCAACCTTACGATTGGTAGTCAAGCGCGTTACCACTGAGCCATCCCCGCTCTGACATCAGCATTCTCCATAGTATTGAACGATCAAGCTAAAATAATCTGCCTGATTTTTAAAAACTTTCGATTGCAATATAAATTTTCAAATTTTCTCTGTTGGCTAACAGATGGAAGGCTGATCTATATTTCCACATGTAGCTTTTTCGATAGGCTTAAAATGGCTAATGTGATGCTTTGAGAGCTGTCTGGTTTTGACGCATACTGCGACAATGCCTGGATGATTATCATGTTGATTTCTTCGTCTATATTGAGCATCTTATTTGGTCTTAAGTGTCAGAAAAGAACGCATGGCTGTTTTGCAAGAATCACAATGTCTTTTACAGAGTACGGTCGAGATTTCTGAATCTTTCGTATCTTTGAAACTAAACTCAAATTTCCAGATCCATTTCAAAACTCAAATAGAGGATTCTCTATCAAATGTGTGGTTGGTGCAAAATAGTTTTCTTTAAATTTTTAGTGCTCTTCGAGAGTCGAGAACTTTTGGAACATGTCAAAGAAAGAAGTTAGTGTAGAAAAGAGATTTCTGGTGGCAAAAGTACAAATCGTGAATTTCTGGCCTTTTTGCAAAATAGAAGAATTTCATGAAATATACAAATACGACAATTTTGGGAACATTTACAGCAACCATGCTTAACCATGCTAGCTATTATCTGCCGATCAATTGTCTTGAAAAAGTTGGTCTAATGGCAAATCCACCAATAAAATCAATTGAAAATTTTGTGAAAACGCAAAGGATCATGGTAATTTGGTTTTTATTCGACCAATTATCAATATGTTATTTTAACTAATCAAATGGAAAAACTTGAATCTGTCCAATACTCCGCTGCTTTGGCAGTAACTGGTGCTTGGAAGGGTACTTTTCGTGAGAAGCTGTATGATGAGCTTGGATGGGAATCATTAAACCTTCAACGATGGAGTAGACGCCTTATCCTCTTCTATAAAAATATTAACAATCTGACTTCAGATTACACAAGACATTCAATTCCTCATTTTCATGAATCCAACTACGATCTTCGCAGACGCGCTACAACAGGGCAAATATGTGCAAGAACGAAAGGTTTCAAATCAAGTTTCTATCCAAGCTGCTTATCGGAATGGGAAATGCTTGACCCTGAGATTAGACTATCTAACTCTGTGAACATTTTCAAGAAAAAACTTTTGTCAATTATCCGTCCACCCCCAAAGTTGGTCTACCGTGTTCATGACCCAAAAGGTTTATCCATCCTAACGCAGCTACGTGTTGGACTTAGTAAGCTAAATTTTCACAAATTTAAGCATAATTTTAGGGATACTTTGAACCCTTTGTGCCCGATAAATGATGGTGTCGAGGATACGGAACACTATTTCCTGCTCTGCCATACTTATGATGCAAATAGACGCGATCTTCTCAACCGAGTAAATGCGATATTGTTGCCTCATGGTTTAATAAATCCCTCAAATGAAGAGTTGCTAAAAATCATCCTCTATGGCCATGAACAGTTATCCTTTGATTCAAATGCAAAAATTCTTACAGCAACGCTAGAATATATCAAGGCCTCCAAACGTTTTGAATAAATTGGTAATGGAAGCTTGTAGAATTTCTTCTCTCCTGTAATATTTTCTTTTTCGTTTAGTTGTAAAACCGTGTAGTTAACTAAGTTTCTATATTATTTGTAAATTGCCACAGGGTTGCTATGTATTTCCATGCTCCTTGTGGTATCGTCTTGTAACTTTATGTATGTTTCTGTAAATTTTTATGCGAATATATAAAAAAAAAAAAATTATCTTTAGCGTAATAGCCTAGTCTATAAAATGCAACATAAATAATTTCAATTAAAACCTAGGTTGTTAGCAGTTCTTACTTGGAGGCGCACAGCTCTCAAAGGGGCACTCGTTACTAAAAGGGGCACTTTTAAACCTTAAGAAGGACTGATAAAAAGGGCACTTTAAGGTTAGCATAGGCCATTTTCGAAAGACTTGGACGGGCATGGTACCCCTTGTCGCCCATTGGCTATTACATCTATTCAGAATACCAATTACATTCTCGTTGATCTATGTTCAGTGCATGCATTGTATACTGTTCTACTGTAAAATAGTTTCCTAGCTTCCTGTTTGCACAAACAATGATCAATCATTTTCTTATCTTAGCTCTTAGCTAACTGAAGGAAAATGTCAAAAACAACAAACACATTAAACGAGAAAATGTTACAACAAAAGTAAATAAAAAATCATCAGGAAGTTCCTCTCGTGGGAGTTGGATAGAATAATTTGAGGTTTATGTTTGTTAAAGCATTAATTCTCTTAAACTGGAACCCTCGCAAGCCCGATTTTTCTAATTAATGTAAGGATAAAATATTCCAGCATTACAATCGTTCATTGGAAATGATCCAGATTCATGATTATAGCCAGCGTCAGCGTTTCTTGTTTACTTAGGATAGAAAGAGTTATTGTCGATTGTTATTTATGACTTGTGTAAGTTTGCAACACAATACAACATTATAATAGAATAGCAAAACGTTACCGTGGAAAGAAAAGAAGGTTTATCTGCCTTATGGCAAACTCGCAAACTCTGCATTTATTGTCGATCATTCCTCGAATTCTCTCGGCGGCAGTATAGCGAGCTCTCTGTTCTGCACATATTAGATTTTAGGCTCTTTTTGCTGCACTTCGAAACCGAAATGATAAATCTAAACTTAATGATAAATTCCAAAGTTTTAACTGCCAAACTGCCATGTAGCCGGTAAAAATTACAGTAGATAGGGAGGCTTCTGCTAAAGAAAGGATTTTAGGTACGACATCTTCAGCAATAAAGAAAGTGTCGTTGTCTAGAGAAATATGGTACCTGGCCTTCTGACATAAATGTTTAGCTATCAAGTGTAAGATTTGATTTTAATTTTACTTTCATTTTATAATATTCATGCACAAAACTCTATCAGCTCTTAAAAACAACAGCAAATCGATAATACCCTGGATGCTACAATGACAATAATTAGAAACATAATCTACGAATAGACTCACTACATATGGCTCAGTATTGCTCCTTGAATTGGGCGGGTATAGATAAAAACTTCAGATTAAAAATATTTAATGAGCACAAGGAATCATGTCGTAAGTCTAATATACAAATAGAGTGCAGTTCTTTCTAGAGATCGCGATTTAAGAATCATTGCCAACTTAGCAAAAAACTTTCAATTTATTTTGAACGTTTATCTTGTGGGGCTACAATATTTCTGACAGAATTTCAATAGAATTTCATTCAAAAATTTCGCGCCAGAGTGATGGAAACTCCTTTTTGAAAAATTCAAATTTATATCTCGGCAGGTTGGTATCTAACGAGTTTTTTAACGCATAATTTGATAGCTGTGACCTTGTTAAAAATCTTCCTTTCAAGCTGTTAGGGCACAAATTATTAGTTATTTTGCAAATCATGACAGCCCTGTCACAAACAGCCGAGTACACCTCCAGCCATCTTTCAATTTCGAACTTTTGAACTCCCAAAGTCGAGAGCAATAGCAATCTGCAATTGTTTATTTTGCTTATTTCTGTTTTAAGAAACAGATTTCCGCAAGGATTGCTACAAGAATCAAGGACGCTTCTTAAAAGATTCAAAACATTCTACAGATGATTTGCGTATCGAAACAAATTTGCTTTCCGTTCTATAATTGACGTCAGCATGATGTTTCTTGGCTGATAGGTTCGATTCCAATTGAGGTAATCGCTTAACTATTTATGAAGGGAAGAATCTATCACTATTACGTAAGAGATGCGACACCATTATTATCAAATTTGCGAAAATGCGGAAATGGCACATCCTGTTTTGAAGTACCAGGCCTTCCACAAAGTGTCTCCTCGTTAAATGAAATCAGAAAAACTTGTTCCCAGAGGTCCAGGGGGATGATCCAATAGCCGTTCTTCCTTCTACTACTTCCTTTCCACGTTTTCCTGCAATTCTTGGTAGAGACGAAAGATATCTTATTAAGATACTTTTCATTGTGGTCTTGCTCAGGGGCGGACTGGCACTATTTGTTAAGGGTGGCTTCATGGCTTTGAAAGGGCCCGTAGGGCGTGGCCAGGCCATCAATGGGTCTGGCCATTTTGCAAGCCTACTTTCATGAGTTAGAAGAATTGACACAAGTTTTGCATAAGGCAATAGGGGTGTTGGCATTAGAATCTATCATTGCTGGGTTATTATAGAAAATCAAAGCTGCTAAAAATGTGTTTATATATATATAACTACACATACAGTTGACATCCACTATCTCGACTGGCCGTTATCTCGAAAATGTGACATCCCCTCAGAGTTCGAGATCTTGATGTCAACTGTATATTCATTGCACTTAAGATCGTAGGAAAATTAACACGAATTGGCAAGGAACAGCGGCGTGGCCAGGACAAATTAACTGGGGGGTATTCAAATGAAGGGGTCTGGGGCGGACTAAAAACAGAACTTGCACGAAATAACGAATGATTCTAAACAGTTTTCTTGGCGTATGCGTAAGTTTACGAATTTATACAGATTATTTGAAATTCAAAATTTCTTCTTATGAAGGGCCCGCTTTTTAACATTCTAAAGGGGGCCCGGGTGGCAATCGCCACCTAGCCACCCGGGCCAGTCCGCCCCTGGTCTTGCTATCTACCTTTTCCGCGTATACGACGAGGTAGCCTTATCCTTGAACATACATGAATTTTTTTATCAGAAACTAAGAAATTCATCCAGTACTTCAAGTTTTCTTGAAGGTGTTGTGGTGCCGTGTTGTACAGTAATCCACTGCCTTTGCACGGACGGGGTTCAAATCCCTTCAAATCCCACCAGCACCTCTTGCGTCATTACAAAGGATCGATGACTCGATTAGCGCTTAGCTACTTCTGCGATCCTAGTGCATGGCGCTAAAAATCGCAACTTCACCTTTTCAATTTTCTTAAACTTATCAGATTTTGAGTACTGATAGTTTCTTACCAGTTTCTTAGAAGGCTCCTCAATTCGCGTCTCTTACTTGGGCTTGGGCCTTCATGAACATTTCGTAGCTAGTTTTACGAAACAACTCCTTTGTAGTCAATACCCAATATGGAAGTACAACAGACAAGCAGAAGTATGCTTCAGGCGAATAAAAGCTGCAGACGAAATGTGAAAGTTTTTGATTTGAGTAATACTTTTTCAGTACTCGAGTTTCTTAACTTTTTGGTGATCCGAGAGTTGAGCTTTTTATAAAGAGTTTCTTATAAAAATGTGTGTACTTTCAGAGCCCTACCGAGTAAGTAAAAAATGTATAGACGTTCGAAAGCCTGGAGCTCTCAAACCATCTATCAAATTCCTGTAAACTGACAATTTCTTGTGCAGCTAACAATCAACATAGATAAGAAAATTTTTGTCAAAATCGGTCGTATCGTTCTCATATTGCAGGCGATTTTATAAAAATACTTCATCTCAAAATCCTTCAAAACGAAGCGGGCGTAAACAGCCTTGATCAAATTTTCTTGCAATTTAGCCTCACAACCAGTGGCGTGGTGGCTCCAAATTGTGACAATTGTCTGTTGTGCAACATATCCAGATTTTTGAAAGCTAATTATTTCTTCAGACAATAAGTTGAAACCATATGATGACAATTCGTTGGCAGCCCCATTTGAACAAATATCATACAGCTTCGGGAGGGGATAATGCTCAGTGCGAGCGGAGCGAGCAAAACTTTTTGAGACCACGCCCTTTAAATCGTTGGAAAAAGCCCCGCTTGTGAAACTTTCACCTTTTAACTGAGAAAAAAGAACGCGATATTGAGAGGCTTCTCAGGCAAATTTTTGCAATTACAGTATCAAAATCTCGAAGAAATCCCATGTTATGCTTGGTTCACACTAGAGCAAAACGCGCTTGGGATAGTGAGAGAGAGTGAGAGCATTCTCTATGCACACTTTAAATGCAATTTTAGTGAGTTATTTATTGCTTCTAAGTATAATTACTTTACATTTTTAGAGAGTTATTCCATCCAAACATTTTCAAAGGCGCCTATAAAATCTCAAATTAAAGACAAAATAGTCGCCGGGGGGCAAGTGCCCCCTGCCCCCGGCCACCACGCCACTGCACAACTATCATAATCGAATTCAAACCATCTATCTTTTTGATCAGGCGTTTACTAGGTATATNTGGTTCACACTAGAGCAAAACGCGCTTGGGATAGTGAGAGAGAGTGAGAGCATTCTCTATGCACACTTTAAATGCAATTTTAGTGAGTTATTTATTGCTTCTAAGTATAATTACTTTACATTTTTAGAGAGTTATTCCATCCAAACATTTTCAAAGGCGCCTATAAAATCTCAAATTAAAGACAAAATAGTCGCCGGGGGGCAAGTGCCCCCTGCCCCCGGCCACCACGCCACTGCACAACTATCATAATCGAATTCAAACCATCTATCTTTTTGATCAGGCGTTTACTAGGTATATAAAGAGGCTGCTGCATAATCGTATCCACTTAGGACTGTCATTCAGCCTTTTTTGTCTATTTTCTATTATCAAGAGGGAGATTTTATTTTATTTGCTTGCAAATTTGATCAAGGAGTTTAGCCCTTTTGTGAAGGATTTTGAGATGAAGCATTTTTACCAAATAATTTTTAATTTGAGAACGATACAACCGATTTTCACAAACTAAAGTTTTTTATCTAAGTTGATATGCTAGCTATACAGGTATTATCAGTTTATATGAATCTAAAGAATGGTTTAAGATCTACAGGTATTCAAACGTCTATACATTTTTCTGACCCACCCGGTAGACGCTAGAGATTTTATTCGAAATTAGAAGCTTACACATTGGCAATTGTTTTTGACCATTGTTATTATATTGATTAGCAGGAGCCTAGATCTGTTCGGTAAATTCAATTTTCTTATGCACTTTTTCTCTACAGTTAAATCAAAATTAGTCTCGGCTTTCCCGAGAGAAACAGGATGTCCCAAAAAATATACATGCATTGTTTTATAGCGAACCACTTCTAAGAAACTGTAGGCTCAATTCTTCAATAACCAAGAAACCTTGCTTCATAGATTAATAAATTAAAGAATCTTTTGTGATTTGCTTCTTTAATTTCCCAAGTCACTCAAAAATACTTTGATGCTGTACGTATTGACAAAGTTTTTGACATTGCTTTGAGTGTGAATTCTGTTGGTAGTTGTTTTGAGATTTTTACCAGGTAATTTTAGCAAAAATGAATTAATACTATATTCACAGCATTAACATTTAAGAAAAACTCGAGAAACGTTTGATGGAAAAATGTTCCAAACTTTAAGAAACTTGCTACCAACCAACGGTTTTAACGTATGAATGAAAATAGAATGGTAACGTTTAATCCATTTAGTCTTTTTTTACAACATTTTCTGCTAGTGTTGGTAGGTTTTGAGTTGGTTGGTTTTGTATTGAACTAAAACAAAAATATTTGATACACGCTTTGTTTATTTGACTCCTGGTTTGGTCCCCAGGGCACCTGAACACTAGATCTGCATAAAATGTTAAAAAGGGCGGCAGAATGATACATTTTTGTCTCGCATTGCACGTACAGTATCTTTTTTAATAAGAAGCTAAGGGTTTGATCCACATTAAAGTTTCTTAATTTAGTCAATATTTGAGTGCTCAAAGTTTCTTCGGAGTTTCTGAGAGGTCAGTTTTTAGAGATCTGAGAGATTTTGTCTGAGAGATCTTAAACCTGATTCACTTTGTTTTTATCTCCGGAGGACTCATTCACATCTCTTTAAAACCATCATGTTGTTATTTTGTCAGGTCTTAATGAAATCGAAAACCATATATAGCCAGCATACCAAATGTACTTGACCTTATAGTAAGTCATATAGCAAAATCAATTGAGATTTCCTCCCAACAATGACACAAAGATGAACTTTAATTGCTCATACAAAGCCTTTAATCACTTGAAAGATGAAGTGCCAATTCTTTCATGGGTCAAAACTTCCTTTCTTCTGCTCGTGCCAGACTTGATGTGCCATTTGTCCCACAATTTTGCTTCTTCATTGAATGAACAATCGAGATCTTTAACTAATAAAAATGAGAAGATAAAGCGCTCGTCACGCTCGCACTTTTAACATTCCTTGCTCTCCTAGCTCTTGCAAAGGGCTAAATCCTAACCGAAGAGTGACATTCTTGCATTTCACTCTAAAAATATGATTTAGCAAAACAGCCCCCTTCCCCCCAAAGTAAGGAAAATACGTCAAACATCGCATCCTGTCATGTCTTTCTTCACCAGCTGTCAAAGAGCATCTCATTTCCTTTTCCCTTCCAGATACCTTGACTCTACACACGCTGAGGACTAAGCGCCAATGAGTGCGACTCCTTGTCATGCTGCTAATGTGGTGTAGCGGGGACTTGAACACCCACCAGTAGTGGTGCCAAGGGATGGACTGGAGTAGGCATGTCCGCCACATTATTCCCAGGCTACTCTTCCTTTTTGATTAAGCAAAAGCTCAAAAGTGCAATAAAAATGGCTGGCTATACATTTTTCCAACCCATTTCAATCAGGAAAAAACCTTTTTACGGCTGATGCCGACGCTCCTGACACCCGTTCCAAAGGCTTCTGTCAAAGCAAATCGTCCAAACCGTTTACTGCCCAATTAGTATTGTACCATCGTGCAGAGCATAGGCGTTGGATCTTTGCAAACCTTTGATAAAGTTAATCGTATAAGATTATATTGCCCATTCTTTCAAATGAATAGCTGAAGGGAACTTTATGTAATTTGCCATAATTCCAGAGAGAGCATTTTAGATATCATCATTATTGGAATAGCGTGTTTCGGTTTTACCTAAAGCTTTTACAAACATCAAAAGGGCAATAATTTCTAAACTGATTGAGGAAAATCAATACTGCAGCTTTTATCGTTTACGATTTTGCAATTTGATGACGTCACAACTTCAAAACTAGCAGAAATATATAAACGCACGCATTAATTTCTAAAATAAACGTGGTATCAAAAATTCTCTCTCAGGAATTATGGCAAATTATCTAAAGTTACCTTCGAGTAATTCATTTGAAAGAATAGGGCAATTACATTTTACACGACTAATTTTAAAGTTTTGCAAACATTCGACGCCTATGCTCTCACGCAGCGTACCCTGGGTATCAGGGGTATCAGACTCTAAAAAAATGTACCCAAGCAGGCACTGCGGAGCATATCTCTGCCTGGCTGCCTGCGCACTTTTTGCAGCACTTCCACAATTTTTTGAAAGCGAGGCCTGGGAATCTGCGGCATAAAATCTGAAAGGAAACCAAAGCAAAGTCAAAGGGTGGGTCAAAAAACAACAAATGGAAAATCCACGAAAACAAGAACAGGAAAGAAACAAGTGATGATGCACAACAGAGACTTATGGATGCTTGAATAAGACGCATCAGGTAATGTATGGTTTGATGATTTTTATCATTTCTAGCAAGGTGCAGGAATAGGAATCTAACTCTTTTGCTTAGGCCATATTTTTGATGATGGNACCCTCCATCTTGAAATGTTGGTAGGGTATAAAAGCATTCAGTTGCTTTAAATTTATCACTGGTCTGTTCCCCCCATCCTTCTTTTTTACTAAAAACAGGTTGCTCAGAAATTGATCTTTCTGATAATTGACCTCCTGAACAGCCCCTTTCCTCAACATGGCCTGGATCTCCTGGTCTATCAAGGCACTCTGTTCCCTGTTCATTTTCGCCTGATGTGGGGGTCGAATCTGTTTTGGTTCCCCCATAAATGGGATTTTTAACCCTGATACAAGTTCTAAAATTTCTGGATTGTTTGTCAGAACCTGCCAATTGTTTACAAAGTATTGCAGTCTTCCTGCAAGGGGGTAGTTCCATGTTTCTTGCCCAGGGAACATATTTCTTACCCCTGGGTGAACATTTTGTAACCCTTTTAAGGGCAATATTTCTGGTATATCTTTTGATATTTCTACCAGGTTGGCCATGTTGAGGTAAGGTTGTTTTTTCATACTTTTCCTTACCGTTAGCGTTAAATCCACGTCCCCGTCTGGAATTTGCTGCATTCCCAAACTTTGGCGAGTTGTTGTTAAACTTGGAGAAAAATGCTGTCCGCCCCCCATTTCCTCTCTGAAAAGAGGGGCCTTTCTGAAAGGGCTGCTTCCTTTCAACCCTCTGCTTATTGTATATCTCCTTCGACTCTTTCTTCACTTTGGCCGTGTCTTTCACATGCTTTCTAAACTTCTTGCCAAATAGTTCCTCATTGTCGGTTGCTTCAAACAGTTGTGCATGCTCCTTTATGGTCGACTTGGTCTTCTTATGATCATTCATCAGGACTGATAGGACATTGCAGCGCCTCTGATATGTGACTGCATTGAAAGCTTGGCCTAACAATAAAATGGACTGCTCCAAGCTAGTTGAAATGTCCTCTAGGGGAATTTCTACTTTCTCACCCTCTGCCTCATTGGCAGATTCAATGGCCATCCATACCTTTGAAAGGGGGCCAAACACATTCACCGTCTTCTGTTGAATCTTTTCCAAAGAAGAGTCCCAGAACAGCTCCGTTTTCTTCTTCTTTTCATCAAGGAGTTCCTTGAAAAACTCATCCAGTTTCTTAGGCCCATCAATATTCGATGGTACTGGACTGAACGTTAATATGCTGTCCCTGAGATCTTTTTCAGGCACAAATTTTTGCAAATGTTTATTTGCATAAGAGGCCATACCCTTTGGCAATTTCCATTGAAACTGGGCTTCCTCTGCAGATGCTTCGAACCGTTTTCTTTTCGTTAACGGTTCACAGGCCTTGCTGCCGGTATCTGAATCAGACGATGATTCGCTCGACGATGAATCCGAAGATTCACTTTCAGAAACCGCATGCTCAACACGAGGCCTTTTCTTACGGCCAGTTTTCGTGTTGTTGCCTGATAAATTTTGCTCAATGGCAACAGGCTCTTGGCCTACCACATTTTCTGAAATGTTTGGTAGGGCTTTATCTCCTCCATTTTCAATGCTCATGGTGATTCACATGGGTTGAAAATTTTTTCTTGCAATCTTTTCGCGTCCGCCTAGCTCCAGAGATGAGCTAAAAGAGGATAAGTGGGAGTCTGGGCTCCAATGTGATAGGAGATTGGGATCTAATCCAGTATTAGATCTACGGAGATTTTATGAAATAAAATCACAAGATTTTTCAAACAGGTTCAAAACCTGTTTGCCAACCCTGTTGCTTTGTTTCCTTGCTTATTCATTGCAACAAA
The DNA here is from genome assembly GCA_004194415.1 of Aurelia aurita. Classification (NCBI taxonomy): domain Eukaryota; kingdom Metazoa; phylum Cnidaria; class Scyphozoa; order Semaeostomeae; family Ulmaridae; genus Aurelia; species Aurelia aurita. The sequence goes on along the minus strand of REGM01000081.1, from coordinate 1,209,608 downwards.
CAGCCTTTGAAAACAAATTCAATAGAGACGTCATAAAGATTATTGCGGTGGAGCCGCATATCTATTCGAATTGAATCAAAACTTGCGACATCTCTCTGTCGAACTGTCGAACGAACGAAATAAATAATGCAATTTCGATTCCATATCTCAAAATGAGGCTTCCGCCAACGCTGCAAGGCCNACTGCAAAATTTGCAAAGTGCGCACGGAAGATGCGCGCCTCGCTATTGTTTTAAAAACAATGAATCCATTGTTCTTCCTTTGTTATACTTAAAATTGCGCGCGGAAGATGTTCCGCGTGCGCAACATAAAATGCAGTCTGGCTTACATGTGTATCGTTTACTGGTTAAGTTAAGCTTGTAAAGAAATGATTGCATTATTACAGGCTGTTTTGACAACAAAAACCATGATTCTTATAGCCAAAATCACACTGTAAAGAGTAAAGACACCCTATTTTGATTGTGCGAATATTATATTTCCAGCGCCATGATAAAATGATGTCATTTCAAGGAGTGAATGATTATCAAATTAGTAATGTTTCAATAGTAAAACAAATACAACATAGATTGAGAATACTTTTCATCAAAAATTCTACCAAAAACATTTAAAATCTGAGGAAAATAACAAGAAGCAATATAATTATTTGAATAAGGGACTTTGCCAAGTGCTAATATTTATTAGAGTAAATGAACAGAGATATAGCCATCTGGTCTAAACATAGCACAAGAGAAGATCACGTGCCACTTATTGTTTTCATCAATTGAGAACATAAAATACAATAGGCGATATTTAGATTGCCCCAGTCACCCTAGCTAAGCTACTTTTAACTCCTGATTTAGTTGAACAAAGATCTTGAGTTCTCAATTAGATAATACACCTGGCTGAGGAGGTACTTGACTTTCATTAGTTTGGGCGTGTGCCTACCAACAAATATTTGTTCAACCCTGCGCCAGAATTTTCCCCTCCAAATGATAGCCAGCTCTAAAAATGATCTGCAAGGAGGGCACATCCTACCAGCAAAATATACCAAGTACCCCCCAAGCCGCCTGAGAATAAACTGCACAATAGGAGGAGTCAAATGGTGTTGATTCTAAAGAGCCTGTTCCTAGTTCTTGAGGTCTATCTTGACAGAGCAAAATTTTTCGAATAACATGAACTGTGTATTTGTACTACTGAAGATACATTGAATTCATATTGATTCTAGATGATAATATTTTGGTATGATATGTAATTTATGTTTTGTAAACTTTCTTATCTATTACTAGAGCAGAAAGAAATACAATATCTTGGTAGAAAATGGGCTGCTGTTCATCAACTGATAAACGATACATTCAGTATAAGGTAAGAAGGGTATCCTTTCAATCCATCCTGGAAAAGATGTATGTTACGCCAAAGATCTTTGGCTTGCAAGAGTTGGAGAATTTGGCATAAGCTGGCATAATTCTAGGATGAATTCTTTTGTTTATACTAATTATTCATTTGCTCCTTTGTGATTTACCGGTGTGGTGTAAAAAAGTAAAATCTTTGGTGTATGTACAGATTCAGTTCTAAAAAAAAGATGAAGTTATTGCGGGCATGCCAAAGAGAATGTCAAATTTTGACAGCTGACTACAAGGACAGCTCACTGCATTTTCTAGCTGTTAAGGAGTTAGAAAAATAGCTGGTTGATTATCCTTAGGATTATCCTATAGGCTATAGTTTACATTGTCAAAAATGATAGAAAAATAGCTGGTTGATCATCCTATAGTTTGCATTGTCAAAAATGATTTCTAATGTTATTTTGATCTCTTACGCAAACAGTTTTGTTGTATATTTGACTGTCAAATAGTGCTGTTCAGTTTGGTGCACTTGTTAGAATAAGTCACTGTGAATGAATTTCAAGAAAAACATGTGTTAGTCTAGAACAGTCCAAATTTCGACAATCCATAGGCCAGTCTGCAGGACATGGCATTTCTTGACAAGATGTTATGATCTATTTCTTGATGCACACAAATAAGAAGCTTTTATCACAAATTCTAAAATCAGTATGCACAGAAAACTTTGCTTTGATGTGAAGGCAGGCTCACTTGCCTTCATATCCAGGAATATTTTATGAATATTTTAATTTGTTATTAAGCAGGAAGTTTAAGCCAATAATAGAAATGAATAGAGCTATTCACGAAGAACTGTTTGGGCTATATATTGGGTTGATCCAATATCAGTGTTTAGGGATCATTGAAGATTTAGACAAAATCTTGTTGAGAGATAAACATATACCTATCTTTTCAAAGGGAAACCGGAAACATTATCTAAGGGAGAAAACAATTTAGCAGTGGGATGAACAAACGGAGAGGCTCCTCAACTGTATGTGAGCTTAATGCAGGGGATTCTATTTTTTGCTCAATTTGAGGCTCTGGGAAAGCTTAATTTGCTTATTTCTCCATTGCAAAAATTGTCTACTTTGGCACAGAGTAGATGGGAGGGTTGTCAGTGACGGAGCCACGGGGGTGTATGGGGGGTAAATACACCCCCACTTTTCTGAAAATATGGTAATTTAGATTAGGCCAAAACTGACATAAAAACCATAGGGTAGGGGTAGGTCTATATTCAGTTTTCAATCTCGTTTCTTAGTCACATACTGCCAAGATGCGATTTGATCGCAAAAAGATGATCTCATCATTCTGAAACCTTTATCTGTCTTCATCTTTTCACCAGTTATCATTCATTTGTTTCAAAAAGGGCGCATCTCTATGTTAAAAAAGGACGTTTCCCTAAGATCTGAAGGGCGTGGCCCTGAAATTTTCCGGGTGCTTCGCCCCCGGACCCCCATCGTTACTTACCCCCCACTTCGCGGCGGCTAGCGCCGCCGCTGAGGGCTGTACACACAGGAATTTCTGGTTTCCCTGTCCTCAATTCAGAAAATTTCAAGCTGCCCAGAGACAGCATTATTGTTTCTTGTCAATTTTTTTGGAAAAAACTAGAGTTTTTTCTTTGCATGCAGTTTCTGCACACTTCCTGATAAAATTACATTACATAATTTGTGCACTGCAAAGCTAAGGTATATGCCTAAAAAAGAACTGGAAATATCAATTAAATTTTGTTCAGTTTTCATCTTTAGAATGATAGCAACTTAATCTTCTAAGAAAGTGAAAAAAGCCACGCTTATATTTTTACTTGCACGAGTTGCACGTTTGTCATTTGTTTGTACTTGTTAGGGAACGGACCTGCTTGTTGTCATGACTGAGGATTGCAACTGGAAAACATTTGATTGAATTCCTACTTTGTCCTTTTTAAAGATTTTTAGAAACAACTTCAAAGCTGAAGGAAAAATTGTGCATCTAAATCATCCATCTCACAATAAAGCAATCTGTGTTTCATCGAAATAATCCATAATGCATACATCTCATCAAAGTAGAACAACATTATTTTTTACGCAAAACATAGATGCTACCTTTTCCTAGAACTCTACTTACATCAGTTTCTTCTTGCTTATAGTGTATTTCCTCAAACGAGATCCCACTTGGAAGGAGCACTCACCCCCGCCCCATTGCATAGTGCCTATTCTGACCAAGATTTATGTTACTGAGTTACTGACCAACCTTTCCATACTCACTGTGATGTGTTAGCTTTCTCTCGGTGTTAATTCAAAGTTATAATCCCGAAATGAGTACACTTCACCCACCGGTGCGAAATGACAACGGTGTGAAATCGCACAGTTTTCGAAAAACTGTACTCCCGGTTACACGACACCGCTGCGAAATGACTCCGCCTTCCTAGCACAATAAAATACTACATGAAGATAAAATATAGGACCAAAACACTCAATAAGCCTGGTTTTTACACGATTTGGTGGCCTCATTTTGTACCGGTGTGAAATTGCATCGTTTCACTCTTTTACAGACGCCTTTTTGACTCCGTTTTCAGATCACTCCAGTAAGGACTCTCTTTTCATATCACATCGCACCGTTTTCACAACTTTTTCCCACCGGTACCGTCTAAACCCCTCTAAACGCAAGGCCAAAACCTATTTGAGGAAAACTGCGTGCTATGTTGCATTTTTCTCCTCACTCCCAAAAAGGTTCTATTTTCTTTGTTTTCTCTAAGTGCTGGACTTTCCAGGCCCGTCGGCTTCAGCCCCCCCAATAATTTGCTGAAGTTTGTTCCTTTTTAGTGAAAAAGGCTGTTAAAAAGTCAAGCTTATGGAAATGAAGACTTTAACTTATTTATACTAGAGGAAGTTATCAGAGTTATCAAGCTATCTCGTTTCTATTAAAAAACAGTCTATTTCTAAGTGATTATGAGGTCCTATTTTCAAAATTTCCCGGGAAAGTCTTCCGTTAGTCGCGATCCTTTGCTCTTTTAGATCGCAGATTCTTCATAATAGAGGCGTTTCCCAATGATCTAAAGGGCGTGGTCGCAAAAAATTTTCCCCGGGGGAAAGCCCCCGGACCCCCATTTTGCTCGCTCCGCTCGCATCTGGTTTCAGCCCCCCCCCAATATGAATTTCGTTCCGACGGGCCTGACTTTCGTCGTCATTGTACCATCCAGTTGCAATTTGATGGTGCAAAACTGATGCAAATCTATGATATAGGGGTTAGACCCACTGCATGGTGTGGTGTGCAACTGCCAGTCCCCTTCGTTTCTTTTGACTGTTTGTATGTTGTCTTTTTGTTACATTTTTGTTCTGAAGTTGGATTTGTAGAATTTTAAGTAAATACCGTTCTTGGTTGAGGCCAGATGACCTTGTGTCTTCCTATGCCAAGAACGGTACAGTATTTATGTATTTATATTAGTTAGTTTTTAATTTATTATGAATAGAAAAAAGGAATAGGGTTCTACCGTTGTGTATCATCTAACAACTTTCACATAACTTTAATTTTGCAGTACTGCCCTCTTACAAAGCCACAAAAGTCAATCAAACAGCACTACAATGTTGTTGTAATAGGGTCAGGCTACGGAGGAGCAGTTGCAGCTTGTCGCAGTGCTCGTGCAGGACAGTCAGTGTGTGTCTTTGAAAAAGGCCAGGAATGGCTACCGGGAGACTTCCCAGAGACTATGGAGGATAGCTTTCGAACAACTCATGTCAATGGAGAAATACCAAAGAAATCTTTCGGTAAATTATTATCATTTTAGTCTCTATGTTGTGTGTATGGGTGTGCCCTTGCAGGCATAGCTTAACAACTTTGAATCAATTATCGATGAAATTTCAAGGTAAAGATTTGTGATGAAAATTAGTAGATTATATGGAGTACTAGATGGCTTTGGTCGATAGTAGAAAAACGAAATAGTTTTTGAAATTTTTTGTATATCTTTCTGAGCGCTGGAAATGTAGGTCAAAATCCTGGTTTTTGAAGTGCATCAAAAAGGGTATAATACCCTCGATCAAATCATAAAGGATCTCTTTGCACAGCAAATACATTTCATTTCTGTCAAGAGTTAAAAATTCATCTTTACATAAGTGTTAGAACGCAGACTTTTTATAAGTTGTTTAGAAAGATATTCATAGTAATAGGACACTGAGTAAATCTAGAATTCAAAGATTCTAAAGAGCACTAAGATTGAAGTATTGAACGAAACTAACGTAATTTTGTATATTAGTTCCATTATACATTCGTTACATATGCTCTATAAGTTCTAGCCAGACCGATTATAACAACACTGAAATTAGTTTTGAACTTTTCGTTCAAAGAAACGAGTAGCAGTCATCGGCATTTGATCTTTTCTTCTTTAGGTAATCCAAGCAATTTGTTTCAATTCAACGTTAGCAAAGGCTTGACTGTAATGACTGGTTGTGGAGTCGGAGGGTCCTCCTTAACAGACGAAGGAATTGCACTTGATTGCAAAGCTTCTGTGTTTTATGACCCTGTTTGGCCGGATGCTTTTAGGGAAGACCTGGACAACTTCAAAACATACGATCGAGGATACGCTGAACAGATGCTACGACCGAGACCCTATCCGGATGATTACCCGGTGATGAAAAGAATAAACCAGTTACGGGCAATAGGAAGCAATCTTGAAGTGGTGGATATCGAAGACATAAATGAATCTTTCTTTAGGACTCCATTATTTGTTAATTTTGAAGATGCACCATCTAATCATGTTGGTATGCCGCAATCGGCATGTAATGGCTGTGGAAATTGCTTGTCTGGATGTAATACCGGAGCAAAGAATACGGTTGCAATGAATTACTTGCCAGACGCTGTTCAAAGAGGAGCAGAAATATTCACGCAGGTAAGAGGGTTAAACTAATACGCTATGAACTTATTGTGCAATTTTATATGATTTTCATAAACCAAAAGAAACTTTTGCGTTTCACAAATATTTTTTACACTGACCAAGCTCTTAAACCCCCTTTAGATCGCAATACACGATTGGGCTAAAGGTTTCGTGTCAGGAATTTTTACCATGATTCTTTGCGTGAAATAGTAAATGAACCAGTCAAAACAATCGAATTTCTTTTTCGTGCAAAAGAAGATTTGGTAAAATGTTTCATCGTGCCATTTTTAGCAGAATCATCTATTGAACGGGAACATATGAACAAATCGATGTTTGACTACTGGCGCGGTTTCGATCGACAATGCGTATATTTTTGCGAGTTTCTATTTATTTTAGTTACTGGTTATATTCCCTTTTCTGCTCTTTTGGATGTTATTTGAAGGTTTCCTGTTAAAAATCTCAGACGAATATATTCAGCAAATCGCTCAGTATAAATCCCTATTTTCAGGTTTGCAACCCTCGAAGAACTGTCAAAGAGTGGTTTCATTACCTGATGCGATTTCGAGCTCTGTAACGCAAATTCTTTCATAGATAGCTTTGATAATCGAAACAATGATAAACTATAATGAAAATATTTACAGTTTGAAGCGTTTGTTAAGAACCGAAAGACGCAACATGATTTTATACCCAGCTTATTTTAAAGAAATCAATCAGAATTATTCCATGCTACGTTGGTTTGAGCTGTGGAATAGCCTTCCAGCTGAGTCAAAGAAGGCATCCTCCCTTAATAGTTTTAAAAATTCTATTAAGGGTTGAATTTTCCTTTCACTTTAGAAACTGTAATTATTGTAAATAGGTTTTTAGCTTTATGGTTTTTTATAATGTAGGTTTAATTTATTGTATATTGTAATTAAAATTTTTTATTGGAGGGCCCCTTGAAAATCAGCCTGTGCTGAAGGGCAACCCTCCTTAAATGAATGAAATGAAATGAAATTGGTCTATGCCGATTCTACGCGGCTCTTACTGGTATGTTTTTCAAAGCAATTCTCAAGTTTTGTACCACCAGAAAACTTTCTATTTTATCACACTTCTCATTTATCTTGTACTATAGATCGAAGTAACAGCAGTCTTGAAAGATTACGAATCGTACCAATGGCAAATCTTTTATCGAAATTTAGACGAAAATGCACCAAAAGAAGAGAGATCAATCAGAGCAAATATCGTTATCATCAGTGCAGGATCACTTGGCTCCACAAAAATCTTATCAGAATCGAATACTCGAGGACTTGAAGTCTCTAGTGAACTGGGCAGAAATTTCTACACGAATGGTGGAATCTTTGGTAAGTTNAAATCTATGGGAAGTTTTATAAACCTACTTGACGATGTTTGTCTTTGACAAGTACTGTAGTACTTGAATGAATAGGCTTCACAGTATTTCACCAAGAAATCTTGTGATGCGTCTTTGGAGAGGGACATTCTATGGGAAGTTTTACAAACCTACTTGACGTCGTTTGTCTTTGACAAGTACTGTAGTGCTTGAATGAATAGGCTTCACAGTATTTCATCAAGAAATCTTGTGATGCGTCTTTGGAGAGGGACATTCTATGGGAAGTTTTACAAACCTACTTGACGTCGTTTGTCTTTGACAAGTACTGTAGTGCTTGAATGAATAGGCTTCACAGTATTTCATCAAGAAATCTTATGATGCATCTTTGGAGAGGGACATTCTATGGGAAGTTTTACAAACCTACTTGACGTCGTTTGTCTTTGACAAGTACTGTAGTGCTTGAATGAATAGGCTTCACAGTATTTCATCAAGAAATCTTATGATGCATCTTTGGAGAGGGACATTCTATGGGAAGTTTTACAAACCTACTTGACGTCGTTTGTCTTTGACAAGTACTGTAGTGCTTGAATGAATAGGCTTCACAGTATTTCATCAAGAAATCTTATGATGCATCTTTGGAGAGGGACATTCTATGGGAAGTTTTACAAACCTACTTGACGTCGTTTGTCTTTGACAAGTACTGTAGTGCTTGAATGAATAGGCTTCACAGTATTTCATCAAGAAATCTTATGATGCATCTTTGGAGAGGGACATTCTATGGGAAGTTTTACAAACCTACTTGACGTCGTTTGTCTTTGACAAGTACTGTAGTGCTTGAATGAATAGGCTTCACAGTATTTCATCAAGAAATCTTATGATGCATCTTTGGAGAGGGACATTCTATGGGAAGTTTTACAAACCTACTTGACGTCGTTTGTCTTTGACAAGTACTGTAGTGCTTGAATGAATAGGCTTCACAGTATTTCATCAAGAAATCTTATGATGCATCTTTGGAGAGGGACATTCTATGGGAAGTTTTACAAACCTACTTGACGTCGTTTGTCTTTGACAAGTACTGTAGTACTTGAATGAATAGGCTTCACAGTATTTCACCAAGAAATCTTGTGATGCGTCTTTGGAGAGGGACATTCTATGGGAAGTTTTACAAACCTACTTGACGTCGTTTGTCTTTGACAAGTACTGTAGTGCTTGAATGAATAGGCTTCACAGTATTTCATCAAGAAATCTTATGATGCATCTTTGGAGAGGGACATTCTATGGGAAGTTTTACAAACCTACTTGACGTCGTTTGTATTTGACAAGTACTGTAGTGCTTGAATGAATAGGTTTCACAGTATTTCACCAAGAAATCTTAGGTATGCGTCATCATCATCATTAATTATCATCACTTATTTATTTAACGTAGGCTGAATAGATAGTAGCTGAATTAAAGCTAATTAAGACCTACTAAATTAAAATTTAAAAATTTACAATTTCTGGTTTCAAATGGTTAATTTTTTTTACAATATAAACAAGATAAAAGCAAATTAAGACATCTATCCTGTTAGAAACCCAACTTTCGGAATATATAATTTGATGAGCCTACATTTGTATTTATCACCATTCCAACATCTAACTTGTTTTTATAAAATGGGAATGGTGTTTGCTTGTTTTATTTCTTGCGGTAAAAATTGCCACAGTTTATCTCCAAGGTAAGTGAAGGACTCATCTCCATGTGTCTTTGGAGAGAGCGACGCACTATGGGAATCTTATAAACCTACTTGAGATCGTTACTTGTTGACAAGTAGTACTCAAATAAAGAGGACTCACAGTGTTTCATGTCTGTCTGTATTTACTAGGAGTTACATTGTCGTTCATTTTCAGTGTTGCAGCATTTTATAATGCCCAGTTGACCACTAAAGCCTGGTTTCCATATGATCGTTCCTGTCGTTCCCGTCACTGGTAAATTTTTCAGCGACACGAACGACGCGAACGACAAGAGCGATCGAATGGTTTCGAATGGCGCTGGGAACGCTGACTTTTTGAAAAGTGGTTTCCCTTAAAATATTTCGATCGTTGGCAGTCGCTCGCGTCGCTGAGATAGACATTTTTTTATCTCAGCGACAGGGTGTCGCTCGCGTCGCTACGATTGCTGGCAGAAAAAGTGATAGTTCCCATCAAATTGCTCCTGTCGCTACGGTCGCTGGTACGTTTTTTTCAGCAACGGGAACAACACGAACGATCATATGGAAACCAGGCTTAAGTGAACTTGCCAAAAATGCAGCATTTTAAGTTTGAGTATGTTTTGCAAATTTCCAATTTTCATGGTAAAAATTTCAACATCTTATAGTCTATGTGTTTCATGCACATTTCGCACGAATTGAAAACGATCTCTTATCGTTTTCATCATATTGGTTTCGTGTGAACGGGACCAAACTGTGACAGTTTCGTACAGTTTTGATTTACTTTTATATAATAATAATAATAATAAATTTATTTAACATTGGCGCTACATAGTACAGTAAAACTTAAAAATAATAGTATACTAGCTAATCCAAGCCAACTGAAAAGTCTTGAAAAGCCTATCAATTTATAGCGGTACAGGCACATCGTTTGAACGTAGCCTCGATTTCATTAAGTTATCAGAAGACAACCCCATATTTCCATGGCTATATCAGAGTCTAGGGATCTAGAAAATGTTTAGTCTGATATCAGAATAGATTGGATTTTATTTATATAACAATGAATAAACCTCCCTCCCTCTTACCACTTCACAAGGTATGATTATATAGATTATTGTTTGTTGTCAACGTAACTGCTGGTAAATCGTAGACTCCTTCTGCCTACTCTCATGATAAGACCGGATTATAAATCAATTTCGAAAGTACTCAAGCATTGTAACTCTCTTTACAGACTGGCTAATATCAATTTTACCGAACGTGCTTGCCATGATCCGTGGCTCGTGTGATCATGTGCCTTGTCAATTGTTGTAAATTCAGATCTAATTCAAAGCTTTTGAGCACTAGAGACAAAGTATTATTGTAGTGCAGAGTGTTCATAAAAGTTGTGTGCCGGATTTTTTTTTTATAAACCAATTAAATAACAATAACAATAACAATTACATTGCAATTACAATTACATTACAAACATTGTACTCTATATACGCTAAAAGAAANTTTTAAATATGAGCGTTTGTACGACATCTACAAGATACCCACTAGTCATGGCTAGTTAAAGTGGTACGCTTCTGTAGGGATGGGAAGGAGCCATTTTTTTTATTTTTTTATAAACCAATTCAATTACATTACAACTATTGTACCCTACTTTACGCCAAAAGAAAACTACTCTACAGTGAATACAATAGACGACTGCACTAAAGATGACACAGCTGGAAACTTTTACCATGCTCCCAAATGCATCTCGCAATGAAAGAGAAAGCTCACCCACCAATGAATCAGAGATACGTTATTAGCGGTATCGGGATTAGGGTTGAGAGAACGCAAGGAATCAATTGTGCCGGATTGGTTTTCAGATAGCAAGAAAATGACAAAAAATCCATGGTTGGGGGGTTCGAATCCCGCCCTGTTTGTTTTAATTGCTCACATTGTCTCTTCAAATGAGGACATGTATCTTTAAGATTTGCGGTCATCAGAATTTGAACTGATAATAGCTGTTCATGGTCGTAATACTGATTGTTATTGAAGCAAAATCACGCTCTATGTTTTATTCCAGGTGTCAGCTACAATGGTAAAGAGGCCTCGGATGCAATCGGACTGCCTACTGGCATGTTCAAAGGTAAACCCAAAGCAAAAGACGGACCAGCACCAGGGCCAACTGCCACGGCTCTACTCGACGTACGAAAGAGGCGAGATGGATTTGTAATGCATGACGTAGCAGTACCAGGATCCTTTATGGCACCTTATGTTGTAGCATCTGCAATTGCTTCTGGTGAATTACAACCAAATACGTTTCCATCAGGGCCTCAATGGAACGGTCTTCTGCAGGTGCGTTTAGTGGCCTACCTTAGATCACTGTTTCAGTTCATTGCATTTGGATTCTTTATGAACTTTTTTTGCCTGTTTCACTGACCCGGGAAACCAAAACACATTGAAAGGAGGCATTGTTAAATGTTAGGCTGATATTTCATGGTAGAATTGCATCATTGCTTGTTTTGAAGAAATTTGATGTTTTTAATGAAATGATCTGTTTTTGAAGATACCAGGAGTTAGAAAAAGTTGGAACCTTTGTTTTGAAACGGCAGGCAAAAACGAAATTTGATCATTTTAATTTTATGTCACGGGTTAGTAAAAACGTAGCGCTACTATGGACACTTTACAGATTTCTCTGCCTTTCACTCCTTGTTTTCGTTGTTATCCCGTCAGTTCCGTTTTGTTGTAGCGACACATCAGTTTTGGAAGCGGAGACAAAAGTTTGGGGGTCTAACGAGTCTGGAACAAGGAGCCATTTTCTACATTTAGTTGAAATGTGACGAAATTAAAAAAAGCGAGAAATTCTATTCCCTTAAAGAACAGTAATCAGCGATTAGTTAAAATTTATAGGATGGTAGGTTCTATAGATTTTATGATCGAAAGTAGTTGCTGTGTATTTTAACTTGCTGATAGGTTTATTTGTGTTTAAAGAATATTGAAGGAAAAAAATGATGAACTTTTTCAGCTGATCACTGGAATCACGTGAATCAAAGTTGAACCGCTGATTTCGCATTGCTTTTGGTTGTTGATAAGTTCCGTTTCCTTTCAGCGACTGGGGCAAGCTGCTGCAGAAAATACGCTTGGCTTGTATTGTATGACATCTAATGATTCTCCAGGGGAGATTATTTTCGACAAGAACGCTAAAACTGTTTCAGTCGACTGGGATCCCGAAAAACACAAGAAATACTACTTCACTGCAGAGAAAGCTTTGAAGGAAGCGGTAAACATCTTAGGAGGACATTGTGCAGTTAATCCAACGTGGTCCAGTCAATTTGGGTCGGGCCTTTTGACAAGACATCCCATTGGTGGTTGCAGTATGGGAAATACTGGCCTAAATGGAGTTGTAAATGACAGAGGACAAGTTTTCATAGGCAAGTAAAGATCTTTAATGCCATATTTTCTCGATAAATCGCTATCTAGAATGAACTCCCTTCAGGAGACTCATAATGGGAAATTGTTGCAAAACTAATAAGTGTGAATTTGGGATTCTTAAAATGGCGGGCTTTAAGAATTATCTCCAGGATTTTTAATCTAAATACGTTCAAAAAGATCTTCCCAGAAGCTCACATTTGAATAAGAGTGCTTTGAATAATGCAAATTTGATGCTTGTTCATGTGGTCCTCAATTGGTTTGTTTTGCTTGAAAAAATTTGCGAGGAACGATAGACAACGGTATATTTTGGAACATAGCACCTGTTGCTTTTGATTGACACACCAGTGCAAAGCGATGGGCGATTGTAAGCAAAGTAATTTTCATGGCCGATTGGTCAAGCCACAGTTGCAAATAAACCAAACCGCATATGATGCCTTGAATTCTGGGTGGCTATCTCCTTGGAGCTTCATGTGAAAGGGAGTTATTATGAGAAAATGTCAGTATATTTCAAAAGTAGATTGATAAATCTAGACATCCGCCATCGGAATTTAATTATCTAATGAAGAAACTCGGTTCTGTTGTAGGTGATTCAGATGACACATACGATGGCCTTTTTGTTGTCGATGGATCAATAATACCATGTGTTCTTGGTGTTAACCCTGCTTTTACAATAACATGTATATCAGAACGGTGTATGAGGTTACTCGCTCAAGATGAAAAATGGACAACTGATTATACTTTACAAGCGGTAAGTGCATAACTACTTAAGCTGCTTTTGCTGCAGAGAAATCGATTAAAGGGAATAACCTGAGTTGAAAGATGCGATCTCGTAGGTTTATAAATAACCTATTGTATTTGATAATCCAGCAAGTGGGCAAAGAAAGCAAAGCCAAAGAAAACAATAGAGTGTTTTGGTTTTTCTTTATCCTATTTATAGACGGGCGCCTTATAGCTCAGGTCATTCACTTTAAATAGCACGACCGTTCCAACAATGTTGTAAGTTTGAAAAGCACCAATATTCTATTCCAATGCCAATGGAAAGTTGGTAAGAAGTCAAAATTATGAGATATTTCTTCAGATGTAGCATCAAGTTAAGATCAGCAAGTAATGCAGCAAATCATGTACCATTTCGTTACCAATGAAAAGCGGACAATTGTTGCTTCAGATCTCCCGAGAATCAAGTTTTCAATGCTTCAATTTCTCGAGTTTTTGCATAATCAATGGAAAAGGCTGAAAATCGTGACAGTTGAAAACTTTATTGGGTACTTTGATTGGCTAGTTCCACTTTATTCTTGTTTTCTTCGATTTTTTAAGTTTTGCACCGCACAAAAAATAAAGATGCCTGCTGGCAGGCGACATCTGCTGTAAACAGATTGACGATAATGATCATAAATTTTCTTTGCAGCCCGGGACAAAAAGACCAGATCACACAGACACATCAGTATGATAATCAGGCACTCAAACCCAATCAGCCAGCCAATAAATTCAATAGTTGCGTAGATGGAAGAAAGGTCAGTAGAGCTGGCTACCATTTGTAGCATATATTTGCAGTTTATATATGTTATTTTGACATTTGTAGATGCAGAGATAATTTTGGTACGTGGATATCTGTTTATATTGCTTTATCCATTTTGAAGATAATTCGATAGGCATTAGATCGATTAATATTTAGTATTTCTATTTTCAATACGAAAACCTAAATTGTTTGGTGTGTATGAAGTGAATCTTCTCATTAAAGGTAAGACAGTCTAGATTCTGCCGAGTTTATCAGAATTTTCCTTACCCTTGCTCCCTGTCCCCTCAACAATTTATCCGGTTTGTCGAGCATTTGTTGCCTTGATGTGTATGGTTTCAAAGGAAATTATTATCAAGTTACGGTGATAAGAAATAATGCTATTATCATTGCTAAGTTTATGTTTCTGTCACTATTTTTCTGCGACGTTTAAATTTATCGTACATTTCATTAATTCGGAGAAAGCAGTGTTCGTTATTAGGGTACTGTAGGCAAAATATAAAGCATTTTTTATTTGAAATTCCAATGAAAAGTTCATAATATTACAGGGTTTAAAAATGACAGCAGCACTATTAAAACAAATAATAAAGAAGAAAAAACACATGGCAACAGCAATAAAAAGACATGGGAACTGGCTACTGCAGCAGTATAACAAAAACAATTCTTCCTATAAGAGTTGTCAGTTTTCAACTTGTTTTGGCTTCATTTTCCTGATTTGACACCCTGTTTAGAGTGTGATAAAAGCTGCTTCATTTTTTTGGAATTTCAGTTGAATTGCGCAAAATTTGCATCCAGTTTTGAAGTAAAATTCTTGCAGCAAAGTTGGACCAGTGAGCCCAATGTTGCCTAGAAGAAGAATGTTTAATAACTATCACATAGGAGTGTTTAGAAGGTAACTCTATTCTAACGCTGTTTTAGCAGCCAAAGCGAAATCCAGGAAAGAACTAGACTTGCTCCAAGTCTGTTTTGGTTTAGAGGACAGTACTTTCTGGCTACCTCTGAGAAGAAGAAAGGAACAACGAAAAGATTTCTCACTCCCATTTTTCCGTTTTTCCCTCGCAGTGTTAATATGAAGTTACTGTGTTTTTATCGACACTGACTAAACTAAGAATAGGCTTAGAGCAAGTCCAGGAAAGAACTGGAGTATGTAAATTTGGTTTCGAGTATAAGAAATTTTCCAACTTTGTTGACTGAAAAGAACGCTCCAAGAGGCCCAATTCCTTGAGAGTAGTTTCCATTTTGCTTTTCCAACTGCATGAAAATGCTCATCAAGTTTTATGGCTTCCCTTTAACTATCCATTCTATTGGAAGTCCTTCTGTTCAAAAGAAACGTCTCAAAAGTCCCAAGCTTCCCAACGAGATTAAAATTTCAGTGCTGTTGAATTCACATTGTAGTTTGTCTTCAAAATAAAGAAATTCTCTTGGTGTTTCGTTTACTCGAGGGAGGGTGGTATTTTACCATTTTGGTTGGGGACGTGATACCCAAGCTTCAAAAGCATATCCATTCATATACCAATGTCTCAAAGTGGAGATCGTTTTTTATACCAAACTCGTAAAAATTGGTACCGTTCTTTATACTTTATACCAAAATCGCGATAATCGATGCCGTTGTTCCTTATAACAAAATCGTGAAAAAAAAAACAATACCGTTCCAGACGTCCCCAGTACCCTAAATATACATAGTGCCCCCCCGGGCTTCTTAACTAATGTCTTCATGATAAAACAGCTTTACAAAAAAGTATGAAATAACGAATTAGCATCCTCTGGAACAGCTTGTATATTATAGGCCATTCTGTGTTTCTTTCTTTTTAAAAAGCGATACGTATATTTCATTTTAGTTTATCAGGTAATATTGCACACTAGAGAATTATTTTATTGAACTCTTTTTCTTTATGCTACTTGAGATCATAACACTTTAGGCCTAAATCTTGTCGTTCCTCTTGTTCATCTTTCATAAACACGGGAAGCGTTTCAAGAATAGTTTGATTTTGCGATTCACAAAGAAATCCATTTTCCCAGAGGGATGCACTCAAATTTATTCTTCATAACTCGTCAATGACACGATCAAATGTGACACAATAGGGTAGGGTGGGGGGTAATGTGGGTCTAAATTGAGCAAAATCTCAAAATACACAGCTGGTAAAACGACAATAAAATGCAAATACTTTCAAACTTTTCGTTTAATTGACATTCAATGCTTCTTGTTTCATCCCAAAAAATCTCAGCTCTGATAGACGCAGTTGGATATTTAAAAAAAATTATCTTTTTAGGCAACTAAAATAGGTCCACATTTCCCGACGAGCGGGAAAAGTGGGTCTATTTTAAAAACTCGCATAATAGGGGATTATGAAAAAGGTAAATGATCAAAAAATTAATGGAATCATATCCCCCAACTATTTTCTATTCGATAAAGTGCCAATCTTTGCATTATATCGCAAGCAATCCCGTACACGCGACGAAAATAAAACTGCTGTCCTTATGCGGTGATCCGCCATCGTTTTGACTTGCAAGGCTGATCGAATTTGATGGTAATGATCAAATAAAAACTTTTGCAGTTTGTTTTCGCCCATTTACTGGTTACAAGGTTACAAGACAGCACTTGCAGTAAAAGCAAAGCCTTTTTCACATTTTAGACACAAAACAACGTGGCAGGATGAATGTAAGTGCGAAATTTTAAGCAATTCAAGGCTTCGTTGAATTTGAGTTATGCCTGAATTCTCAGTAGGCCCACATTATCCCACTTAGTAAAAAAATATGCAGAAAAATAATTATCGCTTCGAAGACTTTGAAATAAGCGTTATGCTCATTTAATGGACCAGAAAAGCAAAATAAGAGTGGCAGGGGAAAGTTCTTCTCGGCTTTGAAATTCTTCCACAGTAGGCCGTTCACTAAAAATATTTTATAAAACGCATGGAGATACATCTAAGACGAATAGGCTTCTTATTATGTAGACATTACAAGAAAAATAGCCAACTTTTCTTCGATTTGACGAATAAGGATATTTTTAGCAAAAAGCTTAATAGACCCACTTTACCCCGTAGACCCACATTACCCCCACCCTACCCTACACTTTCTGAATCAACTCATCGAGATATTTCTCGTCAGTGTATCCGACTTCGTGAAAAAGTTTTCAAAATTTTACGTTTTTACTGTCTCCAGAAAAGTATAAACATGTTTTAAAGAAACGGTTATTGTTGAAAACCTCCCACAGGACCCAGACCACAACGTGCATTTTATTAATGCATGGGTTATGCTAGTGGGAAAATACCACCAAAGCTTTACTAAAAGGTGTGTGCAGCACGGGCACCCCCCGGGCACCATTAATCTCCAAAAATTCCGCCTGGACTATAAACCTGTTAATGTACATTCAGTGTTCGGTTATTGTTCAGATCTCATTGCTGAGTCTCCATGTTTATCTTGTGCGGGTGCTGGCTACTTCACAATTTTTTAAATGCGAAATCTCCTTCATTATAAAATTTCCTTTCTTATTAAAAGATTGGTAGGGGGATTTTGAAAGTAAATCCAGTCCTTGGAGGATTGTCAGCAATTTTGCTTATCTTGGGCTTCTCTTGAAGCAACCAGAATGTTCTATTATTGCTAATAATAATTTGACCTTTGATATAATTTAATGGGAGCAAACTTTTAGCTAAGTAGCAAAACCAATTTTTGGGGCCCCCCCATAGGGGTGGCGATTCACGCATTCACGCACCATATTTTAGCTTTTCACGCATTCACGCACTGGAAAATTGGTATTTCACGCGCACGCAAGTAATAAATATAATATCTGCGTCAGCTAACGCTCACCCGGTCGTGTTTGAAGGACTATAAGACTACTTTTCAAACTTTTAAATCCCTACGGTTTGTTAGTGTGACTGTGAGCTCTATAACTCATCAGAAACGACAGAAAATGCAAACTAACAGAAGTAGCATATATCTTGTATATCTTTCTCTGTAGAATCAGTGGATCAACCTGTTGTTCAGTCTGACAACTCTTCCATACCGGGAACGTTGTCCAATGAGGAAGTTGGCCTCTCTTCCAACTTCACCTGTCTGGAATTCTGAACAATTATCATCTTCACTTAATTCATCATCTTCTGTCTCGTATTCTTCATTCATTGCATCTTGTTCTTCTTCAACTTCATTATCAGGATCATCTGACTGATCTCTTGTTGGTTGCAGATCCGTATGGTAAGCTGCTTCTGGAAGTGTTCCAGCCTTTGCCATCGTTGTTTCTTGCCGAACACTTCTTTGGCGAACAACTCTGCCATTCGATGAGGCCCATTCCCTCATCGATAAGATATCTTGATTGGACATGCTTGCAGGTGGAATGGGTGCTGGGAAGTTCAGGTCTTTCAACCGTAAGGTGTTCACGGGTAATGGGTACCAAGTTGCGGATCCTGTGAAATAGTATGCACTCCATGCAACGAGTGACTTCACGCTTTCCTTTATGCTGGTCGAAAACGACCTGGCATATTGTAACATGGTTTGCTCGCCATGCTTTCTGTTAACCGTGGAGTGTAAATGCTCGATGTCGAGGGTCATACAGCTTAGAAGGTTGACATTTGTGTACTTAAACACCTGCATGTTTCTTTCGAGTTGCTTTAAACCCCAGTCTATGATCTTAATAGAGTCCAGGGTCTTTGCTGAAATGCTGCCCTCTGGACCATTCAACTTTTTTGGAAGATTCTCATGGGATTCGTTGATCTGATCAATGTTCTTTTGCATGATATCTAAGCATTCTGAAACTAGTACAATTGCATCCGGAAGTGACTTGGTTTCATACTTCTTGTGCTTTTCGTGTACTGAGAAAGCATCCACGAGATTCCTTATGGCCTTTAAAAAGGATGCTGTTTCCTTGATCGTAGTGATCTGGCGAATAGAGCCAATCTTGTAATCGCATACATAAACGACGTGGTCGAACTCGGCACAGATTCCAGTTGGAGTGTAAAAGCGAGTATATTCCGTTGCTCCATCTCTACTTCCTTCTTCTTCTGCACCAGCAAATGTTTGAACACCATCCTCTTTCCAGAATAAAACTCGTTGGTCATTCTTGCAGGTAAATAAAAACCCATCTTTGTAACGGCAACCATATCTTGGAGACATCTCCATTAAAATAGCTAAACATGCTCCTGTTTCTAAATTTAGAATTGAAGCACCATCGTTGTGAAAGATGGCAAGGCCACTGTGGATTAAGACAATTGAAGAGACATTTCTCCAGTCATCGGGATAATCCATAATGACACTTGCCTCACCCTGTAAGCCAATTGCGTTTCGTCGTGTGATAATTTGCACTATTCCTCTCTTTGGTAGGCATGTGGCATACATCAATCTCTCATCAACAAGGGCTAGGCCTTCGAATGTTAAAGATTCTTCGCCATCGAAATGAATCACATTCCTTTGCAGTTTCTTCTCTTCGTAGATATTGCTGATTTCTTTCTGAAGCGCGGATAGACGCTTCTTGCATTCCTTAATAGAGCCATCCTTACTTAATTGCAACTCTTCCATTACTGGATCTAAATCTTTCCTTGCCTTTATCTTTTCAACAGCAATCTTTGGATCACGGCGCTTTTCAATCGGATAGAATGATATTGCGGAAGCTTTCCCCCAGCAAAAAACTATGCCACTATTGTATAAGATATGACGCCCTTCTACGTTATCTGCGACCAGTTGAATTTCACTGACTGGATTGTGAAGTTTGGCCTTGAATATCTTGGAAGTTCTCTTTGCTTCATCGAATGAAAGAAAAATTAGCCATCCGTGTGGACCCACAGATACACTTAGAAGGTTAGGGTGCATGTGAGTTTGATTTTTTTCTGTAAAACGAACTGTCTCAGGAATGATTGTTTGGCTAACATATTCCAAGTTTGCTAAATAGTCACATAGCTTAGGATCGCAGAGTCTTATAACTGCTGTTGGATCTTGGCGATCACGGTTACGAACATAGTCGTTCTTTGGTAGAAACTGCTTCATTTTTCTCTGTACATCTGGATCAGCTTTGTTACGGAGTGTATATAAAAGAGAGAGGTTTCCCCGTTCATTGGAAAGTTGCAGCGGCCAATTGGCAAAACTTGCTTTGCAGGTCTTCACAACGTGCGGACAGTCAGGAAGCACGGAGAGGAGAGTTAGCTCAGGATCTATCGTGCCTTCCTCTATCTCAGCTTTGAATGCCAGGAGGCACTGCTTATTTCCTTCTTCACAGTCAACCGTGAGTGCCACAATCACTCTTCTGACGCATTTGATCTTACTGTCAACGCACACTTTGCATGCTCTAACGGATGGAATGTAGGAGACATACCCTTTTTCTTTGCAGTTGATGCAAACATCCTTCAAATCAAGACACTGCTGACAGCAGCTGTCACAAATGCGAGCTTGGTCAGATGGTAATGTCATTTCCAAAGCTCGGGTTTGCGTGACGCAGTTCTNCCTCGTCCCGGGTCCTCTTGTAGAGTCCTCGTCCCGGGTCCTCCTAGAGGGTCCTCGTCCCGGGTCCTCCTAGAGGGTCCTGGGTCATCAAATTCCGGTATGCCGTTTATTACGTACCAAATTGAAATAATTTGTAAATCTATAATTTAAGTTCAAATTTCATCACGAATTCACGCATGGCCGAAGAAGTAAAACTCTCATATAACGCGTCACGCAGGAATCTTAATTCACGAAATCACGCACAAAAAATCGAGGTTTCACGATTTCACGCACGAAAATATGGCCAATAACGCATCACGCAAAAATGTGGGGGGGGGGGGCCCCATTTTTTTGGATTGTTCAAATTTTTCAAGTTTCTGACTCTCCCATGGTAATAATTGATGCGCACCGATAATTGATGAACCACTCTCCTGAGAAAGCATTCAAGATTTCCAGAAAAATAGGTTTTTTAGAGATTTTTTGGGGATTTCTCTCGCAAACAAAAGAATCTTAAAAGAATTTTTATGGAGCGATGATATGCGTAGCGCACAACGTTTCTGAAAGTTTTGGCGGGAATTTTGTCTTCGTAAGCAATCCTCGTTTTCAAACGAAGACTTGCAAGATTGCTATTGCCATGTTGGAAAGAAAATGGCGGACGCTTTAGTTCCTCAACCACTGCATGGTCATGACAAAGTTTACCCAAAGAATACTCCAAACAAGGGGAAAGGAATGTTTGCGAATAACAACATAAAGGAAGGAGATCAAATAATAATCGAGAAGCCTTTAATTTGCAGCCAGTTTTCATGGAATTCGTTGTATAAATACACTGCTTGTGACCACTGTTTGAAATCATTTGAAAGTGCAGAAGAAATGGCGAGGCGGTTAACAGGCAAATCAGGATTGCATCTACCACATAAAGAATGCTGTGAAGTTGAAAAATCAAAGTTCCTGTTGTCGAAATGCTCATCTTGTAATGTAAGGAGAAACTGCACATTTTAGAAAATCTTCCAAAATGGACTAGCTACATACATCAGCTCCAGAGTGAATTTGGCTGCATATTTTAGGAAGATCTTCGGCGCAGAGAAAATTTTTCCCCAGACTAAGCCCTTATATTTTGGCGCAATCTTCGGCGCAGAGAAATGCCCAGATTCACCCTGGCATCAGCTCAGCAGACTCTTATTTTTCTCAAAGTTTTGTTCTCAAGCCACTTGAGCCTGTAATTGGTTGAATCTACAACAAATGCACTCATTCACAAATCAGCAAGCTTGGCTCCAGAATGATACTTTTTGAGAAAAGTGAAAACAATGAAAAAGGGTCACAGGAAGCCCCAATCGCGTATTATGTGGAGGATTAATGTCTAGATCTGATCTGTACTACTGTACATAATTCAGTAGATAAGCAATAATGTTGTGTTATTGCAGTACAACAACAGCAACAGAGTAGTTGTATTAAACTGAATAGCCTATGGTTTCATCGTGGCAGGAAGAGTCCATATGACTAGAAATCAGATCTAAACATTAATCCTCCATATCATACCCGATTGCCTTGGGCCTCCTTGTGATCTGAGTTGGTGTTCAGAAAGGAAACCGAACTAATGGATGTATTGCACCAGATATTCTCTTTACCCACTGAACGTTGGAAATTACCCTGGGATGGTTCACCCATTATCCAGTCTTCCTATGACTGAGAACCAATTAGTTTTATTCTTAAAATTTCATTAATTTATCACATTAGCAAGGTAAATATATAGGATACTGAGAAACAAAATAACATATGAAGAATTTAAGTGATACACATAGCCCAGACTGCTAATTTTGTCTCTCTCTCAGAGGAGATTCCCCATGCAGTTCAAATCTTCAGATGTGCCAACGCTTTTTCATGCACACATTTCTCGACAAGGTCTCAAATTTACAAAAAATTAATCACAAACAATTTATTGAACAGTTTCCAAAGCTTCCAAAGTTTCCAAAGCGCATTTTTTGGAAGAAATCTTTCACACATATTTTGCTAAGTAAGCAGTCTGGCACGTGTAGCTATAGTACAGGTCTTGTGTACATTGTACATTAATACCCAGAAGATTTTCAAAGAATTCTCAAGAACTCTCCAAATGCAGATAAGAATTCTTGAGAGGTTTGAAGGACTGCAAGAAATTTTGAACAATTATTTTCAAGAATTTCTCAAGAATTCTTAAGCAAAAAAAGCAACTGTAAGAAGGTGTAATTTTGTTGGTGAGCTTCTAATGTTTTAACTTGAACATTTTATTGATGAAAATCTGTAAATTTTGGAGCAGCTTTGATTACAAAAACCATATTTTGTTGAATTCTAGAAGGATGAAATTTAGCAAATAGAGAGGTAGGATAAGCATGGGGGATGCAAAGAAATTTTAAAAAATTCGGAAGTTGGTACTCTTATTACAGTAGCTATGCAAGAGAGAGTCCTATCCAGTTTCTACAGGATGCAACACTCATGACATTTTATTACAAAATGGTTTTGATGAAAGTCATAGTACTTGTAAATATTTTTCTGACCTGATAACATTTGCGCTTCAGGTTACCTACTGCTGTGATGAATGCAGACAAGAAGCATATGACAGATATCACAGGGTTTTATGTATTGGAGCTGCTAGAGGAGACCCTGAACACCCATTCAACAAACTTGATGAAGTTTGGAGGTTTGGCACCACAACTTGTTACCTTCAACTACAAAATGTTTCTCATCTATCACTTCCCTGCTAAACTTTGCAGCTTGCTTAGGCATTTGGATAACTTTTGAAATAGGCTAATTGGATTAGAATACTTTAAAAGATTTACCTTTTATTGGTACCATTGGAAAAGTGAAAAATCCATGAATTTTGCCATTAGACTATTCCTTAGAAGCGTTGCAATTGCCTATTAATGGTTCTTAGCAGGGCTGTTTGAATGCTTTGTCACACCTACTGTACGTGATGCAGTTGAAATGCTGTGTATATACTTTCTAAGCATGATGCTTTATCAAGGAGGAAGCGCATTTGAGGAATCGTGTTCAGTTGAAATCTTGACTTCTTGGATGGGGTCCTTAATCACAGGGGCTGTTTTTTTAAAGAGACCCCTTAAAGAAACAGCCCCTGTGATTAAGCACCCCATCCAAGAAGTCAAGATTTTAAATGAATACCTCTTCTTGAATGGGCGTCCCTTATTGATAAAGTACCCATTCAAAACGTGCTGATTTTAATAAGGTTTAAGGGTGATTAATCAAGGAAGATTATGCCCAAATTGCCTTGCACTTATCTTATATGAAGTCTTCTTATCGTCTCCTACAGGAATATGCATTACCCACCAGAAACGACAACTATATGGTTGATCTGCAGAATGATTGCAACAGTTGTACAGGTGGTTGCATATAGCTTGCTTTCTTATTTACAACAAAAGTGATAATTTATATATAGTTTAAAGGGTCCTTGCAACCAGCATGCTTTATGAATGCATCGTCTTGTGTTCTCTCTGTTGTTGATATTTTAATGGCCCACTAAAATGGCCATCAACAAAGAGATGGGACGTGCGAGGCATGCCAGTTGCAAAGGCCCCTTTAAATACAAATCACCTTTATAATATGATAACTAAACACATTGGATCATTCCCTTCATCAGTAGTTTACAAGGCTGAATATAAAAAGCCAGTTGAAACTTTAGAATCTCACTGTATTTTCTTTGCTTTCAATCCTTCCTTTTCTTCTATCACCAACTTCTGTCATAGGAAAATTCTATCAGTTATAGTTGCAAGCATTCGTCCATCATCAATAGATCTGGGTACCTTGATTTTCAATACAGGATGAAATAATTTTGACATTGAGCCCTTAATTAGAGGTCTTGCAGAACATTGTGTACCTAGTGCATCATGTTACTCATTCAACGATGAAATGTAAATAAGATGAAAGGAGCACCCACTAATTGTTTGACTCTTATGGAACTGATAGAAATTTTGTTAGAAGCAGTGACAATATTTATCAACAAACTCCAGCAAGTCATACATGTTTCAAGTCCTTGAATTTTCATGTTGTCATATTCTATTATACACAGGCAGATGATCCAGACAGCTTTCTTAAGGTGTATTCATCATTCTGCAGTAATCCAGTAAACATCCAGGAAAGAATGGCACATAAGCTATTAGGAGACAGCTTCAAGGTATTGATTACACAATTGAATAACAATAGTAAAATTGTCAGGATTAGTAATTAGAGACTTATGGAAAACATAAGCGAGACTTGGAGCAAGTCGAATTTTCTACTAAAGGAAACATAGTATTGACAAAGGTTATTTTATCCAAGGAACTAACAGCGAAGTATTGGTCATTTTCCCCCACATTATTTAAACTACCTGCTTAGCATGCATGCTTGCTTCTTGAATTTGTATTTGTACATGCTGATCCTGGCCACCAGGATGTGTGTTTCTGATGCAGCAAAACTACCCTTCTTTTGAAAATATTACATATCACCCTTTCTTAAAGAATTTTCTTTCGTTTGCTATCTTTTTCTATGTTTGAGAAGCAGTAAAAACTTTTAAAAGTTAAATTCAAGGATATTATGTCAAATTTGTCGTTGAATCTTTATTCTTGAGTAATATTTATTGCAATTTTATGTTTTGAGCCTAATAGAACTTTTTTCTCACGCAATGTTGTTTCATATGTCTAGGAACATATCCGTAGTAGTTGTAGAAACTACATCATGATTCTTGCGCTAGAAAAATTAGAAACAATTAGGAAACTCTAGTTCTAAAAAGTGGACCTGGTTTCTTAATATAAAAGACGTGCATTCAATTTTGATTCCTCTTTCAGGAAAATTTAGAAATGCTGAGGAACATGTTGGTCGAAACCATGTATAATCAAAGGATAGAGCAGGTTAGACTGTTGCTTTGTACGTCAGCTTCTGAACTTCTATTTTAGAATTGCAAATCGTTGAATGCTACTAAATTAGTATACTAAATTATTATACTAAATTAATATACTAAATTATTTCACTAAATTAATATACTAAATTAATATACTAAATTAATGTACCCTACAATACTCAACATGCTGTATTGTTTAAGATCAAAAGTATCACTTTGGAGACGACTCTCATCAAAGACTCTTTTGAGAAACTGTGGCTAGAAAAATGAACGAAGCGAATTAGACAATAACAAATAGCTGATACTGATTTGTGCAAATTTCTCTTTTGAAGTGGTTATCTCCAGATGGCTTTCAGTCACTATTTGCTATGATTGGAATGAACGGTCAAGGAATAGGAACAAGGTAAAAAATTTATATTTAACTTTATTCTTGAGTAACACGATCCTCTCCAAGCGCAACAGTCTGCATTTCTGTATCAGTGTTATAAACATGCATATTTTCTACCAGGCGACCTTGTTTTCGGTTGCCTGTAAATCTCAAAGCTTACTTAAAGTTTGTAGACACAATTATAGCTTGAACTGTGAAGGGAGACATAAATTTGTTCGAGCTTTTAAGATAGCTCCACCCGTACTTAAGATAAGTAAGGGGACGTATGAAATTGTTCGAGACATCGAGTAGTTCGAATAGCGATGCAATAATAATCATGAGATTCTTTACGCGTGGCAATAGTCAGCAAATGGATCTAAAAATCGCTGTGAACAAACTAGCGATGCCAAGATAATGGAATACTAAACGTATCACGCATAGCTTCTGAACGTAGCTTTAAGGGATGCTGAGAGGCTAACTTCAAGGCGGTGACCGGGTGCCTCGTCTCAATGTGACCAATGAGATTATGTTTTATTTGTTTTAGCTCTCTTAGCCAATACGTGCATAATGCTGATGCCCTAAATCTCCCTGCAGATGAAAGAAATTTTTTAGATGCACAAATTGATACAATTTACGAAGATATTGAAAAAGGTATGAACGAAATTTTATTTCAAAGCCCTTGGTTATGACTTGATCAATTAAGAGCCTTTCAGAGTTATCTAAGGGTTATGAACTGATAAGATTTGACAGGTTAGTTATGACACACAAGATCCTTCATGGAAACTGTCCAGACAATTTGCAAAATAAATTTACCCGGAGGTCCCAGATTTCAAGCTATGCAACAAGGAATAGCCAGAATCTGCACCTACCTAAACCTCGATTGGAATTTACCAAAAAGAGTTTCCAATTCACAGGAGCCTCGGCATGGAACGAAATCCCGCAACAGCACAGAGACTTACCCTCTCTAAATTGCTTCAAAAAGGAAGTTAAACAACTCCTCAGGAGCTGAGATGGGTGAATGCGTTTTGGTCCCTCTGGCCTCGCGATGTTCTGGGGGGTGGTGCTTTATGGGTCTTGATTTGGTCTGTTTTAGACCGGGTTGAGGCCTGTGGGGTGCCGTCTTTTTTGATGTTGTGGGGTTATGGGGGGTGGGACGTATTCATTCACCTTAATGGCAATTAAAGGACGACCCCTAGGAAGAGCAGCCCATTAGGTTTTAATATTTGTCATTNGCAACAAGGAATAGCCAGAATCTGCACCTACCTAAACCTCGATTGGAATTTACCAAAAAGAGTTTCCAATTCACAGGAGCCTCGGCATGGAACGAAATCCCGCAACAGCACAGAGACTTACCCTCTCTAAATTGCTTCAAAAAGGAAGTTAAACAACTCCTCAGGAGCTGAGATGGGTGAATGCGTTTTGGTCCCTCTGGCCTCGCGATGTTCTGGGGGGTGGTGCTTTATGGGTCTTGATTTGGTCTGTTTTAGACCGGGTTGAGGCCTGTGGGGTGCCGTCTTTTTTGATGTTGTGGGGTTATGGGGGGTGGGACGTATTCATTCACCTTAATGGCAATTAAAGGACGACCCCTAGGAAGAGCAGCCCATTAGGTTTTAATATTTGTCATTATATAATTAGTTTATTTATTTTTTATATTAGCTGATAGGGCATCGTGCCTAAATATTTATGATATGATATGATATATGATTATCTAACAATGAACATAATTTATAGGCAATCCGCGGTTTTTGGGTCTTAGATTCATACGATGAATCTTTTGACTTCTATGATAAATCTTTTGACAAGTGACGAAAATATTTTGGGCGAAGATTATGACGAAGAATATTTTGGTAGGGGGCGAGATTATGCGGTCAACCCCAATCCGTTTTAAAGCAGGGAGGACAGCGTATTCTGTGTCCATGATAGTTTTTTCTTAATTGATTAGTTACCTTACATACGTTAAGTAGAATATTGATAAAATGTTGTCCTTTTTAGAATCTGGACAATTCCTGAACTGTGAAGGGTCAGGATTATATCTGACACAAAGCTGCTGTGAGTATTTTCTCTGTATGTTTCATTGCAGGGGATTTCTACTCACGATTTCTTAAGGATAGACTTGAAAATGGGAACCACAACTTGACACACCGAGAGCTTCTTCGTCAGACATGTTCATGGTACGAAACTGTGAAAAGGACCACACGATGCAAAGCAAATTGATGCCCCACCAGGTTGATATTGAAATGAACCAATCACTGGACTGGGATTGCTTTAAATTCCAATTAGTGCCGTGCAAAATTGGCATCAGTCAATAATGGCAGTTTTTTTAGAGTCCAGGCAAGAAACCGGAATGTTTCTCTCTATGCAGCACTGATTGTTTCACTTTTTATGCTGACGAAGTCCAGAACAGCTAACTAAAAAAAGAAGAATCCAGCATAAAGAATCCACGTTGGGGCATTGTGTCCCTCATGTTTGTGCGCAGAATGGTGAATTTGCAAAATTCAAGACCCAAAAGTCAACAGAAAAACGGACATGACAAAGTTGTGGCATTGAAACAAAGTTCCAAAGAGAAATCATTTTCTGCTTGTAGTAAAATCGAATTTTTTTTATTTTTCAAATGTCGCAGCTTTTCTGAGTCACTTAGTAGATTATTATTATAGGTCCCCGTGAGGTACATAATCTTGCGTAATGTTTGAAAGGCAAGTTTTACTGTGTATCCGAAATTGATACGAACATGATATGTCGGCATTGAAAAATCCGCAAAATTTGGTTTTGCTACTTCTCTTGAATTTTTTTCCTTTTTTAGTTGTATCAAAGGTCGAATTATTTTTAGCAAAAATGATGGCTTGAAACCTCATATTTTGAGCCATTTAGAAGACATCGTAAATCTTGCCCAGGATTTAGAAGACTTTCAATTCGTACGTGATCACAAAATAAATTTGTAGCACAATCAACCATGTTAAGGAATTCGAATGGACCAAAAGATAGATCTGCTTAAAATTATGCGCAATTTCGTCCTTTGCTTCAAAACCAGGTAGCTAATCGCTAATAAAACCTCAGAATTTCGCTGATTGGAAACCGTTAATAGGATAATCTATACTCTTAAATGTAATTTGATCTTTCTTGCAACACCTCAAAAAGGTAACTTCAACATTAATTGAATTTTGGTAATTTTTCAAAGGCCGATACTTCATTTGGGACACCCGGTAGTCCGTGATTCGTTTCTTCTTTTATTACAGGCAACCACAGCTGTGATCCGAATGCAGAAGTTACCTTTCCATACAATAATTCAACTTTGGTTCTCGTAGCACTCAGAGATATTGAAGAAAATGAGGTAACGCCACTTTAAACGAACAGCTCAGTTATTGAACAAAACAGTCTTGTTGTTATCCATATCATGTTAGGTGAGGCAAAACTGTATTCGCCCGTGAGAAAATCGCACTGCAAAAACTTTTCAGATACTGGGTGTGCAGAACTAAATTTTTGTTTTTTTAACATTCGATTGTATGAAATTAGTGGAAAAATCTCTTTGTTTTTCCAAATATGTTAAGAAACTTAAGTAGAATTTTTATTCAATTTCTGGGTTAAAAAAAGATTTTCAACTTCAGGCCTACTAGGGTGAGCTACTCGATTATGGCCAGATTTTTTGCTAGAAAATTCAATTTCTATTAGTTCTGACATTGGATTGAAAGTGTTGAATGTATGAGTTACTTTAAGTTGTGATTGTATCCTCCATTGTAACAGACAAAACGTTTCTTTCAGGAAATTTGCATCAGTTATTTAGATGAATGTCAAAGAGAAAGAAGTAGGCATAGTAGGCAAAAAATACTAAGGTGAGCGTTGTCGTTGTTTTGCATCGCATTTGATTGGATAAAGAGAGACAACCGTAAAAGCTCTTTTTAACCCTCTCTTTTTCATAACCCCTCTCCAATTTGCCCCCTCACCATTAAGCCCTCTTATTAAGCCAAACTTCTAAACAAGCCCCCCTTCAATATCACCTTTTTCTACGTTTGGGTGGAGCAAAAGCTGTGTGAAATGAAGTAATCGAGCACATGTGATTTAAGGAACAGAATATCACAATGCCATACTTTTTAAGATTAAAAATAGCGAGTTTAAGGTCTAAGAAAGAAAAGAACAATTGTTAACTTTACTCGAAAATGTTCCAGGGAACTAAAGGGGGTTGAAAGTTTGAGATTTTTAACAAATGCGCATGATATTTCTTATATGTAATACGTGTTAACTATAGAAAAGATAGGTCTTTCAGGAAAGCCCTACTTGTAAGGAAATCTGTGCGAGATACCGGGATTATTTTACTAATTAGTTGCTACTATGCAGTGTTTCAAACATTTATTTATAAATTTGTAATCGTACTTATTACTTATCTTCTTCACACATAATTTTATATGCAACATTTCAAATCAACCTGTACCTTCATGATGCAAACGAGTTTATCGTTGAGCCTGGTTCACACTAGAGTAAAAATGCATGGGCATTTGTTTTCCTTTAAGCTGAGATTGTTTCGGCTTCTTTGGAGATGTCCTAAACCCATTTGGATGGAATTTAGTTGTCTATAGTTTTGATTCCATTTTGAAGTGATAACTGACTAAAAACGCGTTTTACTCTACCGGGTGCACCGAAAGAACTTCACACGTTTGAAAATTCGTTATTCAGAGAAAAGGGTAGGGTGGGGTAAAGTAGGTCTATTAAGCTTTTTGCTAAAAATATCCTTCCTCGTGAGACCAAAGAAAAGTTGGCTATTTTTCCCGTAATGCCTACATAATAAACTGCCTTTTTATATCAAGCATTCGTCTTAGATTTATCTCCATTCGTTTTATAAAATATTTTTACTGAATGGCCTACTGTGGATAATTCATTTTCTGCATATTTTTTTACTAAGTGGGGTAATGTGGGCCTACTGAGAATTCAGCCATAACTCAAATTGAACGAAGCCTTGTATTGCTTAAAATTTCGCACTTATATTCATCCTGCCACGTTGTTTTGAAATAAATGATACAGACTGGCGGGTTCGGTTTTCTGGACTTGGGGCAGATGAAATGACGGATCTTTTTACAAGCAACTTATACTCTATCCTATCCTCGAATATCCCTAATAAAAATTTAAAATGTAATGACAAAGATGCCCCATGGATTACTTCAGATGTCAAAACAGCAATTAAACGCAAACATAGAGTCTTTAAAAAATTTGTTGATAGGGGAAGGAGAGAAGAGGACTGGAAACAGGTTAAAGAGGTGCGCAATGAAACATCGAAAATGATACATCTTGCTAAAGAAACATATTACCTCAAGTTAGGTCATAAGCTAGTTGACCCCAAACTAGGTATAAAGGCATATTGGGCCGTGCTGAATAGACTTATAAACAAGAAAAAAACACTTACTATTCCTCCGCTACTTGAAAATGGATTATTCATAACGAATATACAAACTAAAGCAAATATATTAAATGACTACTTCGTGGAGCAATGTTGTGCGATCCCAACTCAGAGTACTCTCCCTACGTTCATTCCAAGGTGCAACCCTACTCTACGAGATGTGCCTATTGACAAAGAAAAGGTGCTTAGACTTATTCGATCACTGGATACAGGGAAAGCTCATGGGTGTGACGATATCTCTATTTCTATGATAAAGATATGTGACGATTCAATTGTGGATCCATTGTGTTTGATTTTTGAAAAATGCCTTGAAACTGGAATCTATCCATCTGCATGGAAAAAAGCAAACATAATACCGGTACATAAAAAGGAAAGCAGACAAAGCAAAAAGAACTACAGACCTATCTCACTTTTGCCGATTTTTGGAAAACT
>REGM01000081.1:1134443-1176489 GCA_004194415.1 Aurelia aurita | reverse complement strand
GTGAAAAATTGGTATTTAAAGTTGAAAACAAAAAATCTAGGTAATTCTAGGTGTTAGGTATTAATATATTAAAATACTAGAACCTATTTGGAGCATTCCTGCCAAAGGGCACGTTCCAGATCGTTCTAGTTTTTTCGCAAAAAAAGTTTAAAGATTGCATGTGACATCGTTTTTCCTTGCCTAATTTCCTTGCAAAACGGTAAAAGAACCTATCTTGACTTTTTTCTTTGAGGCAAGGGTTTTACAAGTGTAGAATTGGTTCTCAAGAAACCAAATGAGGGATTCTGTATAAAGAAAAAGTCAAAATAGGTGCTCTTACCGTTTCGCAAGTAAATTAGGCAAGGAAAAACGATGTCACATTCAATCTTTAAACTTTTTTTGCGAAAAAACTAGAACGATCTGAAACGGGCCCTTTGGCAGGAATGTTTCAAATAGGTACTAGTACTTTAATATATTAATACCTAACACCTAGAATTACCTAGATTTTTTGTTTTCAACTTTAAATACCAATTTTTCACGAAATTTGTTGCAAAAAGTACCCGTCAAAACAGTGTCCATCTCCCCATGATCTTAAACTCTATGTAAAACCTTTTTACATGTGTTGGACACCACTTGATTGCTGACCATTTCGTACAAAGAGCACGAAAATCGCATGTTTCTAGGCTGATTTATGACATTATAAAGTTGGCCGTAAACGATACTTTGCACCGGAAATTCTAAAGTAAACAACCACTTGAAATTTTGATAAACTTGAAAATTCAATTTCTCATCAGTGGGTTGTCCAATTTTGAAATTGTTTGCATCCTGTTAAGCCCAAGGATACCCTCTTTAAGGGGCATGTAAAAATTGGCATATTTTCGAAACTTCATTTTTCCTATTTATTCCATGCTCTGGATCACTGTGCCCTCAAGATTTAAGGATCGAACCTTCATAAAAGCAGTAACGTGTATGATCTAATACTTCAGTAAAGATCACTTTTCAACCCTTGAGGGAAATGAAATGTATTTGCATATTGCTCTAAGTGAGGAGATTCCTCATAATATTATCGACCTTATTTCGAAGTAAAGGGATTTTTCATAACGTTAATTTGTCTTATATTTCCGATGCTCAGAAAATAGAAAAAGAATCACACACCAAAAATACTTCAGCCATTCGGCTATCAAGTAAACTTTGTTTCATTCCAATTAAGCATTCTCCGTATAATGAATTTTTAAATGTGTGAAGTTCTTTTTGGCGCACCCCGTAGTGTGAATCAAGGTACAATGATCAATATAGCATTGTTGCTGACTATTCTAACTGAAGTAAATTTGCTTTTATACTAACAGGGAGAATTACTTATTTCAATGCACTTGCCCAGTTTGTGAATTACAATGTGAAACAGCAGATCAAACGTCTTCTGATGATGATGATGATGATGACGTCAACGTTGATTAATTATCACTTGGTGTGGAATATATGTGAATCGAAGGTAAACATCGCATGGCTGGCTGCCAGAACAGTATAGGCATCAAATCTTTAAAAACGATTACGTGAATATATCGGGTAAGTCCGAAAATTGTCTAAAAGTTTGGGAGCCTGTAGGATCCAACTATTCATCAGATTCCTACAGACTGTTATTACGATTTTCTTACGGATCGACTCCTAAAAAGGAATGTTAGGTACTTTTCGGTAATTCTATGGTGAGCATTTTTGATATCTTGATTATTTTCTAAGTTACAAAAAGTTTTGCTTTCTGCTACTTTTAAGCCTGTGGCGTCATCAAATTGCAAGATCTTAAGCGACAGACAAGTGCTCACCACCATATTTTGGATATTGCTTTATTAGTGTTTTTTTTTTATTATTCCATTTGCTCACTATTATAGAATTTACGATGATTTTAATTTTCTGTGCATGAAACTTTGAATGAAGTCTTTTATGAAAAAAACCCTGTTATTTTATACTGCATCCACAATCACATTGCGCTTGAAACCAGGTTAGATTAAACCAAACGAGAGTAACTCTGAATTCCAGCAGATAAAATTGATTTCAACGAGGTTTTGATGCTCTTTTTGTAAGGCAGTTTTTTACCGCATTCACACTGATACAGTTTAACCAGCTTTATCTAAACCAGATAAAATTTCAACCAATCAAATGCATTCGATTTGTTGGATTGACCAATTAGAAGGCCCCATTCGATAACCTGGTTTAGTTTAAGCTGGTTTTACTTGCAAGTGTGAAGTAACTTTAAAACCGGTTTAACTTTCAATGTGAATGGGGGCAGTACAGGAGTCAAAATATAACAAATGCTACCCGAAAATTGGGTAACCATTTACACAATCATTTTCAAGGATTTAATGCTTATGCTGGCCACAACAGCCATCATGATGAACCCTGCCTTTGAGGAGAAAGGAACTAAATACAAGCTCATCTAAGACTACGTTCACACGATACCGGCACAATTTGAAAACGGTGAAAAATGTGACGGATAGGCCTCGCGTTCACACGAAAACGGCATAATTTTTGCCAGCACAATTTGAAAACGGTAGAGTTTGAACAACTCTAACCGGCACATTTTGAAAACGGCATCGTGTGAACACTAAAAAATGATTCTTTAGACCTAGATAAATTTCTTTGTCGTCAAAATCCTACCTCTTTGTTGCAGAGATTGCAAAGAGATTGGGACGGTCACTTTTTGCCGTTTTGAAATTGTGCCGGCATCTTGTGAACGTAGTCTAAATTCGCCTGCAGGTGTATATAGACCATACCATCTATGGTGGAAAAACTGTGGAATATTTCAATATTTCGGAACAATAGAATTCCCAGCCACTGACTGGAAACTTGCCTTTAAATCGCCCAGTGTAAAAGGTATTTTATTTTATTTTCATAAATCAGAAGATATTAATTTATATTAATTACAATTTGATGAAATGTTCAGTTTCTTGTTTATATATCTGTATAAAAGCGCTTTCTGTGGTGCAGGCTTAGCTAGAAAGATGTCAAAACGCTTTTGGCTTGGAATTTGGCTTAAAACGACTCTCCCAATCATTTTCCAGCTTTTCTCAACAAAAATTGTACTCTACCCTTCCTCTACCCAACCACTTTCCACTTGATTTTTAAAAGAATCTCGAGCAACATCTTTTATAAATGTGAGGGGGGCATTTTAGTAGAACGGCTCCTGGAAGATATCCCTTTTGGAAAATATTTGACCAGTCTCAAGTTGCTATAAAAAACTGGGACAGTAGGGGGTGCAGCGGGTAACCACCTGATATCACAACTCTTGGTTTGGCTGAAAAATATACAAGCATCTAATCACATAGCAACCTGCAGATTGTTATGGGTGAAATCGATAAGTGCGTCTTTAATTAATTTGTTTCTGTTCCGTTGGTCCATACTAAAACTGTACTTTGCTGTAAGTTGTTCAACAAAATGCCTTCCAATACACTTTTTAAAGAGCGATCTTAAAAGTCAAGGCTCCCCTGCAGTTTTCTACGTTTTAGCCCTGCGAAAATCAATGTTTTCACGATTGGGGGGTGTCACACACGGGGGGGGGGGGTTCTTGGCCAAATTTCGGATATGGGTGTGCCGCGAGCATCTTCAAAATGGTACCGTTGGCTAGACCAATTTTTGTGAAAATGATACCCTTGGCTAGACTAATTTCTAGACCAAAAGTGCCACAAGTTGCCGTTTTCTAGGCACAAATCACCAAAATTTCGCCTTCTCCAGACCAAAATCGCCAAAATTTGGGGTTTCTAGGCACAAATTAAGAAAATTTGGCCTTTCCTGGACGAAAATTGCCAAAAACTATACCCTTGCCTAGACTGGCCTAGACTAAAATTGTCAAAAAGCATACCCTTGGCTAGACCAGAAGTCCGAAAAAGTATACCCTTGAGCGCGGCACATCCCCAGGTACCTTTACTATGGAAGAATCCCCCCCGTGGTGTCACACCCCTCCACACCCCCAGGATTTTCGCCTTAAAGCCCTTGCTATAGGAATTTCCTTTTTCTCTGAAATCGGTTGTTTTTCTGAAAATTCTCAATTTTGATCAAAGAGCAAGGCAATATGCTTTCCTTTTTCCAAAAATTGACCGTCTTTGAAGTGGAAAAATTCAATAGTCTTGCCTTTTTCACTAAAATCAAGGATACAGGAGATGTGCAACGAAATCGATGGGTGGATGGATCCCTCCTCTGATAAAACAACCAGGAAAAGACAAAAATAAAACAGACGTGAACTCCATTTGAATATATCTAATCAAAACTCAACAGAACAATGGGCTACGACAGCAACAATAATATCTATGAAATCTAAAAAAATGTCAAATATCCTAAAAGCGTATGTCAAGAGTACTCCATGTCTTACTCTCATTAAAATAGCTTGTTTAGTTTAAGATTAAGTAAGAGCTTGCTCAATCTTTTACTGTAACATTTCTAGTACGAATATATATATAAAAGAACGCTATATAAAATAAATCTAAGTGGATAAGACGTGAAATAAGAACAATCAAACTGCTAATCGTCCGATGATATTACTAGTTCGATAAAGTTTTCATTACGATACGCGGAGTTGCTGAACAAGGGCAGATCAGATTTTATAATCACAATACCCATTTTTAATGATAGCACTTGAAAAGAAAAGGGGTTTCTACGGCCGATTGGTGAAGACGCAAATGTAAACAAATCAGGCGGCATAGAGTGGCTAAGTCATTCAATCTGCATGCGAAAAGGAGCTATCAAAAGCATACACGAGTATCTACTGAAAATTGCATGATAAATCTGAAGACATTCCGCCAAAATTACATTTATCTACTTCAGAAGTCGAGATTTTTAATTACACGCAAAAAGATGCGAGAATTGTAATAACTGATAAGGTTCAGCTTCTGGCCATCGATCTTTCCTAAAAAAAAATGCCATATCACTTCAAACCGTAACTGACTGCATCGAGAAAAAAATTCAACTGGAGCCTAGTTGGAAAAGAAGCAAAGCGTCACGAAAGAATAGCATCTACCATAGGTATATGAGCAAGGGCCAAGAACGAGATATTTCAGCTACTATTCCAGCTATGTCAACAGAAGGATAAACAAATCTCTGAACAGCAGCTTTCTCTCGCAGAAGCTCAAAAGATAGCTAACACCGTGACGAAATAAAAAAGAACAGCAGCAGAGTAACTGCAACTGGGAGTCAAGAACACAAAATGAACAGGAAACTGACAACAGAAATGTACATCCACTCCTGGTGCAAATACATCTTCATGGAAAAACAACTAAGATATTTTGGACATGCTAAAACATTTACAGCACATTATCAGAAGGACATATAGGAAGGGAAGAGAGACAACGGTCGCCCAAGGCTTAGCTGGTATAACAATATCAAAGAGTAGACCGGAATGCAGTACGAATGTGAAACAAGAGCAATGGACAGAGAAAAGTGGAGGGCTACTGTGTTACCCAATGTCGAAATATATGGAACCTGAAAAAAGAAGTGCAAAAAGGCGGAGTGGAGTTGAGGAAAAAACTGCAGTAACCGCATTCTGTAACTTCGAACGGGCCGTAGCAGTATTTACAACAATAGTCGAGATGTCTATTTCTGTCAATATCGAAAACCGTAGATTTAAAGGAGAACATAGAACAGTAATTTTGATACGAGAAAAGCCACAATAACTGGCTATCTACAATGTTGGTTGGAGACTTGTACTGAATTAGGAGAAATACAAAAAGAGAAAGGAAGCTATGACCGAAATGACAGTCGAACGCTAATGCCCATCAGGAGGCAGAATTCGTCTTTCTAGCATTAGCGGCGGCCTATAGTTCTTGAAAGGGAAGCTAGAAAGCAAACTTATACAGGACCAAAACTGCTGAAGCTGAAGATAGGGTTTAGAGGAATGATGTAATATATAATATGATGGCAATGCAGATGACAGACGATTAAAACACACATAAGTCAATGTAGTTTTGGCATGCATAAGACCGGTATAAATGTTAGGAGTATGGGAAATCTATAAACCATTGAAGGAGATAAGGAAAACAGCCTTGAAACAGAACAGAGAATGGTCTTGGAAATGGCAAGAGAAGGATAAATCTTGAAGAGTTGATTGTTACAGTAAATAAAGATGCAATAAAAAGCCTTTCTCCAAGAAACCGCATAGTATTCCAAGAAGTAGCGAAGGTCGCAAAGAATGCCGTATTCACTTCTTGATCTCAAGTAAGTTTCGTAAGTTGTACTCAATTTAATCTGCTTTGTTCTTTGCTTAAAATGAACCGAAATTTATCTTCTCTTATTCCTTTGTGACACAATTTCCAAATCTATTCTCCTATTAACTGCATTGCTCGCACAGCTCTACTCTTTTCAATACTTTCAACGTTATTGAGCAAATAGATAATATTAGTTTCAGCTTCTGCAATATTAAATCAACTGATTAAAAATATTTTGTCATCCACTTATCTATCATCGTATATCATAAGTACTTCGCACCTTGATTTTAACTATAGCTGCAAGGTGAACTCTGTGTACGTATTTTTGTTAACAGCCTGGCCTTAACATGCTACATTGGGATACTTCTCTTGCTTGATAAATTCTTAGTGATAATAACCATCAACCTTGGATAAATTGAGGTAAATGTGACTTCTTCCATCACTACTGCGTAACACCTCCTTCGTCTGTTAATCCATTAATAACAACTTCCACCAGAACGCAAGATGAAGATTGCATTTGAAATGAAGAAAACATTTCTAAGAGCTGAAGACATCTCTGCAACAATTTTGAGTGCAATGCCACGAATGCCCGGATGCACCTTAGCTACGTTGACACCTTAATGTATTACGAGTCGAGTTTAATCGAGTGCTATGAAATGAAGAACTGAACAAACGACGAACAAGAGGTAAAATATGAAACTCCACATCCAGCTGCAAGATTCCAACTGCATATACTGTGATGCAGGCTAATAAGACACGGACTCCTTTTTCAAAAAGGATAATTGAATATTCATATTCTTTTCTATGATGTAATTCTTTATCATCTTTTGCCCACTCCAAACCCACCCATTCGGTCTTACCTTTACTCCTCCTACTTCCCTTCTCTCTTCTTCCCCTCTTCCTATCTCCCCATTCTGCTTGACAAGCATACTTTGGCCACAGACCTAAAAAAGTTTGAAGCATACCCAGTTTCTCTTCTAATAGTTGGACCTTTACTGCTTGCGATTCCCTTTCCAATGGACCCCTTTTCTAATCTCTTTTTCTTAACCCCATGACTGTCAAGCGACTCCTTCATTATTTCTCCGTGGGACTACTCGACTCAATACAAGCATTTCCATCTCTCTTGACCTCCCTTTTCCCTGTTGCCTGATATCATTGCCCTTCCCAAATGCGTTGCCCTTCCCACAAGACTCCTTGGTGTATTTTTATGGGACAACTCAACCAGTCCATAAATTTCAATCTCTCTTGATTTCTCTTCTCCATTTGCCTGATATCATCTCCCTTCCTACAACCCTATAACTTGCTTGAAGTCCTTAAAGTTCCATACGGGAAAATTAAATCTTATTCCTGCACCATAAATGTATCCATCTAGAGTATTTCTTATCTTTCAGGGTAATCCTTGTAGGTTTTCACAGGTATTAAATTTATGTCCTTTCAAAGTCTTATTCTCGTGTATAATCTCGATTCCTTTTTCTTATTTTTCTCTTTCGTTCTTCTTTCCTTTTCAACTTTCTTCATTTTTGGTAAAATAACGTTTCTTATATTTTGTCATATCATTGTTAATTCCTCATCATTTTGTATTCAATCAAATCCGTTCCGCTCGGTTTCCTTCCTGCGAGCTATCCCAACTTAAATTTCCTACAGTATAGCCAAGTGGCAGTTACAGTGCACTCAAGAAGTTCCTTTCCAAAGAACCCTCCTCCCCCCTCCCACTCTCCGTATTCCCTCTCGTATTGCATTTTCTCTCTTGTGCAAACGCGTTTGAACCCCTTAAATTGGCAAATCAGTTGAATCCATATGCAGTTATGCTATAAGCAACTTAATCAAGTTAAAGAAAACTGTTTTGAAATAGGCTCTTGTAGTGTCTGCATTTCCTGGCTAGCATATTCATATCAGGGTGGCATAACTGTAACCATCCCCCCTTTTATTATGCAAGATTCTTTATCAAAATATAGTCTCGTATTTCTTTTTATGTCTTGCTTTCATATCCTAATTTCTTTCGTATTTTTCTCTAGATCTATCGTCTTTTGCAGGTACGACATTCATTTTTTCACTCTCTTTAAATCGTTCTCTTCTTGTCTCATTCTTCATA
Organism: Aurelia aurita; assembly: GCA_004194415.1. Classification (NCBI taxonomy): domain Eukaryota; kingdom Metazoa; phylum Cnidaria; class Scyphozoa; order Semaeostomeae; family Ulmaridae; genus Aurelia; species Aurelia aurita. Next base: position 1,168,233 of record REGM01000081.1, on the reverse strand, counting down.
ATTTTCTTTTGTTTATCTTATCTTGTTGTTTGTGTTCTTTACCTTATCTTGTTTAAAAAACTTTCTTGTTTAAGAATATAAAAATTGCTATTGTTAACTGATCTGTAGCATTTTCGCGAGCTCTGTCAATTCTTATTCTTGCTATACATCCATCTTTTTCATTTTCTTTATGTCTATTGCCTTAAATGCTTCTCTTCTCTCCTTCTTCGCAACTTTCTGTTGTTTATCTTGTTTCAAAATTCCTTTTGTTAATTCATCTGTAATACTTTCATGATATATTGATAGTTGCAAAATTCTAAACAATACATGCATTATCTTCAGCCAGCATAGGTTCTAAATATTCAAATTGATGTAAAAAGGTTGGTGTAAAATTCTATGACCTATTTCTTTGAATTTAATGGCTTGAAAGAAACTTTAGCTACTTCGCTATAATTCTTCCGTTGGACTTTTCTGAAATCTTCAATATTTTCAGAATTAGAATGTTTTTCTCTCTCAAGAATTCAAGAAAAGTTTTCAAAAAACTTGAAAACCATTTTAATTTCTAAACTTTTTGAGGAACCATAGAACAATTTTCAAGAAAAACATAGTTTATGAATGTCTACAATATGGTATCAAGCAAAGGTCTTTCACTCTTCTGGTTAACGATTTAGAAATTTGATGACGCCACATCCTCCAATGAGTTGAAATATAAAATACGCTGTAATTTCGAAAAATATTCGAGATTTCTGAAAAGTCCAACAGTTGAATTATAGCAAAGTAGGTAAAGTTTCTTTCAAACCATTAAATTCAAAGAAATCGGTCATAAAATTTTACATCAACCTTTTTACACCAATTTAAAGATGTGGAACATGCTGCTTCAGCCTAGCGATCCTCAATCGTAAAATCGCCACAATCTATGGTTCTAAATGAAAATATGAAAATATTATTGATTCACTTGAAATGCGCAATTTTCTAAGTTCCTTTTACTCCAACTAGGTTACTTTCGTTCTTATATACCTCTGTTTATTTCTCCGTCTTTTAAATCTTATTATCTTATTCTCTTAAATCTTTATTAATGCAATTAGTTGCGCCAATATCTAGGTTATAGTCCGGTTCTTTCTTTTCCGGGCTCTTGCTCTCCTGGTGCTTGTATTCCGGATTTAAATCTGCAATTTCAGCCACATTGAAGTAATGACTCATCAAGAATCAAGAAAGAAAAGTAGGAGACGATGAAAAGGAGGATGAAAAAAGAACGGCACTCTGCAGGGTGAAATGGTGTAAGAAAAAAATATCAAAGGCCAAACAATATAATTATCAACTGAAATATATATGTCTTGGAAGCTATGGCTAGGGAGATTGCCAAATATGTGTGATAAATTCGAATGGCTTGAACGTTGTTTGAAAGTAATTTTTCTGTTGAAAAGCAATGGCAAGATTCCTGGAGTATGGCAGAAGTAAAAAGAGAAGAGACCAGCTTAAGAAAGTTTCATGTCAAGGTATTGATGACGAGAATAGTTCTTTCGACAGAGCTCCGCTAAAGATGCCCTTTGATACGCACACACCACAACTGGGAAGTTTGGGCAATAGAACATGGTGAGAGCAGGATAGCTCTAGCATCCCAATTGGGCTACTGAACTGAAGCGATAAGACTGCTCGGCAACAAGACTTTTGACTGACCTGAAACGAATTCAAAAGCCTAGAGCGTGGAACGTCAATAAAGATAAGATGAAAGAACTTTTCATGTGTAGGTAATTCAAGAATCTGTTATTAAAACAAAATTTGTTCGAATAAAGAAGTACATTGAGTAGCATAATAAACGTCTATTCAAAGAGGTTTACGGATACACCAAAGCAATCGATCCGAGCACTCCTAGATATGCAAAAGGATAGACAGTATCGGTTAACATGATAAATAAAATACGATAGAAATAAGATACATTAGAAAGAAAAATAAACTGAAAGTAATAAAGAATGCAAATGAAAGAAAATTTGAAGTAATAAATTGGTCTCAAGCAGTAACAAACTGAAAAATAACTGATAAAATATCGCTAGAGAGGGTCACAGAAAAAACTTTCCGCAATCAAGTTGTTACATTTTCCAGCGCAAATAAACGTTTATCGAACGATCAGCGATCAGCAAGAGACCACGAGGGAAGGATCGATTTCACTGCTCGCATCAAAGCAATCAACACAGAGAATTGACTTAGAATTAATAACGACTGCGCTAAGAGTGATCTTTTAGCAAATTATTCAAGTAGAAGGGTGTGGTGTGGCGACGCAGCCCTTTTCCAACCGCATCAGTCTATGAAACAATTGTGAAAAACGAAAAGGGGGAAAGACAGAAAAAACCTTTTCGTCAAGCTTGGAAACTAGAAAAGTGCTGCACGACCAAAGAAAAATGTCTGAACGGGGCCTTTGTGAAAGGCATTGTCCAAAAATATGGCAGCCAGGCTCATCCTGGTCAAGAATAGAGAGAGCCTGCCAACACAAAACTGACTATCTGGCCGCGAAGCAAATTAGGAAAGCAAGTTTCAACGAAACGCTAAATCACCACGAACAAATGAAGCTGAAGACAAAACCCAAATAATGGACAGAAATACGGATGCAAAAATTTTAAGTTATTATACATCGCGATATTACAGCAATTCCCAGCAGATAAATTGACTTTACTTACAAGCTTGACTTGGGGGCTACAGCATGCTGTAATGCATCACATCTTTGCAATAAAAAGAAACTTTACTCACACTGACCCCTTCTATTATCACTATCTATGAAGTAGTAGTGAATTGAACTGAAATGGAACTCTTTCGCGAGGACCTGCTCTAAATCTTATAACGACATGACAAAAAACAACGGATACAACGAAGCTGACATGAAATAGAAACTAAAACGTCATATCAAGGCACTAATCTTATGGTTGGATTTATAAATATAAAAATAATAAGTTTAATGGTTTAATGGATGCTGAGGCCTTCGCATGTCTACCAACCTCTTAAGATTTGTACTAAGTTCCGATGGAAATGGACAAGCGCCGGTGTAAAGAGGCGATTCTCAAATACTGTTAAATGGGGGGAGGGGAGGGGGGATGCCTATTAGATACTCAAAAGGAAGCAATGAACTGCTTCCACTCAAGTGTAAATTCCCAATTTTGAATCAATGTCGTACAGACCAAGACAATTTCCGTAAATTACAGTTATGTTTCCATTGACGAAGGACATTTCATTATAGTTTTGAAGCCCAACGCTTTGTACAATCGACAATGTGAAAAGATCGATTTGTTTCGCGAAGCAAGATTATCGAATTCAAATCGTTACGCGCGCCAAAAGAACACACACAAAACAGCATGTTGCTGTGTTAATCCAAAACAACGCACCCATAAGCTACTGAGCTTTTACCTTTGAAACGTCATCTCTATTACATTGATTTTGCAATCTTCACATAATTAAGAAATCCGCGATGTGAAGGGAAGCAGTAAATGTTGGATAAAACAAAACAAAAACAATATTTTCTCATTATCACTAAGTGAGTCAAGAAAATGTTTCTACCGTTTGAAATGACGTGCTGAAATAAGATTTCAACCTATTTGCAGAACCCCTAATAATCCTTCGGTTTACTGATGCCTGGATTTAAGTTCCCATATCCATTTTCTCTTAGTGCTCTTAGTGATGCATTATTTTCCTTGAGAATGAATGAGATAAATTTCCCTTGAAATGTAAAAACACAATGAAAAACGCAACGCTAAAAACGACTATTTGATTAAAAAATGCTCACCACTTCTTTGGGGACTTAAACATTTCTCTTAAAACTAGGTGCACACAAACTTCTCAAAGTAGCATTCAAGAGCAAACAAATTTCCTGTACTGCAGCAATGTACCGCATGTCATACTTCAAACTGTGGCAACAAATTCTTAAGCCAAACGATATTAAACGTATGAAAATAAAAGTACTATGTAACCACAGTCTAATCTACGGGGTACGTTTGTGAATGTTTAAATGAAATAGAGAGAATACTGACTTTTCTCTCTTGTATTAACAAGTCCGTGAAACCACTCTACAACTTCTAGATGTTTGCATGTTATCTGCATGTCGTTCACATATGCCCTGGTGATACAACATCTGAAATCAAACGTGGAAATAATTTAGCAGGCATACAGGAGGCGGACAAGTTGAGGAGCCACAGAATGCTGTCGCCCCCTCAATATTGAAAACAACAACAAAATTTTATTTGTAAACAAAAGTTAAGCGTCCACCACTTCAACAATAGGACATCTGTCCTTCTAGATATTTAGCAAGAATTTAGCACCCACAATAAGATTTCCGAAAGCTTTCACCAAAAACTTTGCTAGAGTTCCAGGGATCTCAAAACATTATCATTGACTTCAAATCGGGAACTGACGCTACAAAATTGATGGGAAAAAAACGTTTCAGGCATTCAAACAAATTATCAATTAATTGTCAAACAGACATCAATCGAAAGATCTTTTAAGAAGCGGAATTTTAATTTCTAGAGAATTTCGAGTTTGGGTTTTCTGTATTTGGAAACCTGNACAAAATTTTATTTGTAAACAAAAGAAAGGTCGATTTTTGTGATTAAAACAATCACTCGATATTTGGTTAAGCGTCCACCACTTCAACAATAGGACATCTGTCCTTCTAGATATTTAGCAAGAATTTAGCACCCACAATAAGATTTCCGAAAGCTTTCACCAAAAACTTTGCTAGAGTTCCAGGGATCTCAAAACATTATCATTGACTTCAAATCGGGAACTGACGCTACAAAATTGATGGGAAAAAAACGTTTCAGGCATTCAAACAAATTATCAATTAATTGTCAAACAGACATCAATCGAAAGATCTTTTAAGAAGCGGAATTTTAATTTCTAGAGAATTTCGAGTTTGGGTTTTCTGTATTTGGAAACCTGGAAACTTTTTGTTTCAAAACTTAAAGAAATCAATTGATGTCATCTGAAAGTACCTTGCCTGCTGATTTCAAATCTGAAGTCAAATTTCTGGCGGGTTTTGCAATTTGGAAATATACACCAAAAATTTACCCCAATTTAGATGACTGCTCCTATATCCTTGTTTAATATGCCTTATAACTTTGAAAGTACTCATTGTACGAGCAAGCAGTTTTCGGAACTAGAGTCAGGTGAATAAACGATAGCACAAAGTTAATGCCTGAAAAAGATGCAACTAAAATGAACCTTTAGGTGTACTTTTAAATGTCATGGCAGCCGATCGTGCACAATTATGAACGCCTATCAAATATATTTTCTTCTCTTGTTCAGTCCGCCTTTCTGCCAATGGGGTGAATTTCGCAGTTTTCAATAATTGCTAGTTTTTTATTGTTGACCCAAAATATTGTAAATATCTGCTCGGGGTACCAATTACATTTTTGATTGCTAATCGACAAAACATGGTCATTCTTTCAAGTCTAACGGACCTCAATATTGATTTACCGTTTACTATTCTTGGAGCCTAAATATTTAGGTTTTCTTTACGTTGTTATTCACAGACCTATATTGATTTGATGTAAAATTTACAATCGAAATCATTGACACGAACTTCCCGCTATTGATACCTGGGAAGTACCCAATCCCCTCGGCGCTTCTGAGGCAGATTGGAAATTAAAGAAAGAAAGTACATTACCTGTTGCTAGATTTTTCTGCCCCAGTTGTAGAGCATTAGCCAATCCTTGTTTCACCATATCTGCGCCAATGAAAGTAGCATCATTCTCTGGGTCTCTCAGGCTGATCATGAGGCCAGACGCAATCTCACCACGGACAACACCTTTCAATTTACGGCCAGCCATATCCAATTTGTAGGTAAAGTACCTCATAGCTTCAGGAGACCATTGTCTGAATTTAGGAAGGATGTTGTACAGCGTACAGCGAATAACTGCAAATGACCTCTTGAAATCTTCAGGAATAAGCCTCCGCAAATTGCATTTATCAACGATTTCTGTTCTTCCAGTATCTGCACCTCTGACTAATATCTTCTCCTCTGAGTAAACACTCTCGATAACAGCTCTATAATATGTGTCCCCAATAGCTGACTTTGCGCCACACAACATTCCGGCATCTATGGTCTCTAGTTTATCCCCACCTTCGTAGACACTCTTGTCCAAAGTCGGGCTTTGCTTTTGCGTTTCATCTTTGATGTAAAAACGCGATGGGCTGTCAATGCTTGAAACAACGCAAACAATTTCTGCACCACTGAAGAGTTTCGGGGGCAGCTTCTCTTGTGGAAGTCTGGTACGTCGTTTGAAAGGTGGATTTTGCACTCCGTTCATGACGTTACTCACTGCTGCACCCCTACCTCTTGTTGAGCCTCGTGGAACAAATGCACCTCGACTTCGGACAGAGCCACCTCGGTAGCCTCCTCTTTGCTCTGTTTTCGCTGAATTCTGACTATCTGGTGATCTTGCATCGTGTTGAGTATGATTTCCGTTGTAGGATGAATGATTCAATCCACGGCTAAATTCATTTCCTCTTCCGCGAGTCACAAATCCTAGCCCCCTGCCTCGTCCTCTAAAATTCCCACTTTCTTTATTTTCACTTGGAACACCATCACCCGCATCTCCATTTGCCATCTTTCCTTCACCGTTCCAGGATTGGGGACCGGAGTTGGGGTAAGAACCACGACCACGTCCTCTACTTCGTCCTCTAAAATTCCAATCACTTGAAACATCATCGACTGCATCTCCATTTCCCATCGTTCCTTCACTATTCCAGGACTGGGCACCGAAGTTCCAGTATTGGGGGCCGGAGTTGGGGTAAAAACCACGACCTCGTCCTCTGCCTCTACCACGTGCGCCAAAACCTTTTCCTCGACCACGGGTACCGAAACTGTTGGCTCCTTCCCATTGGTAGTTGTCGTTGTCCTCTTCATTACCTGGGAAATTAGCAAAGGGAGCCGGTGGGAACATGTATGGGTTAGGTGGGAACATGTAGGGTGGGTAGAAAGGGAAAGGTGGCGGCGGCATAAAGTTTGGACTGGCAGGATTTGCATAATCTGGAATGTTCTTATCCATCAATGGTTGCGTAAACGGATATCCAGCTTGCGCCCCTCTTCCTCGTGCAGAACCACGACCCCTACCTCTTGAGTTACCCCTGAATGGAAATTTCTGTTCATTTGGGTTTCGCTGCCAATTTTCTTGATTTTGGAAATCCTTCTTCTTGGTGAACTTTGGCTTTGAGGAGCTGGCCTTCTCTTGTTCAGAATCTGTACCGTTCGGCGCATTTTCAACCTCTACATCACTGTCACTTTGTGATATTTTCTTTGCTTTGTGTCCTTTCTTTGATTTCCCGCCTGCAGTCTTCTCTATGACTTTCTCAGAAATCTTCTCTTCAACAACATCGTCATCAGCTATCGGGGGTGGCTCCTCCGACACCTCAGTTGTGGAAGCAGCTACGACAGTTGGTTGTTCCTTACTTAATTCATTTACCGGCGTTGCTTCTACCTCGACGGGCTTTTCCTTCAGGACTGACTGTTGTTGCACATCATTTGCAGCTGCGTTTGTGTCCTTTTCTAAACTTTTCTTAGGTGCTTCATCTTGCTTCAAAACAGTGTTTACAATTTCGACAGGCTTCTCTTCGGGGATAACATTTGGTTTTTCGACTGATTCTCGCATGGGGGTGGCAGCTTGTTCTTCAACAGGTTCTTTCTTTGGCATCACTGTTTGTTTCTCAATTGATTCCATCATAGGGACGGCAGTTTGTTTTTCAACTGATTCTTGCTTAGTATCTTTAGCAACTTTAGCTTCGAAAAGTTCATCTGCTATCAAAAATCCATCAGCCTCACGAACAAGAGCTCCAACGACAAACTGTCTCTCTATTTTGGACACATTTAGCGTGCACAGTTGGAAAGCAAGGGTAGCTTCCATCATGTCTTTGCTTTTGTCAGTCCATGTCTCACCAACAGGTTCTACGTCACTTAGTTTCACTTGGATTGCTTGACCTGGCAATGACTTGACTTCTTCGGGCATGACACGAAGGTTTTTGCTTGCGACAGTTGACGTGTTTCCATAATCAAGGAAGCATACTTTACAGCCTGAACTGCAGATAGAGATAACTTTGGCTCTGTACCAGACTCCATCTTCAAACAAAGCACAACATGAGTCATCAGGTATAGGGTCGTCATATGGAATAATTTGACTGGCATTCAAGAATTCCGCAAATTTGTTGACTGTTTCAACCTTTTCAGGGTCTGCAATTTGAACGTAGAAGTGATGTGGGCTTTCAAAATGTACAGGTACGACTCTGTGCTCCCCTGACTCCTTTATCTGTTCTGTTGGCAATACAAATGGCTGACGGGGGACAGTTTTAATTGCTTCTTTCGCTGCTGGTTTGGCAGGTTTAATCTCAGGTTTAGTGGCAGGTTTAATCTCAGCAACTTCGTTCGGGGTTTCAGTTTTGTTCTCAATTGACTTGGCAACATTAGACTCAACCAACGTCTTGGTAATATCGAAACCATCACTTTCTCGGACGAGGCTGCCAATAACTGAACCACTTTCAACTTTTGACACATTCAGGGAACAAAGCTGGTACAACAGGTTTGCTTCCATGACCTCTTGAGACTTTGGCATCCAAGAATCGCCTACAGGTTTGACATTTTTCAATTGAGCCTTAATTGCTTGACCTGGGAGCGTTTTGACCTCATCTGGCATGACTCGAAGGTTTTTGCTTGCCATTGTCGAGGTATTACCGTAGTCGTAGAAGAACACGCTACATTCAGAGCCTTTGACTGCAACAACTTTGGCTCTGTACCACACACCATCTTCAAACAAAGCACAACACGAGTCTCCTTCAACTGGGTTACTGTACGAAATAACAGCAGTGTCATTTAATAACTCGGCATATTTGGTAATTGTTACAGCCTTGTCATGATCTGCAATTTGAACAAAGAAATTATGAGGGTTCTCGATAAAAATAGGCACCACACGATGTTCTTTGCCTGCAGTTAACTGCTCTGACGGCAATGCAAATGGCACACTGGAGACCACCTTTTCTAGCCCTTTACTTGCCTCTTGAGTTGGTATTGCTTTGGCTTCGCTCTTTTTCTCCACTGCTGCTTTTTGTGGTGATTTTGCAACGCCAGCCCCAACAAGCTTTTCGGCAATATTAATACCATCTTCCTCACGTTGAAGACTCCCAACAGGAAAAACTTCATCAACTGAAGATACATTCAAAACACAGATTTGGAATGCGATATTCCCTGACATAAGTTCAGTAGCTTTTTCTGTCCATATCTTTCCAACTGGTTCCACGTCTTTCAATTTGATCCCGATTGCTTGTCCTTTGAGCGATTTAACTTGATCAGGTATGGCTCGCAGATTTGCCCTGGCTACGACAGATGTGTTTCCATAGTCACAGAAGAAAACTTCACAACTTGCATCACTGACTGACACAACCCTTGCTCTGTACCAGATACCATCACTAAACAAAGCACAGCATGTATCATTTAGGACAGGGTCACTGTATGGAATTGCCTTTGCACCATCGAGAAAACTAGCATAGTCATTTAAAGTTTTGAGATTTTCTGGTTCGGCATACTGCACATAGAAATGATGCGGATTCTCAACATGAACTGGTATGACTCTGTGTTCCCCTGGTACCTTTATTTGCTCTGTTGGTAAAACGAACGGCACTCGAAGTTTCCGTGTGATACTGGAAGCAGCTTTGGTTTCTTTACTGGCCTTGGGCTGAGTGTCTTGTCCATTAGTTGCGACATCAATAGGCACTGCATACCCTTTCTCTAATAGCATTTTGGATGGGTAACACTTTTTCTCTGGCAAATAAAGCTCAACAACACAAGTGTCATTATCAACTGATATGCAATTAACATGACCAAAATCTTCAGAGCCTGCCATCTCTCTGAACAGCACAATGGCTTCATGCGACCACCTTCCATCAGGTGATGAACTCTTGATGCCAAAATGAGAAAATGCCCTTGCTTGTCTTGGAAGCTCTGCATATTCTTTCGAAATGGGCCTAATAAAGCATGGGTCAATATCAGCAACATTTCCATAATCAATAAACTTTACTTTGAGTGTGCCATCCTGGTTGATATCTTTGATAGAACCACGTGACCAAGACTGGTCATCAGGGAAAAAGGCAAGGCATGCTTCACCAACGATTGGCTTGAACTTAGGTTGGATAGTGCTGTCTGGAAGCTCCTGTAGTAGCTGGCTCATATTGAACATTGCTATGATATTTGCCTTGTCCTCAGTGAGAATCTGACCAAAGAAGCTAGATGGAGAGACAACTTCACTCACAATAATGTCAAATTCCGTTTCTTTGGGGAATGGCTGCAAGGGGATATCTTGCTCCATAATCTTTGAGTTGAGTTCTTCATGAAGCAACAAAATAACATCATTGACAACAACATCTCCTTTCTCAGTCATCACAATCACCTCATGAATACCATTCTTTGTCCCTTTTATTTTGCAAACCATAACTTTGTTAGACACCAAATCAGTTAATTTTTTGTTCAAGGCTATTTTAGTGGTTGCATCAATGTCTCTGGATAGACTGTGTAACGCAAATGATCTGCACTGTCTTGGAAGATCCAATGCAAATTTAGGAATCAATTTGAGGTCAGATACTTTGACGACTGCCTTGCTTCCATAATCAATAGCGAAAACATCAGCTTCATGCTTGGCTCGATTGTATTTTGTCACAACTGCTCTGGTCGCTTCTCCTTGGTGATCGTAAAGCACCAATATCCCCTCTCTGCACTCAGCTGGGTTCACAGTTTTTGGATTCTTACCCAAGAATTCACACATTCTCTCGATCAGTTCAACAAATGCAATTGTGTCATTGTCATTAATAGCTTGCCCTTTCATCACTAAATCTTCCACAACATAGAATATGATCCTTGATTCGTCTGGCAACGTTTCCTGCGCTCTGATTTCATCAATGTTATACAAAGTCTTGCCATCATCTTCTTCGCCATCTTCCATAGACAGCATTAAATTTTCTTCGTTGATTTCAAACTTGTCTTTGCCATGAGGTTTCACACTGTTTCCGTTGCTCAATGGTGCTACTTTTTGTGCTGGTGGATTTGCAGGCAAGCAATCCTTCTGATGTTTCGGCCAATGTGATCGTTGGCAATCTACACTGCAATAACATGCTTTGCATCTACTGCATAACTTGCTGCCTTCTTTGTAACAAACAATACAAAGTTTTCCATCTGAAAAACGAACGAAAAATATCTGGTGAGTCAATAAAAACGGAATCTGTTTTGAAAGCTGTACCTTCGTTATAATTTGCTTGGTTGATTTTTAATGCTTTGTTAAATAGCCAGGATCTATAAGTGTATTATTCAAGAGTTTGCCCATCTAAATCGGCCCTTTTCTGACAAAATCATGAGCCATTTTCCAGTTTTTTTTATGAAGAGCAGCATTTTCTCCAAAGCTTACAAAGAATTGGCAAAAACTCGATCAAGCTATTGCAAATTTTTTGCCCTACTTCATTAATAAGTGAAGATATTTTTATTGATTCATTTGATGACTTGTCAGTCCAAATGGCAGAGCAAATTTTTTACATTGTTAGGTGGTCGGCAGGGAGCTTTTTACCAGCATGCTTTGCAGCTATACGCAACAGAGTCGTTGGAGCTTCCATTATTATTATTATATTCCAATCCTTGGACAGTACACAAGGGCACAATCTTTGTGATCTGCTGAATAATGCTTTTTCTTCTTCTTTTTCCCCTGTTTTTTCTTCGTTTGCACTTCCTCTTCCTTGCTTTCATTTCTTTTGTCTTTTTCTGTTTTTAATTTTATTTTATGTATCTTTTTTAATTATTCAGTGTTCTGCATCGATCCAGTTGAAAATGGTCTTAATCTTATTCCCTATCTTTAGCGTTATTGTCTATTCCTTTTCAAGCTATATAATTGCTGCACCCCAAATCAGAAAATGTATCACAAGAACAAATTCCTTTTTGGCAGAACTTTCGATCAAAACCTTAATTTAGCTCAAATTGCCAATAGACCTTTTTACTTGCTAGAAAAGAGGTTTGGATCGAGCGTCCAAATCTGGTAAATTTTGTGAAAGAAAACGAAAGCACGACCCCCGTTCTCAGTATATACACTGCTGGCTGTGGCATGAAGTTGCTTCGGATCTCGGAACACTTTTCAGAGAGTTAATCATCGATAACTTCACTCACAGTGAGTTAGGAATGGTTCAGCTTATACACAGGCAAGTTTTGTTCACCTTTTGGCCTTGTTTCTCGTTATTTTCACTCATTGTTAGCTGATGTAAGCACAGAAACANTACCAGCATCAATTCTTGCTTGCAAATCATCATAAAATGCCTTGATGCCATCAAGATCAACAGCTTGGAGGAGCTCGTGCATGCGAAGAATAACGTTGGTTTCCATCTTATTAAAATAAAAACAAGAACTCTTCTTTTCCACCAGGCAAAACGATTGATAACCGGTCAGACAGTCACAGGACATCAGGTCAGACATAGGCCAAAAGCCAAAAGACAATCTTCAAGCCAGAACGAGAGAGAGGTTAGCCCTTTCGCAGGGTGGTCGTGATACAGGGAAGTCATGAAATATTGGCCATTCCCAGGACGTGCTTCCACATTTTCGCCGCTGTACTTTTCCATTGTGTTGCTAAAAAGCATCGTTCGCCTCACATGCTTACAAAAAACATCCCTGAAAAGTTGGTACTGCTTTTCCATTCATCTCATATGTCAGCGCAGTTTGCTAATTTATCCGACGTTCTAAAAGATTTATGCAAAGCTTCGCCAAGCTTCGCCTTTGTTGAAGTAATTTATTCGATGCCCAATACCCCCCTATAAATTTATGCTGAAGCAGAAGCTTCCAAAACGAGGTTTTTAAAGGTGTGGCTCTCCACCGCAGTACCGTTCAATATCCTCCGTGAAGCAATTTGCGTTGGCAGCAATTGGCGATCGGGGGACTCCACATATCGAAGGGCAGTGTCAGCGAAATATAAAACGTAGATGTTCTGAAAATTCCTCAGAGTTTTATAAAACTGCAAGAGATACGTTCGCCGCTTTTTGTAACGTTCTAACAGAATTTATTTCAAACTTTAACTAGCAAAAGAGACATGCTTACGGGAGCACTGTGCGAACGTCTGGATCCGCCCCTGCAATGATCTTTCAGCAAATCTTTTCTATCGTTGAGGCCTTCGCCTGATATCTTCTGCCCAAATTCTTTCGATAGGTGTATGAAGGTGTATCTGTTTCCTCTTCTATGTTTTGTTATTTCATCAATCATAATATCAAAATAATGTTTCTTTTCATTTGAATAACGACGGTTGAAAACAGCAAACTTCGAATCGCGAACTCGCAAAATGAAACCCTTGCATGCTGCACTTTTGTGCTGCAACTGTTACACAACAAAATCAGCTAAAAATGAAGGAAAATAGCGAGAAACAAGGACAGAAGGCAAATAAAACTTGCGTATGTATAACTGAAACATTCGTAACTCAATTTGAGTAAAGTTATCATTGATTAACGCTTTGAAAAATGTTCCCAGATCCGAAGCAACTTCATGCAACAGTTAGCAGTGTGTATACTGAGAACGGGGGTCGTGCTTTCGTTTTCAATCACAAAATTTACCAGATTTGGACGCTCGATCCAAGTCTCTTTTCTGGCAAGTAAAAAGGTCTATTCACGGTTCTCCTTATTCCTGACGCACGTAATGTGTATTGTAGTAGTTGTAGTATTGGATCCCTGATCGCGCTGTGTAAACATATGGCGAACTGACATATGATCACGGTAAACTGTGGATTCCTCGATAAATATAGATGAAATTTGATTTCTCACTTAACAAAAGCTTAACTTTAATTATGTTCAGGCTAAAGTTACAGCTAGAGCGACAAGAAGTCCTCAACAGAGCAAGGGAGAAAATTGCAAATGTCAAACATGGCCGCCAAAAGTCACGTGCAACTAGTTGCTGCGCTGAGGCGTGCAAAGTAAGGACCAAAATGCGCCAGAAAACTACAAAATGAATTTATTAGCATGGGCTTCACTGACCATGGAGAATATTGGCAAAAGATTGACGAAACCAAGAATTAATTGTCTTTTAACACAGACAGTATGTATAAACATAAAGAACAAAAAACTTCAAGTAAAAAGGAATCTTGCTGCTAGTGTGGAAAGACAAAATTGATGGCCTAAGCTATCACGCAAAATCAGGAATTATTGAAAACATCACAGCCAAAAATCAAGGATTGGCCACATGGGTTACCGGAAAATGGCAAATACAGTTCTACTTCAGCTTTCTTTTGGTATAGATGGTTTGTTTCTAAAAATGTTTTTGTAGCGTTGCGAAATATTTTTATTGCGTACGGTTTCACTGTTTATCAAATGTCGCGAAGATCTTCCCCCTTCGGTCAATGAAATATCGTGGTTTTAAAATTAATTATAGCCGAAAATCAAGGCTTGGCCACATGGGTTACCGAAAAATGGCAAATACAGTTTTTCTTCAGCTTTCTTTTGGTATAGTTGGTTTGTTTCTAAAAATGTTTTTGTAGCGTTGCGAAATGTTTTTTGTCATGCAAGTTGAAAGTAATGTTTCGATGTTCTTCCAACCAAACTTTCTGAACCATGATCAACCATGAAACGGGGTTTAATCTTTTATACCAGAGGTTTGCAGCAGATGATTCATTCCGCTTAAAAGTAGAAAATATGAGTCTTTTTATTATGTTTAGTAATGTAGAATATAACGGTCTTGGGGTGGAATTGCTGTGTAGAATCCTTATTCATCTATAAACCTGAAATTTATCTTTCGGTTGCGGGGTCTGATCATGGTTTCTCTAATAATGAGAAAAGTTTTAAAATAATTGTTTTATTTAGTATCTAATGCTTGTCGCACAAAACCATTTGCAGAGCAAGAAAGTAGAAAATTTGAGCTTTTTTATGATGTTCATTTCTATGATTTTTATGTATACTGTTTCTCTGGTTTCTCTGGCAAAATTGGATTGTCCACGTACTGTTTTTATAAGAAACCGCTTATGAGAGACTTAACTCTTGGATCTCCAGAATATTAAGAAAATCCAGTACTGGGAAAAATTATTCAAGAAAATCCTCAGGGTATTTTTATTTCATTCTCAGTTGTTTTCTGTATCATGTTACTCAGAAGGCACTTGAGTAAGGTCTAAACATTGGAAGGGCTTCAAAAAACTCCGTTTTGAAATGTTTAATGAGGGCACAGGAAGTAAACATGAGGATTGTTATGGAACTCATAAGAAACTCGTAAGAAACTGTGAGTAGTCAAAATTTGTTAATTTTAAGAAACTTTCAGTACCAGCTGAAATTTTTAGTTTCTTGTCAAAAAATGAATGTCCATTCATCTGAAAAACGGGAGTTTTTCTTGTGTTATGTTTTGTGAGTGGGGTCTTATCAAGGTTTCTATTTTCCAGACTTTTTATTTATTATCAATGCCTTGCCTCATAAAATGTTATACATAGCAAGAAAGTAGAAGATTTGCGCTTTTTAATTATGTATAACTTTTCTCTGGCAAAATTGCAGTGTAGATTCCTTATTCATCTGAAATACAGAAAATTGTCTTTTAATGGCAGGGCCAACTATCAAGGTTATCAAGGTTTGAAGGTTTATCAATGTTTCAAGGTTTCAACTTTTTACAGACGTGAAGATTAGAGGAGTTTGTATGTAGTTGATTTTTAATTATAATCGATAGCGTGCCGCATGAAAAGTTACACATAAACGGAAAGTACAAGAGTTGAGCTTGTTTATTATGTGTAACGTTTCTCCGACAAAACTGCAATGTGGGTTCCCTATTTATCTAAAAAATGTTTGTTATTCGTTGGCCTAAGTAGTTTTTTGTAGATGTGTAAAATCCCCAGCATTTTTCTTGTGACGCTGTTTTGCTGTGGTTGGACTATACTTTGCTTAGACTATGCAATTCCAAACTTCAAATGCTTGAACGACATAGCCAAAAAGACAACTTGGCCAATGCAAATCTTTGCGTGGAAGGAGGACCTCGTTTCTTTTCTTTGCCGCATCACCGCCAAATCAAGAAATTTTAATATTACGGCTCGTGTGCCTTGGATCCCTGTGGCTTTTCTGCGCATGTGCAATGCAAATTTCTCCCCTGTTCCTCAACAGAGAAAGATAAGGCGAGATGGCTTGGCGGGCCTAATACGCTATCTCCTTGTGTTGAGAGTTGACCGACTCCAAGAAGAAGTAAAATAGCGATGTAAAATCGAAATTTCACGGAAGAGCCGCAAATGAGAAACAATTTACTAGTAGGATAACCAAATAATATTGTTCCCTCAAAGGTTACCGCACTGACAGAAGGAAGATCAAAACATATGATCGCAAGAAGCGACGCCATGAAAGGAGGGCTACGTTTGCGTTGTCTTCCTTGCAACTATTTATTGAGAAAATAAAGACATTCGGAAAACGCTCAAACATAGATTTATGCTTATTCTATTGGAAGAAATGTGTTTCAAGGAGCTCACTGTGCATAGTTAATAGCAACTTCTCTTATATTACTTTAGTACTGAACGCTAGGACACTATCAAGACCAGACAGTCAAGCCTAGGCCCATTGAAGAATCAAAATCTGGAAACGACAGGAATGCAAATGTAGAATATGTAGACCTTTCGTGGCTCAGGTTGGGTTCCTGGAATTCCTGGAATGACATATGAAAGACAATGCTACGTCAGGAGCAACAATAGTATTTGGTTATCTTATTTGTAATTAGTTTCTCATTTGCAGCTCTTTCGTGAAATTTAGCTTGAATTTTACATCGCTATTTTACCTCTTCATGGAGTCAGTCAACTCTCAACACAAAGAGATAGCGTATTAGGCCCGCCAAGCTATCTCGCGTTATCTTTCTCTGTTGAGGACTTTTTGCCGCTCTAACTGTAACTTTAGCCTGGGCCAGAGCTTTGAAAACAATTAAATTAAGCTTTTGTTAAGTAAGAAATCAAATTTAATCTACACTTATCGAGGAATCCGCAGTTTACTGTGATCACATGCCAGTTCGCCATATGTTTACATAGCACGATCAGAGATCCAATACTACAACTACCACAATGCATTACGCGCGTCATGAATAAGGAGAACCGTCAATTAGTATTGATTTAGACTATAAATATATATTTCTGGCAGATGCTGCTCATCTTCAGACAGATTTTGGGGGAAATAAAAAATTCAGTTGACGTTGCTCATACCCACTTTAGGTTAAGTGACCATACACTAGGGGAATAATCTCTTTATCTGTTGATACAGCTACCCACTCGAATGAGGCAGAAAACTTACTCATCAACTGGCCATCCATTTTTCCTCTTGGAGGTTGAACCTTATCCACGTTTTGTGTTGGTTTTTCAATTGTTTTACTTTCGTCTGCAACACCAGTACTACAACAAGTGGAATTAATATTTTACAATCGCAATCAAATTTAAAGGTAACTGCAATTAATACAGTGCAACATGAAAGAAGGGTCCCCCTTTATATGTCCGTACATAGCCCCCATCTCAATTGTCAACAGAATTAACCATATAGGCTCCGTACTAAAGAAATACTGTCCTATTTGACAACTACAACTTTCTAAATTTGATGAAATGTACAATGGTGAATTATTAATCAATATCACCAAAACTTTAGCTCATTCTTGAATGACAAATCCTGGTTGCTTCAAGTAAAGTTATAAATAAAACAAGTTTTTCTTCTGTTTAAGCAAGATATCAACGTATTTTTACCTTTTCATGCTCTTACTCTCGAGTACGGAATAAACGCTCCCCCCCTCCACTGTGATCCAGACTTGGAATTAATACCAAAACATGAAAATTGAAGAACAAGATGATTTATGGCCTCACCATAAAGAGGAGATATGGAACTATTCAACAAAACAAACATTTCTTAAAGTGTCTTCAAAGCGCAATAAAAAAATTTCTGTACGAATCTGCAAGATTCCTTTGGCAAAAATGTTCCCAAAACGTCAAAGTTAATTTTGACATTTTTTGCCAAGAGTCAGATTTAGTCAGATTTTTTGTTTCCACTATAAACGATAAAACTTTGATTTCGTTTTCTAAAACGTCATACGCCATTCTTTTTAAACGAACACATTTCTGTAAGGTCTTTCGAAAAAACGTTTGTACTTTTAGATACCATAAATATGTGGCTTCAAAAGAAAAAAAGGTTTGAGCAAATCGGTGGATTTATCGAGGAGATATAAGGATTTGAATTTCTACATGTTCATCGATATCACAAACAAAAGGCTGGAAACAGTAATGTAAGCAACAGTTTGCAATTTAGTCTAAATCAATTTAGTTTTTCATTTTCCATTTTTCTGTATTAATTCCACGATTTCCATAGGGCTGGATCACACTGCCCTCCGCTTATTCATTAAAAAAAAACCAACCCAGGTCATCTTTAATTTCGAGTATCTTTAAATTTCTGAACATGATTCAAACTATGTTTTTCATTTTAGTAAATTTTCTGTGATTCTTAACTTGTCTGTGGTGTTCTTTGCAGTCTTCAACACTCGTGTGCTCTAATTCCAGACACTCTTTTTAGTAAGATTCAGGAAATTTTCCACCCACACCGCTTATTCCTGACTCGAGAGTAACAGCCGTTATCCTTCAATAAATTTTGAAGAAGTTAGGCCTAACTGGCCCACTTCTGCCGTCATTTTCCTACGGCTGGTTGCAAGACGAACAGGCTGGTTGCAAGACGAACAGGCTGGTTGCAAGATGAACAGGCTGGCCACCATTTAGAGGCAAGATTATGATGTCAGGACGCACCCTAAACAATAGATCAGCCTCATTTGGGTTGAATGTTGACTTCACGGCACACCTGAGACAATGTCACTGCGCACAAGCAGCCTGCTTGAATGCATAATTTTGCAGAGAAACGCCAATGCTTGAAAATTAGTACCATATACCATTCGTAAAAGTATAATCTTTCATTCTATCGCCAATCATACCACCCAGGGTTTATCCTTTAAGGTAAAAGCTAAGCTACAAGTGAAAGTCTATTTCAATAAAATCAGTCACGCTATTACACTTCAGTGATGTTGGCACTTTTGCTTGGAATCGGTTTTTGATAAAAAGAGGGCTAAAAAGTCTACTAACTTTCGTCAAGTCATCAGCTTTTGAACGATCAATTGCACTATTTAGCCTCAAAGAGAGTCAGATAACACATGCCCATATTTTTGCACCCAAAAGATAAAAATTCTCAATTTCTTCTACCTGAGCCCTGCTCATCGCATTATTATGAAGGCGAAAGCATGACAAAAATTTTGATCAACATTTCTCTTGCTATGGAAAGCTTTTCCACAAAAAGCTTTCATTGTTAAACCACTTATCACTTTAAAACAGTTTACCGATTTTAGTGTAATAAATTTCCATATCTAAGCTCTAGACAACTATAAAGTGTGCTACATTTTGTTGTGATTTTGCGATAATTTGTGAGGCAATAAAAATAATTTCATTTTGAACTCGAGTTCAAAAGTCTGACTGCTAAACAGCATGTTAAAACTGGGGCTTACCTCACACTGCTATCACTGTTGATGTCAAAAGGGGAACTTCTATCTTTGAAAAGCTTCTCATAATATTCCTCTTCCTCGCGTTGTTTCTCACGTTCCCTTTCTCTCTCCTCATCTGATTTTGCTAACTTCACCCGCAAATTGTCTTTTCCACCAAATGAGTAATTGTGAAACTCCCTTATAAGTGACTCTGCTTGTTGTGCGGAACTGACAGTCACAAAACTAGAAAGAAATAACCAAATTGAATTAAGTTTGGCACATAAGAAGTTTGACGTTTGAAACGGGCCTTAAAGACAAATGACGGATATATAGCGCCTAGTTTAAAAATAGAACAAAAGATGTCTGAGTGCCTTCATTGTCCAGTTGATTTGATAATCTCTCAAGGTCATCAAATACAATGGAATACAATAGGCTATATTTGGATTGCCCAGGCCCCTGATTTAAGTCGCCTTATATCTCCGTCATTTGTCTTTAATGTAACAGAAAAAGTCAGCTCCTTTACAACTCAACGCATTAAATTGTCCCCCTTGAGATTTTAAGTTATTGAGGTGCAACATGGGATGCTGATGAACATTTTCTGCACTGTACAGATACCAGGGTTCAAATTAATAGCTTTCAAACTATCAGTCAAGGTAACAACAAGATCATCATCAGAAAATTGTTGAAACTGAAAGAATTGTTCAAATAGACCTCATATCAACCAAGGAATAGGCTGTGGCCTTTTTTCTAGATGCAGACAAGTCACACAGCTTCTAGAAATATCCGAATTACTTGTGTCTGTGTTTTACTTTATCATTTGTACCTGAAAGTTTGTTCACTTAAAATATTATACAACTAATAATACTGGTGTTAAATTAAGCACTGAACAGCATGCTTAAGTAGAAACAATTCCTAAAAGAAATAACAATCTTGGGCAGGCCATTTTGTTTCACAAGAGCTATCCTCATTAGTAACCTCGCAAAATTGTTTACATGGGCTATTGACCATTCTTGAAAAACTTATTTCACCAACAAATCCAACGATGCCCTCGTTTGAGATCTTTTACCTCTTATGTACCATATGTCATTTAGCCATCACTTGATGTCATTACGCTTTTCGTGAGAATCGTTTCAAGTTTGTGTCATTTCATTGAAGAGACGTACTACCTCGCCGAAAGTAAATCATCTGACAAAGATTCATTCGTATTTTTCATATTAAACTATTTATAACACAAAATCCCTTCAGCATGAAATAATAAAAGTTAAATTTACAATCTATAATACAATATGATATATGTACAAATGGAAAAAATTACTTCAGAACTATTTGCTGCTCTTCCAGGCAGTCATGTTTGATTATTAATTCAGCTCTTGAGATGGGTTTTATATATATATATTTTGAACTGTGGGAGGGTTGGCAGTTCCCTGATATTTATGGATGCTGTTCCATGCAGTAAGAGCTGAATAATGAAAGCCTTTTTTCACATATTTAAGGTTATATCTTGGAATTTAGAATAGAGGTCCCTGCAGTTTCTTGTACTGTAGCTTGAATGCAAGGATATCTGGTGGAATTTATCCTGCACATCCTGCTAATAATCTTGTAGGTCATAGCTGATTGATCGAATTAAACTGTCTTTAATTCTAGCCCTCTCAATTATGGTTCGGGCTCGGTCCTGTAGATTTTGTAGGATCTCTATTTTGGAACTAGGAATACTTCCCCAAATAACATTTGCATAGCGTAAATGACTTTCTATAAGGTATATATAATATACATTATCTAGTTGTTTTGTGGCACAAGGTTTTTCAGTTTCTTAAGAGATTTCCACCTCCACGAACTTTACTCATGACAACTTTGAAATGTTCTTCCCAGTTTAGTCCTTCATCTGCAAATATACCGGGTCAGTCAATGAAAACAATCCCCGTTTACAAGGCCATTGCTCCCTGGATATCACGGAAATAATATTGGCAAATATTTTGTTTAATAATGGAGATGTTCAAATATATTTTAAAATTTACTTGACTGCCATCGGTCACTCCGTGCCGAAATTGTGAGGGATTTTCTAGAGAAAGCCCATTCGAGAAAACTTTAAATGTGGCATAAATTCACGACCAAAGTCATTGCTGTAAGGCAGAAATATTAGGTAAATTTGATCTTGATTTTATGCTATTTTTGAAGGTTTCTTGAAGGGATTTTCTCTAGAAAATCCCTTATAATTTCAGATAGGGGGGGGGGGTCGATTTCAGTAAGGTAAATTTTATAAAACTGTATTTGAACATATTCACTATCAAGTAATATATTTGCCAATATTATTGTCTTGATATCCAAGGAGCAGTGGCCTTGCAAACGGGGATTGTTTTCATTGACTCATCCGGTATGATCTATCAGTATTATCAAAAGATCGGTGACAGATTGAAAACAAGGTAGCGTCTACCAAGTTCAGTAATAAAGAGAAAGAGTGATAAAGGTCATAGGGCAAAGCAAGCAAGATACGACAAACCCAAAAGAAACTTGAAATATGTATCTTAGCCCTAATTTAACCGGGGGGGGGGTGTTTTCCACCCCCCCTGTCGGTTTTTTGCAGAGCATTTATTAACGGCATTAGCTATGACTCTCTAACTTTCTGACAATTACTAATTATCTATTAGCTACATTTTGACAATAAAATGTTTGAACAATGGGAGTCACGTGACAGATGACAATACCATATTTGGTAGATGGTATTGACAAAATCAATGTTTTTGATATTTTTACAACCAGAATTAGTTTCAAATGTTGATTATTATACCTTAAAAGAATCAGCAAACAAAGACCTTTCATTTGTTATCAAGAACAATGGAATTTGCTGACATCAGCATTTTTAAATGATGACGTAACATGTGCCGCCATTTTGGGTAAATTTTGCAAAATTTGAAACTTTTTCCAGCGGAAGTTGTAGAAAATGCACAGATTTGCATTTTGCAATACATTTAAAGTATTTTTAGCAAGTTTTGTATCAATGTTTGGTCATAAAACCCACTTCGTTGTTGTGACGTCATCAATATTTGTCATTTTCTTCAAAAATAAAAGTCTAAAAACACCTTTAGGTATTATTTTTGAATTAAGAATGAATAATACGGTAAATAAGATGAAAAATAGCGAATTATATGATATTTTTTCCGTTTTTAGAACGAATTAGCTGGATAAACATAAATTTTGACATTTTTCAACATTATGACGTCATAGTGACGTCATCTAATGAGATGGCCACACCCAAATCTGCCAATCTGTAAAGAATGGTTAGTACTACGCCCTTGCCAGGTTTGAATGATTTCCCATTTGTCTAAGGCGATTTATAGAGGGGGGGTGGAAAGCACCCCCCGGCTATATTAGTTAAAAAAAAGCCCGGTTAAATTAGGGTTAGCATAATAATCTTAGAAAGAAACAGTTAAAGGAGGGCGAGATGCTGCTGCGTAGTAGGAATAAGGAATAATCTCTCTAGCCTCTTTATCTTCACTTGTAGTAGAATGCACGTTAAACATAATTGAGCGCTGATCCCTGTTACAAAAATGGTGGAGTACCCAGAGTTCTACTTGCCCGGAATTTAGTTTAGAACTAGATTTATTCAAATCAAGAAAGACCTCCCACCAAAGCATTGGACTATCTCGAGATTTCAGTACCTCTCAGTCATACAGAAGGCCATTCTTGCAGGTTCGGCAGCAAATCCTATCAAAAGCTAAGCTGGTCATTTTTGGAAATTGATGCAAAGGTTCGGCAGCTTATCCTTGCCCAAAGAAAGCTGGAGTCTACGAAGATGCAAAGGTTTACCTACAGCTTATCTTTCGCCAATACAAAAGCTCATTTCTAGCACTCAGTGTTGCTTCTTGTTGGCTGTGCCCCTAGATCAGTGCAAAAGGTTCACCTTTTGTCAAAGAAAACACGGCCCTAAGTCGACAATGCTGCAGCCAAGTTGCTGTCTTTTTGCCACTGAGCAGTGTAATCATTCTAGGACTGTTACTAAACGTATTAGAACATTCATATTCATTTTCGGTTTTGTATCTTTGCTAGATTGTGTAAATGCAGTACGATTCGCTATCGCCATCAAGACCAAAATTGGCTCAAGGATCTCCCTTCCCTGTTGAACACAAAAACCAGGATAGGATGTTTATAGGGTCATTGCATTACCTTCTCACAAACAAGAAAGCCATTTATGTTATTTTCCCCTTGAAGGACATAAAAATTGTGAAAGTTTTTAGGTGGCTACAGCAGAAGGATGAGGGGGTTTTCATAGAAATGTTTCTATGTTATTAGTGCAACATAGTTGTTTAGGGTCATTTTACAAAAGAAAGCCACAGTTACAGTACATACCCATACGTTGTTCCTCTGTGCAGATCTCTTGAGGTCTTGATAACAAGTGAGGTAGGGACAGCTACTCTGGAGAAGAAACTGCGAAGTCCCTCCTGAAAGAGAACATCCAAACAATAATTGGTAAATAGTAACTGACTCAGTAAGTTTAAAGAAGCATCAACCAGAATACTAACAACCATCAGTATCTTGGTAATTTATCTCTTAGAATCAGGGGAATATTAAAAAATTGCCAATTTTTTAACATTTTTGCAATTAGTATTTCAGTTGCTACTAACTATACTGAAAGCCTTCAATGGAATAGTCACAAACCATATATATTTTCTTAATCTTTCGATCTTCTGTGATAAGGCACAAACAAATTCATCTATTCCGTTCTTGTATTCATGATAAAGTTTACTTAAATTGTCCAAAGACCATGAAAGCTCTATTGAGCCCTGGGGAGCTTATTCAATTTCAGAGACTCCAGAAGAGGGGGGCGTATTAGAGAAAGGCGGGCGTATTAGGGGGGCGTATTACTTATTCATACAGTCAAACAAAAAGGCTATAAACGATAGCTTTTTGGGTCTTTACCTCATATTTTTCAAAATCAACATACAATTTTGCGAGTCAAATACACAAATTCACTGCAGTTTGAACCCAAAACCATATGAAAATTAACATTTAATAAATGAATAAATGGAAACACCTTGCATTGGATACTAGAAGTGGGCTTAATAGAGAAGGGGGATTATTTGAGATTTTGGCTTCAAAGGGAGGGACTTATTAGAGAGGGGGGCCAAATAGAGCTTTTATGATAGATATGAACCTTTTTAAGCTGGCCCCAGAGATCCCCTAAAAGTTAACAAGACAAAAAATGTATGTATATCATTCTGAATTTGCCATTAAAAATATACTTCAAAGGAGCATGAATCAGTTTCTAGCTGTTTGCTGTTTTGAAACTGGATCTCTTTTTCTAACTTTTGTGCAAAATGCCCAAATATGGTAAGGATAGATTAATTCCATCCCAGAATCCAAATTTTTTACCTAAATTGATACTTTTGTGTTATCTAAATCTGCCTAAAGGTATGTTCCAAGCAAGATACAAACAAGCTATTTTTAATTTCCCCCTCCACCAATGTCCTAAAATTTCTAAAATTCAGCTCTCTGTACCCACTGGGAGGGCATGAGTCATAAAAATAGATAATTTACCTTGGTTAATGCAAGAGGAATGTTACCAATATACAGTTTAACTTCACCTCTATCACCTTTGGTTGGAGATACTGACTGATGCCCTATTGGTGATCTGAAACAACAGAAACAAGACAGTGAATTTATTCCATCTACTGTATAAACCATTTGCAAGCACAGGGGGGCGGATCCAGACCGAAGTTGAAGGGGGGCAGCCTGCAGAGAGGGCGCCAAAAATATAACAGAAAGAAAGCGCACCGGAGGCGCGCAAACCTTTTTTACTCCAGGTTAAAAAAATTCTTTGTTTTTTCTACTAAATACTGCCTTCATTTGTATGTTTCCTCCCATATTCTAATCAAAACAGTTAAAAAAGAGTGCGGTAGGGTCATGATGAGGGGCGCATTTCTCGCCAAAAGGGAGCGCCAAGCTGAGTTTTCATCGTGAACGGGGGGCAGTTGCCCCCACTTGCCCTCTAAATCTGCCAGTTGTGCAAGCATCAACTTCCAATGTATTTTCCTCCTTGATATTGCACAATAGAAAATTTTAAATTTCTTAAGAAATCTTGCTTGAAAATTTTTACAGTCTTTCATACCACTGAAAAATTCTTATCAGAATGTGAACAATTCCTGTAAATTCTTAAGAATTCTTGTCATGTTATGTGCACAAGGTCTGTACTGTATTAGGGTTACGGTCTTTGTGGTGAGTGAGACCATACAGTTTTCCATGTTTTCCTTTTCTTGTCCTCTGCCATGTTTTTGTATTGCGTGATTGAGATTTTTCTCTCAGGCTATCAACAATTCCTTAGGCAATCAGAATTCAAGGCTATTTTACTTGCAATTGAGAGCGACACTCACCAAGGGTCACCAACAAGAGGGGAGGCGAGGGGGGCCTTGCCCCCTTATGTTCTCCATAAAAAATGTCTAATTCTTCTCATTTGGGTATAAAATTGTGAGGTAGGGAGGTGGATGAATATTGACAGTTGTTACAAGTGTGTACGCTTGAGTCTGGAATAGACAGGGGCCTGGAAATGGGGTGGGTGGAAAATTTCCCAAATCCTAATAAACAGGGGCTCAGAAATAAGCAGGGTGGGCG
Organism: Aurelia aurita; assembly: GCA_004194415.1. Lineage (NCBI taxonomy): Eukaryota > Metazoa > Cnidaria > Scyphozoa > Semaeostomeae > Ulmaridae > Aurelia > Aurelia aurita. The sequence goes on along the minus strand of REGM01000081.1, from coordinate 1,142,183 downwards.
GAAAATTGCCTGAATCCTAATAAAAAGGGGGAGTGGAATTAGAACACATGAGTGTAAAGAACATCACAGATAATTTATCAAAATTAGAAACACAGTTCCAATCACATTTCAGGAAACACAATTTCACTATCCAAATTTGAAGAAGCTCTAAATTCATAAACAAATGGAATATCGGTGGATTTTGTCAAAAAATTAATAAGTGAGGGGAAGTTTATTCTGGACTCTAGAGTATTTGCTGTTTAGCCATATACCCTGCATTGGTGCTGCTTTGAGCGCAAAAAATTTAAGACAGTTTTTTCATACAACTTTCAGACAAAAATAGGGATGGTTGTTGCAAACTTACCCTTCCTGCACCTGATACTGGGCTTTGAAATCTGCATCAAAATTGGGCTTGATATAATTATTAAATGCTTTCTGCCTGAAAGCATCTGACATAGGATCCCATTCTGTAAGTTCAATTGGTGTGTAGTCTGTAGAGAATTTCAAATCTTCTTCCGTTTCTTGGCCAGGAATATGTCTGCAAAATCAAATTATGGTCATTGATAATTTTAACTGGAATAAGATTAAAGCACAACTCACAGTGGGCATAAATAGGGGGTCATGGGGACATTTCGTGTATGCTAGATATGAATAACCCTTGTCAGACTTACAGAAAAAGAAATGCTTCAGATATCTGTATAAACATTGTAACAAAGATAGAAAACCAAAAAGAAAACCATTTGATTTTTTGACACTTTGAAATTTCATGCTTGAGAGCAAAGAATTGCTCCTTTGGGATTTTAAGGCAGCCCCATGCATTAAACTATTTAAGAAACCAACTCCATGTCATCTGAAGCTCGACTTCCTTCTGATTTCATTTATGAAATTGATTTTTCAAATTCATGTGTATTTGTTCAATTATAAACCAAAGACATGCCCCAAGTGATGACAAAAGTTCAGAAAAAGTCTGCGACGATGGTACAATAAGTTGCTCATCATTCATAAAGTACACAACCTACAGAAAAATGAATTTTATATTTAGAAACAGGGTAAATTTCTCTTTCAGATAACATATATTGATTTCCCTACTTTTTGTTTCATACTTTGCCAGAATTCCCAAAGGAATTATTCTTTGTTTTGTTGAATTACTAAAAAAACCCAAAGCGGGCCCAAAATCAGTTCTGCTCATCTGATAGCTGACACTTCGTAGATTCAGAATTATATATGGTTTATATGGGACCAGTATGGGCTTTTTTTAGCTATTTACCAAATATTTGACAAATTTTACCCCAAAAATACACAAAGCTTTGGTAAAATACTGCATTACTAAGCAAATATCTATAATATTGCTGAAAATTGTTGACAAAAATGGTATTTTAAAGGAACTAAACAGTTAGAGCATTGAAATAAACCCAAATATTACATTTCAAAATTGTTCTCTTGCATTTTAAGATTGAATATATAATTAAAAAAACTTAAGCTCAATCATAAATGCAAAGAACTTTCAGAATGTCATAATGGATAACGTGATTCCACAAAATCCCTTTAAAGTGAAATGTCCTCATGCGCATATGCGTGCACTGTGCAACTCAAAACAAGATCATACAGCCAACAACATCATTACAAAACAAGTAATGTGTACCCCCATTTCAAAAACGAGGAGAAAGTAGCTGGGAATAGGTATCATATTGAGAAAAACTACAGTCTTTTATGTTTCTGTTGTTTTCTAAATCCCAGTTGTCATTTGAGAGTTCCAAAATTGTTAAGATAAAAATTGAAGAATGTGGAAAGTGCAGCAGTGGAGACCAGGGTTTTCGTACAAGATACTTTCAAAAACGAGGAGAAAGTAGCTGGGAATATTTATCATATTGACAAAAACTACAGTCTTTTATGTTTCTGTTGTTTTCTAAATCCCAGTTGTCATTCGAGAGTTCCAAAATTGTTAAGATAAAAATTGAAGAATGTGGAAAGTGCAGCAGTGGAGACCAGGGTTTTCGTATAAGTGTCGGTACATGAGCTTTTATGCAGCATAAGGCTATCCTAACTGTCGAAAACTGAAAGCCTTCTTCTTTGAAAATAATTATCAATCATAGAAATGTGGTCGTCGTACACCCTCGGTTTAAAACCACTATGCTTCTAAGGATGTACCGGATCAGGGTTTTCAGAATCCGGCCGGAACCGGATTATCCGGCCGAAATTGACAAAATCCGGCCGGATTATTTCATGTTGATGTAAGCAGTAGAGAACCACCAAATGGTAGGGTGGTCTCTCCCTATTCATTCATCATCACTGTAAGATCAGTTTGCAGTTTGTTTCAGATCTTACCTGGTGATTTTATGTGACTGTTACTCAACAGGATTGCGGGCTCTTTAGCACACAAAGACCTTTCATTAATTTTTTCATTGACAAGACTAATCGGAACAATTTGTGTTCTGGAGATTCATTAGTTGTGTGCAGAGAGTGTTCCACAGAGTTTTCAGTCGATTTAAACAACTTGCCTTTGGCATTTAGACGTATCTTTTATCTCAATAACAAACAAACGTTGTAGCTTGTTGTAGCCTTAGGTTTATATTCCTTTTAAATCATTAATGTAAATCGGCCCATAAGGTAACATTTTTGAATCATGGGTGCATTCTTTTGGGCATCTGAACATCCAGAAATCTTCTGAGAAAGGTACACTTCACATTTTCGCAGAGAAAATTTCAGTTACCAAAAGAATACGCATTCTGAAACGGCGGAGATTGGAGAGGTTGGAGATGAAATTGCCAAAATAATACACATTCTGAAAACGGTAGGGCTGGCAGACTTTCGAGAGAAAAATCCCAAAAGAATGAGGATTTCATAATGGAATAGTTGGAATGCAGTGTTCGGCCTAGCGAATTGATTTTACTACGCAAATCGTAAGGTATAGTCAAGTTTTGTACCACATAAAGATTTTGTTATAGAAAGCTACATCCAGGCAAATCATGCAAAAATAAAGATCAGCCAAAACATTTACACCTGATCTTAATCTGATCACCCCTGATCAAAACGCATTTTAAAAACTGCATTAAATTTCCCACATTCTTCAACAGAACAACTTAAAAATATTCCTTTCCGAACTACCCTATCTAATATTGAGTGTCCCCATTTTCGTCAGTATAAAGGTTTTACGGAAAATCCATACTAGATATTTTCCTAGTTAGTTGGTAAGATAAATACTTTTACGTGTGAGCAAATTAATGTTGTAGGATTTTACTCTCCTATTGATCAAATTTTTGTTTGCGAAACTGCGCTTTGATCATGTTCGTCTCTGTAAATTCAGGATCTTTCTATGTGCCTCTCTCTAAAGAATTCTATTTTTGGAAAAAAAGTTATTTTTGTTCCTTCATCGCAATGTTTGATAAATATATTATTGCTTTGGGAATATTCTATGAGATCCAACCAAACATAGGATGATTGTGTGAAAAAGATCTGAACTTCAAATGCGTATGTACTATTTTCAAATTTGGGTGATTTTCAACTTTTCTAGAACACCTTGTACGTCTTTCTTGAGTTTTAACGCAAACTTACAAAATCCGGCAAAAATCCAGCTAAACCTTCGAAATTCCGGCAGGAACCGGATATCCGGATATCCGGTACATCCCTATGCTTCATCAGTGATTATGAAATTTGCTGAATGCGCAAAAAAAATTTTTGCCAAGTTCATTAGTCATCTTTGAAACAGGGGGTGCTCTCTCCTCGATTAGCCTGCTACTGAGAGAGCTCCTCCTCAAGAAATTCCCTGCATACTATTCCCTTAATTGATGTTAGTTTAAATGTTATGTATTTTTGTAGTAAGTATATCTTTTTTTTTTGCTTGATATTGTATGTAGAGGAATTTTAAAATATATGAAACTGAAATTGAAACTGGTAGGGTGTGTAGGAATTTTTCCAAGAAATGCCGGAAGGTGACCGGAACAGTCATTCTAAGCCAAAGTAAAGGTTTGCATTTCCCATTACGTACTATCAAAGAATTTGCAAGGCTTCCATTTCAGGGTCAAGCAAACACTGGATTGTGAGAAGCGTTCTAGGACAAAGTACAAGGTCTTTGCGCAAAAATTTTCCCAAAGATCGTGATTCGTAGAAAACTGTTACAAAATTGTGAAGGTTTCCAATAGCATTGGTAAAGATGGGATGGAGAAAAGGATTCTAAGCCAAAGAAAATGATGTTAACTCTCCGCCCCCCCCCCCCAGGCATTGAGTGTTTCAGAACACCCAGGTCAGATAGGGTTAAGAATTACATTACAGCTTGACTGTTTTTGGCTTTGATTTTTGACCAGTCGGCTAACAATTTTATTTAAAAGCAATGCATGGACATGACTAGTAGATGGATTTCCTAACTAGTTACTCTCCTCTACAGGAACGTGTTTGATTTGTTACGCCAAAAATATTAAATCACGGGGTCAATTGGTGAAATATTTTAGCTTCCATAATTTCTTTTTTATAGATAGCCACAAAAGAGCGTGGTCATCGTTTCCAGCAAAGTAGAGGGCATGGCCACAAAAAATTTCTGGGGGCTTGAGTCAGACCAGTCAGACCCCCTCTCAGTTGTTCTTAGACTTAGCACCCCGTACCCCCCCCCCCTATGGAAGAGAAATTCTCAAGAATCCAGAGGTGTGCATCAAAATCCCAAAGATCCGGGGGCATGCTGCATCTGAAACAAAAATCTAGGGGTAGGGACATGAAATAGGAAAAATCCGGACCTTCAAGTTGTTTGTAAACTCTTCCATAATAAATAGGGGGTTAACTGTCCCTAAAATCGAAAAATCCGGGCCTTTCTCAATAGCTTAAGGCAAAATCCGGATCTTTCAAGAGATTTTACCACACATAATCCGAGGTCTTTCCATTTCTGAAGGCTCTTCCATATGGGGGGGGGGGTACGGATTATTAACTCAAACTGGAACCACCCTCAAACAAAAACCCTGGATCCGCTCCTAGATAGGGTTCAAAATATCCGATGAAGTAGCCTCCAATGGAGCATTTTGTCTCACTAGCAGTCTATTAACTTTGCTCATTATCGATTTTCGTATGAAATATTGACTATCACCTCCAACACAAAAGTGGCCTAAATTCTAAAGACTCCTTCGGCATTCTTTGCACGTGTGCAGAACAGCAAAAAGGAAGCATTGCAGATTTTGCTTGCTATCGCATCACAATCTACAAGAACTTACCCCTGTGATGATGCCATTCTTGGCTTTGTTAGGCGCTCTTTTTGGTACAATTTCAACTACTTTTTCATAATACTCACATCTTATTGATGGACTTGGACGGAAAATAACCACACCAAAATTCGATCGACTTTGGAAGGGACAAACAAAATTACCATGTGCATAAACAGCGCACAATGCGCATGCGTCAATTATCACAGCAATTGCGCATGCGTCATCCTTTCCGTCACAGAAACGGGGCATTTCTATTTATAAAGTACCCTCCCATCAGGGGCGGCGCCACGGGGTGGACTGGGGTGGACATGTCCACCCCACTTTTTTCAGGATCGATTTTCTAATTCGTCTAAATTCGATGAAAAAAGTTGGAGGGGAGGGTCGTTTTTCAAAGAACACACATTTGCATTTTATCTAGAAAAAGGGCGTTTTCCTAGGTTCTAGAGGGCGTGGTCCTAAACAATATTCTGGGGGCGAGCCCCCAGACCCCCATTTTTCTCTCGCTCCGATCGCGTGTCCACACCACTTTTTGGTGGCTGGCGCCGCCCCTGCCTCCCATACGCCCGTGGAGGGGGGAGGGGGCACTCATATATGTTCCCCTACGGAGACGAACAGCGTATCCTTTTCAGGACAGCGCATTCCCCGAACAGCATATCATTTTCAGGACAGAATATTCATCTTACTTTATATAGCCAGCTTCATGACATGGTTCATACATTCATACATGACATGGTTCACAGCAACTGACCTAAGGTTACCAAAGAAAAACTCCAAAAATGGACAGAAATCTTTTTCGTTTAGAGGTGCCAAGTCTTGGAATGGCCTCTCAGCTTAGCCTGTGTTCCCACGGGCTTTAGGAAACTCTGAATTAAAGATTAGATTTTCCGATGATACATCGAGTGTTTCTTCATTTTCATTTCAATCTTGATACATCGAGGGCGCAGCGCGCGGCAGAGTGACATTGGTTCTAGGTCACGTCCGTCACGTCACTCGGCCGCGCGCTTCGCGTTCGATGTATCACGAATGAAATGAAAAAGATAAACTCGATGTATCATTGGAAAATCTAATTTTTAATTCAGCGTTTCCTAAAGCCCGTGGTTTGACAAACAATGTTTGCCCGTTTGACCACGGCTTAAAACACAAGATATATGGTAACAGAAAAAACAGTTTATTTTCGTTTGCGTGAGTCATCAGCGTTGAATACATCAGGTTATATTTAATCAGTAGTAAAAATGATAGCTAACAAAATTAAAAGAAAAAATGAGCTGAGAGTTCGTCAGTCCGGTAAATGCCTGCTCAACCCCTTCTGCGAGCAGATATTCTGTCCCATCCATGGCTGTTAGAGCCAGAGCCATACGGCGGCGATCTTCTGCGATCAAACCAATTAGGCGCGTCTTTTTTACCTCTCCTGCGGCGGTGCAAAGATCTTCTGCGGTAATATCTTCTGCGAGAATATCTTCTGCGCCACCAATATGGAACCGCCTTTGCGTCTGCACCTATAATTAATATGTATTACATGTACGAGCATCAGTTGTAGAGCCAAGCGGTGGGGATAAAGGGATCCGGATCTGCCCCACTTTCCAAAGATGGTCCTCGAGATACGCATAAAAATTCAATAAAATTGGTTTTTTTCATTTTTCATTTTATCAATATTTATATACACGAGTACCTTTCAGCTAGGAAAATTAACACTAATAACAATGTATTTTTAGAAAAGAAAACAAAATAATTTTAAGAATTGCTGCTCTACCAAGGGGTCGTGTTTGGGTCCTGTAGGTTCAAAAGATACTCTCTAAAACCTGTTTTAAAACGAGCGATTGATTCTTGTTCTCGAATGTTGTCAGGGATATCATTCCAGTTTTTGACACCAGAGAAGTAGAAACTTCGCTTTGCATATTCTAACTTAACTTTGGGAATTTGCAGATCTCCATGATTTCTGGTTCTATACTCTGAGATCATGGATCTTTCAGTGAACTTATGGCGAAGATTTTCGGGACAGAGGTCATGCAAAATTTTATATGTCATGACTCCTTTGTCAAAGGAGAGCAAAGACTTTACATTGAGCCAATCACAATTCCAACCGTCCTTATACTTGGCATCCACTATTAGCTTCTTTGCCCTGGTCTGTAGTCGCTGCAGTTGGGACAGCTTGGTGTTGGAAAGAGTACTCCAAACAATGTCACCATAGCGAAGATGGCTTTCAAAGAGAGCTTTGTAGACTTGGTCAAGTTTCCTTTGCGGAAGGATATTTTTCAGCTTTCTCAAGGAGCTCAAGCCCCCTTTTAGCTTGTTTTTGATAGTTTTGTACTGCTCTTTCCAATTAAGGCTTTCGTCGATGTTGATCCCTAAATATTTTGTCTTGTCGACTCTTTTGATAACTTCATTATTGAGGACAAGGTCTGGCAAATCATCATCTACCCTATTCAGTTGTCGCCTATGGCCTATAACCATATATTCACTTTTGCTGGCATTCAAACTAAGTTTATTAGTCCTCATCCAATTCGATATATTTTCCAGCTCGTTTTTCAAATCTGTTAGAAGTTCTTTGAGGTTTTCTGACGCGATATTCACACATGTA